>CM050325.1:126008965-126358965 GCA_027475135.1 Bactrocera correcta | reverse complement strand
AGTGTATATTTAAATATATAGAGTGAAAAACGTAAAAAATTTAGTGAAATACCATGTGTTATTAGTGCAAATTTTTGAATTTTTAATCGTGAATATTTAAAAAAATAAAATTTATTTTTATATTATTTTTGGATATTCCTTCTCTGGAGAGGCTCCCCTATCCGCACATACCCCGTTAAAACGGAAGTTCAAGTTTTTTACCCCCCCGCCAAAGTAATCGGAATCGTATCGAACTTGGTATCTCGCAATACTTATACTTTAGCTGTGAAGTAATCCCAAATTATCCTATTTCTTCAATTTTCCTGGAGCTTCTTAGCAAGAGTTCTGTTTTGTTGTTCAGGCAGCTCTAGACTCATGGTATCAAACCATTGACGCAAATCATTTATTTAGTCATTGCATTTGATGTGGAGGTCATCCAGATGTTTAGACACTGCTTCCAGTTTGTGGTCATCAGCATATGCGATTGTTGACACATTATTTTGTTTGATATATTCTTAGCACCCCATCGTACATCAGGTTTCATAGTAGTGGGCTTAATAGCGAGTCTTGCCCTACTTCACTGAAGATAGTGTTGCTCTGAGTGCTCCGTGTCGAATAAAAATCTCCTATTTTGAAAATTTGTTATTATAATATTTATCAAGTAATAAGGAGCAGGTATTTCATATAGAGCTTTTATTACATTTGCCCATTTAACGAAGTTGAACTCATTTTTCACATCCAGGATAATTAGCGCGTAATATTTTTTGTACCACCTTTCCCTTTGAGAGCATGCACTGCGTCCGGACTCCTGCTCTATGAAAGCACCTGTCAAAAACTCGGTAAAAGAAAATTCTGGGACGAAATTTCAAGCTCCTTATATACAGTTGCAACCGTAACCATTTGTTTTCGGAAATACAATACAACAGCTGCAGTGCCGTATCGCAGCGGAGAGAAAACAGACTGCCTACCTCGCAACGTTACGATCGACCACAACACATGTGGGATAGGATAAATACCGAGAGTTGATGAAAAAAGCGAGACGCATTTGCAGACAGAAAAAAGGGAGGCCGAAATGTGTGAGTCTGAAAAGCTTGACCAGCTGGCCGACAGGATTAATGCTCGAAAATTTTACGAAAAGAAGCGGCGGCTAACAGAAGGTTTCAAGCCCGGAGTATACGCTTCTAGAACCCAAGGAGGTCATTTAGTAACTGATACCCAGAGCATACTAAAATTATGGAGGAAACACTTCTCCAGCCTACTGAATGGCAGTGAAAGCATAACGCCAGGAGAAGGCGAACCTGATTCCCCAATCGATGACGATGGAGCAGACGTTCCATTGCTCGACCATGAAAAAGTTCGAATTCAATTACCGGTCTGAAGAACAGCAAAGCGGCGGGGGCCCATGGACTGCTGGCCGAACTATTTAAACACGACGGCAACGAACTGATAAGGAGCATACATCACCTTCTTTGTAAAATGTGGTGGGACGAAAGCATGCCCAATGGTTGGAATTTAAGAGTGCTTTGCCCAATCCACAAAAAGGGAGACCCTGTAATCTGCGCCAACTACCGTGGGACAAGCCTCCTAAACATCGCGTATAAGGTTCTATCGAGCGTATTGTGTGAAGGATTAAAGCCCACCGTCAGTGTGGCGTTAGACCTGGCAAATCAACAACCGACTAGATATTCACTATGCGCCAAATCTTGGAAAAGACCTGTGAAAGGAGAATCGACACACACCACCTCCTCGTCGATTTCCAAGTTGAATTTGACAGCACGCAAAGGAGCTGCTTTTATGCCGCGATGTGTGAATTTGGTATCCCCGCAAAGCAAATACGCCTGTGTAAGCTGACGTTGAGCAACACCAAAAGCTCCGTGAGGATCGGGAATGACCTCTCCGAGCCGTTCGATACCAAACGAAGTTTCAGACAAGGCGACTCTCTATGGTGCGACTTCTTCAACCTGCTCTTGGAGAAAATAATTCGAGCTGCAGGACTTCATCGAGCAGGTACAATCTTTTATAAGAGTGTACAGCTGGTGGCGTATTCGGTTGCAGCTGTACGTAAGGAATTTGAAATGGCGTCCCACAATTCCCTTATATCGAGTAGTTGACGAGTGCTCTCAGAGAACAGGAGTGCAAGCCGAGTAGAAAATCGTTCGGCGTTCATCCACCGGGGTGAATGACAGTACCCGGCGAAGGAGTCTCTCTCCCATCACAAATCCCACAAGAAATTTGCGCTCTTTTATATGGCCACTGTAGTAAATGCTACAAGGACATACTGTTGTTGTTGTTGTTTTAGCGGAATATCTAATCCCCGTTAAGATGGTAAGGGTCATTTGTGTTGTCGTCTACGACATCTAACGGGAGGACCAGGAAACCTGCTGTTTTGACGGGGTTTTCCATAAGGAAGAGGGTGTTAGATGAGTAGGGTTCGTAGGGCATGCAAAGAGGTGGTCCGTATCATGCGGAGACTCGTTGCATGCAGGACATACATTGGGTATGTCAGGGTCTATTGGGGATAAGTAGGAGTTTAACCTGCTACAGTATCCAGAACGAAGTTGCACCAGGGTCACTCCTGTTTCTCGCGGCAGCTGGAGCTCTTCGTCTGCTATGGGTGGTGAATTGACTCCAAGTACGCCATTCACGGGAATGGACTCGGTAAAGGTGTTAATGGCTCCGCTGTGAATGGCGGTTGGTGCCTGTCGAAAGTCAGTAGCGTCCGAAGTCCGGTCGGCGTATTGTGCGACGTCGTCGACGTAGTCAAGGAAGGACTTTTTGATGCTCCTGGGAGGCGGTTCCGCTCCAAGCGGATGGCTGCAGGGGTGATTTCTGCGAAAACATCCCAGCAGGAACTGCCTGGAGTGGAGTTCATTATGCTCCTTAACTGGGATCATAAGCGTCTCACTGTGTAGGTGTTCTATGATACACATCAAGAGGCATCCCGTCGTGGTCCGGAGTGCAGTATTTTGACAGGTCTGAAGTTTCCTCATCTGCTTGCCACTGCATCCAGGCGACCATACAGGTGCTGCGTAGTTAAGGACCGGCCGGCCGATTGCCTTGTATGTTGCCAACAACGTTTCTTTGTCTTTTCCCCATGTGCTGCCGGCTAGCGAGTTGAGGATTTTGTTACGGCTCTGTACCTTGGGGATAATCGCGGTCGTATGGAGAGAGAAGGAGCATAGACTATCGAAAGTTACACATAAAACCTTAGGATTATTAACAGTCGGAATTTTGACGCCGTCGACTGCAATATTAAGTTCAAGTCTATACTCCTTCGTCCAGTTTGTAAATATGGTCGCTGCGGATTTGATGGGGGAAAGTATGACATTCCGTGCAGTGAGGAAACGAGAAAGGTCGGTGAGGTTGTTGTTTACCTTCGAACACGTGCCATCGATTCCATTACCCGACGTTAATATCGTGCAATCATCAGCGTACAAGGTTATGGAAACCCTCTCTGGTGGTTGGGGGGTTTCGAGATGTAGAAGTTAAACAATTACGGGGAGAGGACACCACCCTGCGGAACTTCTTGTTTAATTCTTCTCAGTTTAGATGTTTCACCTCGAAATAGTACGGATGACTGACGACCGTTCAGATAGTTCATGGTCCACCTCTTTAGCCCTGGAAGGAGCGTAGTTTTTTCACTGTCCTGCAGTAGCGTTGTGTGGTTGACCGTGTCAAAAGCTTTTGACAGGTCCAGCGCTACGAGGATCGTTCTTTCGCAGGGTGGTTTCTGGTTAAGGCCACAAACTATCTGGGCGTTTATGACGCCAAGTGCTGTGGTGGTGCTGTGCACTTTTCGAAATCCATGCTGGTGGCTGGCTAGGCTCAGGTGGTGAGTGAAGGTCAGGAGTAGCAAGCCCTCAATTGTCTTCACTACTGGGGAGACGAAAGTTATCGGACGATAAGATTCCCCTTTGTTGGCGGGTTTCCCAGGTTTCAGTAGTGGGACCACTCTTCCGACTTTCCACACATCGGGTATTTGAAGAGTGGTCAGCGACAGGTTGAGGAACTCGGTGAGATTTCTTACTCCCCTAGATGTTTTAGCATTAGCATGTTGATTCCATCAGGGCCAATGGATTTGGAGGATTTTGCCTTGTTGATGACACCCTGAACCTCCTCATCGGTGAAAGTAAGTGGCGCGCCTTCGTTTGGCATTTTGCGCAGCCGTCGGTTAACACATCGTTTAGCTTTGTCTACCAAAAGGGTGCAGTGTAAACTGGCGGCTAAAGTAGCTTGCGCACTTCTTCGGGTCCGAAGAGACATGACCATTGAATTGAACTTAAACTCGGTCGTCATGTCTCTTCGGGCTAGACAAAGCTTTGACAGTAGCCCAAAGCTTACTCACACCCATGGAGAGGCTACAGGACTTCAGGTGCTCTATCCATTTCGTCCGCTTGTGCTGGTTTACCATACGCCGAATCTCCAAATTGAGATCCCTTCTTCGGGGATCCCCGGGATCGGCATGGCGTAAGGTGTCGCGCTCATTAGCTAAAACGGCTGCTTCGGCTCGGAAATTGGGGCGGAATTCCGCTATTCCAGCCGGGATGAAGCGAGGGGTAGCTGCTGAGATCACCTTGTGGAATTGACTTTCGCCAACGCATACGTCCATAGGAATGGGAAGAGCGTTGAAGGTGAACAAGTCAGAGGGGGAGCTATGTTGCCTGATTGAGCTCCTGGGGACCGTGGAGGTCCTCTTTTGGCCACTCGGGTTGAGTGGCGGCGCAGCGCGCGAACTATGTGCAGATTGCACAGCCGTAGAGGTTTATGTCGCAGTATTCTGCAGGCAACATGGGGTCACGTAACGCGTGGTCCACTCCCTATGAGTCTTAAGGCCAAAACAGGTCTTAAGAAAGCTCCATCCATTGCATGAATTTCACCTGACCGAGGTGGAGTTTGAATGGAGCCGCTTTGCGCATACACAGCAGAAAAATTCCTCCGGGCCCGGGTTGGACTCAATGCCAGCACGAGTCAGGAGGATACAGAGCAACCCTGCTGCAAGGCGTTGCTCCAATGACGACAAGCACAAATTAGTACTTACCGATCCAAACGGGGTTAGATCGCCGAAAAAACAGCCCTTGGTCGGATAAAATCCGAGTCAATTCCGGTGCGGAGAACCGGTTGTCGTAGGAATCGGAATTGGGAAGGACCTACTCGTATCAGTCATTGTCCCGTACATCGCATTTCTTGGACGGCAGTGACGTCAACCTTCACTTTTTACTAGAACTAAGATTGCTAAATGAAGAAAGATGAATTTTAAATAAAAAGAGAAATTTCAGCGAATCGCTCTTATTTGCTTATTATTTGTGGTAGCTCCCCATTTTCTCATAGTTGTTAGCACATAAATAATGTCCACAACGAGTGCCAAAACTATTTTTTAAAATATACGTTTTGTTGTTAAAAAACCTGCGAAAAAGTTAAAATGTGAATTTGTTTAAATTAATTAATTTGAAGTGAAAAATGTGCGTAAAGTGTTTTAATTGTTGTTAAATAGCTTGTTGAAATGTGGCAAATAATAGCACGTAAACTAATTTTGCAATAGAAAGCCTTTCGGGGAAAATCAGGGTTAAAAATGGTAAGGTTAGATGGAGCTGATGCTCCAGATTAAGAATATATATAATTATAGAAACCGCAAATTTATAGTTTTCGAGATATTTGCATTTAAAGTTGAAAATATCGCAAATTTTATTCTTCTATTTATAGTAACAACGGGGAACATTCTGTTATTGTGCATTTAATGAAATTTATGTAAAATATAAAATGCTTCTTCTAAGCAAATATCTATATATAATTACTAAAAAAAAAAATTGTAGAAACAATGTAGTGAACTGTAAGTGTATAAAAAGTGCACAATATGAAGGGAAGAGTTACTATAAATCGAGAAATTGCAAAATAAAATTTGCGAAATTTACAACTTTAAAGCAAATATCCTGAAAATTATAAGTTTGCGCCGGCAGTAATATATTTTTAATTCTGGAACATCAACTCTATCCAACCACTTTTAACCTTGAAGTCGTGGGCACGATTCCTAATATTTTGGCGGAGGGGTAAAAAAAACCGAATTTCCGTACAAATGGGGTATGTACGAATAGGGGAGCTTCTCCAGAGGAGGAATATTCATAAATAATATAAAAATAACTAATATTTTTTAAAATATTCACGTTTAAAAGTTCAAAAATTTGCACTAATAACACATGGTATTTCTCAATGTTTCACTAAATTTTTTTTTACGTTTTTCACTTGGTATATTTAAATATACACTCTAAACATTGATATAAGATTGATTGATTTATTAATTTAAAAATCACTAAGCACACTCTTCTTTGCAAAGGTTAAATTGTTTACAATTATGAGGAAAACGAGCGTTGCCACATCTTAAACACCAAATTTGTAGGCCGCCACGTAAAAAAACACCCCCAATGAAAAACAAACAACAGCCTCGGATAAGTGACCCCCCTTTTGATGACGACCATGGCAAACGAATTAAGGACTATGATTTGAGGGCATGCACCTGGAATGTCCGGTCCCTTAATTGGGAAGGTGCCGCTGCCCAGCTGGTTGATGTCCTTGTGAAAATAAAGGCTGACATCACCGCCGTTCAAGAAATGGGATGGGCGGGACAAGGACAGAGACAAGTAGGTCCTTGTGGCATTTACTACAGTGGCCATATAAAGGAGCGCAAGTTTGGTGTTGGATTCGTGGTGGGAGAGAGACTCCGTCGCCGAGTACTATCATTCACTCCTATGAATGAACGATGCCTTTTATGAGTGCTTGGAGCGCACTTACGAGAGATGCCCCCGCCACGATGTCAAAATCGTGCTTGGCGACTTTAACGCCAGGGTGGGCAAAGAAGGTATCTTTGGCACTACGGTCGGTAAATTCAACCTCCACGAGGAAACATCCCCAAATGGGTTGAGGCTGATCGACTTCGCCGGGGCCCGAAATATGGTTATCTGTAGTACTAGATTCTAGCATAAGAAGATTCATCAAGCTACCTGGCTGTCTCCGGATCGAGAAACTACCAACCAGATCGATCACGCTGTGATAGACGGAAGACACGTCTCCAGTGTTTTAGATGTGTGTGCGCTCCGAGGTCCTATCATCGACTCGGACCACTATCTTGTTGCAGCCAAGATTCGCACCCGCCTCTGTGCAGCAAAAAACGCACACCAACAAACACAAGGGAGGTTCGACGTCGAGAAGCTGCAATCACAACAGACAGCCGAACGTTTTTCTACTCGGCTTGCACTCCTGCTCTCTGAGAGCACTCGTCAACAACTCGGTATAAAGGAACTGTGGGACGGCATTTCAAACTCCTTACGTACAGCTGCAACCGAAACCATTGGTTTTCGGAAAGTGCAAAAGAACAGCTGGTACGACGAGGAGTGCCGTGTTGCAGCGGAGAGAAAATAGGCTGGCTATCTCGCAACGATACGATCGACCACAACACTTGCAGGATGGGATAGATACCGAGAGTTGAAGAGGGAAGCGAGACGCATTTGTAGACAGAAAAAGAAAGAGGCCGAAATGCGCGAGTACAAAGAGCTTGATAAGCCGGCCGACAGGGGTAATGCTCGATAATTCCGGAGCATACTCTTGTAGAACCTCCAAAGGTGATCTAGTCACCGATGCCCAAAGCATACTTAAATTATGGAGGGAACACTTCTCCAGCCTGCTGAATGGCATGGGGAACGTACAACGCCAGGAGAAGGCGAACCCGATTCCCGAATCGATGACGATGGAGCAGACGTTCCATTGCCCGACCATGAAGAGGTTCGAATAGCAATTGCCCGCCTGAAGAACAACAAAGCGGAAGGGGCCGATGGATTGCCGGCCGAGCTATTCAAACACGGCGGCGAAGAACTGATAGGGAGCATGCATCAGTTTCTTTGCAAAATATGGTCGGACGAAAGCATGCCCAACGATTGGAATTTAAGTGTGCTATGCCCAATCCTTAAAAAAGGAGACCCCACAATCTGCGTCAACTACCGGGGTCGGACCAAAGGGAGGGAGGTGTTAGTTGGGTAGGGTTTGTAGGGCATGCAAAGAGGTGGCCAGTGTCATGCGGTGACTCGTTGCATGCAGGACATACATTGGGTATGTCGGGGTCGATTCTGGATAAGTAGGAGTTTAACCTGCTACAGTATCCAGAACGAAGTTGCGCTAGGGTCACTCGCGTTTCTCGCGGCAACTGGAGCTCTTCGACTGCAATAGGTGGTGGTTTGACTCCAAGAACGCCATTCACGGGAAGGGAGTCGGTGAAGGTGTTGATGGCTCCACTGTGAATGGCGGCCAGTGCCTGTCGATAGTTCGTTGCGTCCGAAATCTGGTCGGCGTACTGTTCGATGTCGTCGACATAGTCGAGGAATGACCTCTTGATGCTCCTGGGAGGCGGCTCCGCTCCAAGCAGGTGGCTGCAAGGGTGATTCCTATGGAAACAACCCAGTAGGAACTGCCTGGAGAGGAGTTGATTATGCTCCTTTACAGGTAGCATACGCGTCGCACTGTGGAGGTGTTCGATGGGAGACATCAAGATGCATCCCGTCGTGGAACGGAGTGCTGTATTCTGGCAGGTCTGGAGTTTCCTCATCTGCGTACCACTGCATCCAGGCGACCATATAGGCGCTGCGTAGTTGAGGACCGGCCGGCCGATTGCCTTGTAAGTTGCCAGCAACGTTTCTTTGTTTATTCCCCATGTGATGCCTACTAGCGACTTGAGGATTTTCTTGCGGCTCTGTACCTTGGCGATAATCGCGGTCGTATGGGGAGAGAAGGAGAATAGACTATCGAAGGTTACGCCTAAAATCTTAGGATTATTGACGGTCGGGATTTTGACGCCATCGACTGCAATATTAAGTTCACGTCTATACTCCTTCGTCCAGTTTGTGAATTTGGTCGCTGTGGATTTGGTGGGTGAAAGTTGGAGGTTTCGTGCAGTGAGGAAACGAGAAAGGTCGGAGAGGTAGCTGTTTACTTTCGAACACATGCCATCGATTCCATTGCCCGACGTCATTATCGTGCAGTCATCTGCGTACGAGGTTATGGAAACCCCCTCTGGTGGTTGAGGAAGTTTCGAGATGTAGAAATTAAACAGTAACGGGGAGAGGACACCACCCTGCGGAACCCCCTGTTTAATTCTTCTCAGTTTAGATGTTTCACCTCGAAATAGTACGGATGACTGACGACCGTTCAGATAGTTCATGGTCCACCTCTTTAGCCCTGGAGGGAGAGTGGTTTTTTCGATGTCCTGCAGTAGCGTTGTGTGATAGACCGTGTCAAAAGCTTTTGACAGGTCCAAAGCTACGAGGATCGTTCTTTCGCAGGGTGGTTTCTGGTTGAGGCCACGAACTATCTGGGCGTTTATGACGCCAAATGCTGTGGTGGTGCTGTGCACTTTACGGAATCCATGCTGGTGGCTGGCTAGGCTCAGGTGGTGAGTGAAGATCGGGAGTAACAAGGCTTCAAGTGTCTTCACTACTGGGGAAAGAGAGTTATCGGATGATAAGATTTCCCTTTGTTGACGGGTTTCCCAGGTTTCAGTAGTGGGATCACTCTACCGACTTTCCACACATCGGGTATTTGAAGAGTGGTGAGCGACAGGGTGAAGACCTTAGTGAGATATTTTACTCCCGTCGAGCCTAGATGCTTTAACATTACCATATTGATTCCATCAGGGCCAATGGATTTAGATGATTTTGCCTTGTTGGTGTCATCACTGAACCTCCTCATCGGTGAAAGTAAGTGGCGCGCAGTTGTTTAGCATTTTGCACAGCCGTCGGTTAACACATCTCTTAGCTTTGTCTACCGAAGGGTGCAGTGTAAACTGCCGGCTAAAGTAGCTCGCGCACTTCTTCGGGTCCGAAGAGGCATGACCATGGAATTGAACTTCAACTCGGTCGTCATGTCTCCTCGGATTAGACAGAGCTTTGACAGTAGCCCAAAGCTTACTCACACCGGTGGAGACGTTGCAGGACTTCAGGTGCTCTATCCATTTCGTCTGCTTATGTTGATTTACCATACGCCGAATCTCCAAATTGAGATCCCTTATTCGGGGATCCCCGGGATCGGCATGGCGTAAGGTGTCGCGCTCATTAGCTAGAACGGCTGCTTCGGCTGGGAAATTGGGGCGGATTTCCGCTAATCTTCCAGCCGGGATGAAGCGAGCGGTAGCTGCGGAATTGACGCTCGCCAACGCATACATCCGTAGGAATGGGTAGAGCGTTGAAGGTGCTCTCGGTAAATTCCGTGAAGCCGACCCAATTAGCTTTTTTAAAGTTAAAGAAGGTACGGTTGTCCACGGAAACGAAATCAGGACGCTTCTCGATCGAGATAATTATGGGCAGATGGTCTGAAGCGAGAGTTAGCATAGGTCGTCAGGTTATGCTATTAATCAGACCACTGCTAGCAATGGTAATATTTGGCGAGCTATTACAGATGCCCATAACTCTGGTGGGGGCTTCGTCATTCATTGTGCAGAATGTCGAGCCGTCAATCTGTTCCGTCAGCTCCATCCCCCTACGATCATTTGACAGGCAGGAATGCCAAAGATCGTGGTGCGCGTTAAAGTCGCCTAGTACCATACGGTTTTAACCACGAAGTAGCGCACCTATATTCGGGTGATATCCTGTAGGGCAACATGTAACTGGGGGGATAAGTCAGAGTGGGAGCTATGTTGCCTGTTTGAGCTCCTGACCGTTGAGGTCCTCAGTTGGCCACCCTGGTTGAGTGGCGGCGCGGCGCGCGAACTATGTGCAGATTGCACAGCCATACAGGCTTGTGTCGCAGTATTGCGCAGGCAACATGGGGCCACGTAACGCGTGGTCCACTCCCTGTGAGTCTTAAGGCCTGAGCAGGTCTTAAGATGGCTCCATCCATTGCGTGTGTTACACCTGACCGAGGTGGAGTGTGGATGGAGCCTTTTTGCGCAGACGCAGCAGAAAAATTCCTCCGGGCCCGGGTTGGACTCAATGCCAGCACGAGTCAGGAGGATACGGAGCAACCCTGCTGCAAGGCGTTGCTCCAATGACGACAAACACAAATTAATACTCACCAATCCAAACGGGTTCAGATCGCCGAAATATAGTATTACTTATTTGCTTAATAAATTTAAAAAAGAAAAAATCCATATGCATGAATAGAGGAATTTCAGCGAGTTGCCTTATCATCACATGGCAGCGCTCCATTTCGTCGTAATTTTTGGTAAACAAATGAGGTTTAAACGAGTGTAAAATGCAATTTTTAAAATAAAGATTTTTTGGGTAAATACCTGCAAAAAGTGTAAAATGTGGATTTATTTAAAAGTAGTGTAATTTAATTAATTTGAAGTGAAAAATGTGAATAAAGTGTGTTTAAGGTGGTGAAATAGCTACTTGAAATGTTCGCAAGCTAAGCGTTTTGCGGTACTCACAACACCGAATATTTTTTAATCAGGAGGACTTTCTCTTTCCAACGGTACCGTCAAATCGCGGCGCCAAAAAATCGGAATTGTACCTCTTTTTATTATAACTAAGATTGCTAAATAAAAAAATAGGAATTATTCATATCAAAATAGAGAAATTCAACGAATTGCTCATATTTGCTTATTATAATATGGCAGCGCTCCATTTCCTCATAATTGTTAGCACATAAATGATGCGTACTACGAGCAGGAATAAAGGGATGTTCAACTTATTCCAGTGTGAGAGCGTCTCAAAATAAGCATTTTTTATAACATTTTCCATTATGGCCAGATCGAACAAAATAAGAATTTTTGGGCATTTTAAATTAAGACACCCAACATTTAGTACGAATAAAAATTACTGTATAGTGGTTATTTTTTATATTGAGAAACTGTTTAAATTTTTTTAAAGTATATTAGAACAACTGACTTTTGACCTTTCAATGCCCAATAAAAGGATTTAAGCTTGTTAGCTCTCAATCATTAAATGTTTTTAATCATTTTCCATTGAAAATAATACTATGTTGCTTCAAATTACAAAACGTTTCATCAAAAACCTTTAAATTTTCCTCATTTATTTAATTTTCATTGTTTTACATTTTTTATAAGTGGTCTTGAACGATGCATCAAATCCCTCCGTTTACATATTTTTTTGGTAAGATTTCAATCTGGCCATCGCCCGTTTCCAATTGATAAACGTCAAAACCTACTGAACTCGATTAGCTGTCAAAGTTAAACATCTCTTTATCTCTGCTACGAGTGTAAAAAGCAATTTTTAAAATAAAGATTTCTTAGATAAAAAAAACCTACAAAAAGTAAAAATGTGGATGTATTTAAATGTTTATAGATTAATTTAATTAATTTGAATTAAAAAATGTGCGAAAAGAATACGAAATGTAGAAATGTTCGAATTTTGGGAAAGTCGAATATCTCGTAACTAAGCGTTTGCGGACCCTACAACTTTTTTAATCTGGAGGACTTCCTCTTTCCAATGGTATCTTCAGATCGCGGCGCCAAAGAAATCGGAATTGTGCCTGCATTGTCATAATTAATCACTGTTCTATTATATAATCATTAATTAGTCGTCACCACTTTTGTATTTGTCAATAAATAAATAAGACAAAAACATGATGCACAGCAATGTGTAAAGTAGTATGGAATACTATATAACGATCAGTAAAAATAATTTCTGCTGAATAAAGTTATAAGTGCGAACATGTTATTAGTCTTAGAAACCACTAATTGATTACAACATTATATGCCAACGATTGTATATGTGTCTTATCTGTCTGCTATTGCTATCAGTAAAGTCGTATCGTCTGTGGTGCAGTATGTACTGTGGTAAGTAGTCATCTTTAAATGTTCCGTATCGGTATAAAATATACGTATTACAATTTCACCACGGTCATTGTAATTCGTATAAATTACTGAGCGGTTGATAAATTTTTACGGGAGAAAGTTATTTGAATTTCGAAGTGAATACAAAACCGGAATTCTTAACAAGTGTTTATTAGTGAAATATGGCCGACTTACCCAATGTTCTGCAACAGCTTTTCAGGTGAATATTAATGTACAAAACAAATAACAATTATAAACAAATAAGTTTCCCATATTATCTAAAAATGGGATTTAACTTTATTTCACTTCTTATCACATTTCTTCCATAAATGTACATATGAATGCACTTTTACCAATATATGTATATGATTTCAGGAAAACAGTGCATTTAATAAGATAAATGTTATTTAGTTAAGTGGGTTCGCGCTTTATTATAATTTATTAGATAATAAATATTAAGCTATAAATTTTTACAAATATTTCAATGTAACTGTTTAGAATTTTTTTAAGGCAAATGTAGGACGAAGAATACAACATGTTAACAGAACTAAAGAGATGTGTAATTCTCATGTCAATGGAAGTGTAGAACGTAAATCAGCTGCCGGACACATCTAGGATAATAAAAAAAATTAAAAGTATATTAAGAAATACTTTTGATATGCCATTTCGGAAATTAGCATTTTTCAAGCAGATAAAAATACTTATGTATTGAAGTTGATGTATTATTTAAATTAAATTATTACAAACGAAATATTTTAAGCACTATTCTGAATCTCGTGGTGCTACAGTTAGACGGTGGATTCGGGGTTAAAATGGGTATGTGTTGTTAGAGGAGCGTTGCCGCATCTTACCGCTAATATGAAGAGTTAGGCATTTCATGTCTTATAATGAGGTTAATTTGAAAATTTACGAAATACTTCTTTCTGCAATGAAAATATGAAAAATGGCCTATTCAACTGGGAGGTGTTCTTTCACGTCCGACCCTTTCTTCACTAAAATTTAACCATTTTTTAAATAAATAATTTATTAGTATTTCGGGTATAAAATGGGTATGGTCGGTTAGAGATGGTCCTCCAGATACCAGCGTTTTCTAGGAAGCGGAAGAAAAATGTATTTAAATTAAATTTAAATGAAAAGTTCGAACGAATGTCTACTTTAGAAGATAACGAAATTGTTAATTGAAAAACATTTTACTTAAAATATATTATATACATAAGTACCCTTTCTGAGAAAATTTTCCAGTTATCGCACATTTCCGTTGGAACTACGCATATGTATGTGTTTTCGTAATCATTGTTTATCTTTATTATTTCTTAGTCCAATATTAAATTGGGATTTATCTAAGTGGTTTTATTGCATAAAATATTACCCAAATATGTATGCTGGTGATGTTGTTTATTATTTTTGTTGTTCCATTGCTAGCTACATTGACTCCAACAAGGAAGAATATATTACTGCGTTGAAGGTTGCTGTTGCCATACAATCGGTATCAGCATGGCCTGATAAGCGCGATGAAATACAAGCTATGGTGCGGTTGGTTGCTGATAAGTTGAGAAGCCTCGGTACTGATGTTGAATTGGCTGATATTGGTAGACAACGGTTACCAAATGGTAAAGAAATAGCTCTACCGAATGTGATTTTAGGAACTCTAGGAAAGGTTTGAAATTAAATGTTTTTAAATTTAACGTAAATTATGTAATTATGATTTATTAATATCTATAGGATCCAAAAAAGAAGACAATTGTAGTTTACGGTCATCTGGACGTACAACCAGCTTTGAAAGAAGATGGTTGGAATACGGAGCCTTTTGATCTGACCGAAATCGATGGAAAGTTGTATGGCCGTGGTGCAAGTGATGACAAAGGACCTGTTTTATGTTGGCTACATGCCATTGAGGCATTCCAAAAATTAAATATTGACTTACCCGTCAACTTAAAATTTGTTTTCGAAGGAATGGAAGAAAGCGGTAGTGAGGGTCTGGATGATCTTTTGCTAGCTCGTAAAAACGGGTTTTTGTCAAATATCGATTATGTTTGTATATCTGATAATTATTGGCTTGGGAAGAAACGGCCATGTTTAACCTATGGTCTTCGTGGCTTAGTTTATTATACTATTGAAATAGAGTGTGCTGTTAAAGATTTACATAGTGGTGTATTTGGTGGCACTGTGCATGAAGCAATGCCAGATCTTTGTTATCTTCTCAGTGTACTTGTAGACAAGGATACCAACATTCTCATTCCCGGCATTGATAGAGATGTAAGTATACATATTGCACAATATGAATACTTCAGGCTTGGTGTGCCTGGTATTTCCTAATATATTCAGATATGTTCTAATTTGCTATATAGTCTAAATTTAAAAACTTAACTTATTTGATTGCAAAGATCTATAGAGTCCAAGTTATTAAAAGCAAGCAGCATGCTATTTTATAGGACTAGTCGTAATTCTATCAAACATGTTTGTATAAAAAAAAAATTGTTTATTAATTTTTAATTAACAATAATCATAAAACTTAATTACCATTGTAATACTTATTATTTAATTTATATTTCAGGTTGCACCTCTTTTACATAATGAAAAGGAAATTTATCAGAATATTGATTATGAAGTTGAAGATTACAAGTGAGTATATATTATATATTGGGATTTCTTTTATTTTTAAAACCGAAACCATATTTTTTTTAGTTTTTTTTTAATTTACAATGTTATTCTCGACTAAGTAATTTATTTCAATTTAAGAACAGGTAATCAGAAACCAAATGATTGAGTTTGAGGCTTTAAGCTCGAAGTTTAAAAATGTGAAATTCCCCTTAACCGGACACCTACCATCGCAGTGTTTTTATTCGGCTAAGGAAGCTGTTCATATATGGGGACGTGGCAAAAAAGAATGTTTAAAACGTATATTTATGATCAGGAGCTGCAATTTAAAGCTATATTTCTATTGAACTAATAAATGAGATTCAATGTCAGTCAGAAGTGATTGAATGACAATAATCGCATTAGTTTCCATTGAGCCACCGCTTTCAGACGGCACCAGTGCAATACAATTTGTTCGCTGTGATCATTTTACGTATTGCTGAAACACTTAAAACAGCTATCGCAAAACACCAAAAATTAATGAGAATTTAAAAAAATTAGGGAACTATAAATACACACACTACACATTTTTTGAAATCTTCTCCTTTTATCAGAGATAATTTTAACGAAGTATTTCCTAAATAGTATCCGTGTCCGGTTATAGGAACTGGTTTTATATTTTTTAAAAATTAAATTTGTCCATGTTATGTATGAGGACTAGGTATTGGGGAATTTCACTGTACTTATAAAGGAAAGTATGACCACAATAGCTCCCGGGTTGCGAATTTTTTAATTATTTAAAGGAATTAAAAATTATATTTTCTATTTCAATTCATGATCCTGAAGGCAATATTACGATTCTTTTGGCGCCGCGATTTGATGATACGGATGGATAGAGGAGGTCCTCGGGATTAAAAAATATATGTATACACTTATATCCTTCTCAGACTGATAGTTTTCGAGATATTTCCGTTTAAAGTTCAAAAATTTGTAAAACAATGCTCTTTATTTCACTATGTTCAATCCACTTTTTACACATTTTTCAATTAATGTATATTTAATTACACTGCACACATTCAAATATATCAAAAATTTACACTAATTGTGTATTTTTTAAGAAAATAAATATATTTTAAAAACTTTTGCACATTCAAAGTTTCAAGAGATTTGTGTGTGTACATTTATGACAAATAGCAGTGTTGCCATACTTTGTGTCCTGAAAATATAATCAAAAATTTTTCTGTTTCATATTTAGAGATATAAATGATTCAAAATGAACTTTTGTTTCATATATTTATTTATATGGATTATATAACATATGTTATTTAAAAAATATAGAAAATATTATTACACTACAGAAAATATTTCGACACAAAGGAACTATGGACACCCCGGTGTTGGACCGACCAGGGTTATTTTTTTTTTTTAAGCGCGGCCGAAGGCCGCTAGTGCAGAAAGTAGTTCGACACAAAAGGAACTATGAACACCCCATTTTCTCCATATATATATTAAACAGAAAATTGTTTAATAATTTTTTGAAAACAATATGTGGCAACACTAGTATTTGTCATGTCATGTAAATAAAAATAAAATAAGAGTGAATTGCATATAAAATTGTGCAATTTTAAACTATAAGTCTGAGCAGGGTATATGTATGTGTATACATTTTTGAATCCAGAGATCATCCTCCTTCAGATTATACGCTCAAATTGCGCGCCAAAAGATTCGTAATCGTGCCATTCTGAATATTGAATTTTTAGTTTTTATTTTAAAAAATATATTTATTTAAAAATTAACATTTAACTTCCGATGATTAATCGGATACACCTTGAATTAAAAATTAATAGTGAAAATTATCAATTCATCAGAAGAATAATGAAGGCGATGTCTCTGCGTGAGCTCTAGTTCAAAATGGTAGAACACAAAGTACTCAAACGCGAAAAAGTGCAAGTTATAATTTTTTTCTTTAATTTTTAATTAACTAGGTTATCAATAGGAGCGCTACAAAAGTTTTTTTTTAAATAAAACAAAAATAAAATAATGAAATTCTTTATTCTTATAACGGACATTCGATGCCATTATGTATGGAGATCGTTTTTTTTACATGGCTTGCAGAAGTCTAAACTCTGGATATTTGGACATTTTTACAAAATTAATCGCCTTGGGCTTGTTGGCTTAAACCAAATACTTGACATAGCCCCTAAATTAAAATAGTGTAACGACATCAAATCGCACGACCGAGGCGCCAATTGACTATGATAAACCGTTCATCAAACTTGGTTTTGAATAGAACGATTGTGACCATATCATCCGGTTCGGACCAAAAATATCCAGTTATAATTGAGCGGTAGCGATTCCCATTCACAGTAACGTGCCGGTCTCGATCATCAGGAAGACGGCCCAATGACGCCACCGGTCCATTAACCACACCAAACCGTAATTTTTTCGGGATACAGTGGTGACACAGGTTTTGCTTATTGACAAGGCTATTCAGCCAAAAATGAGCCTCATCGTTGCAGCTGATTTTTCGATGAAAATTTTTATCATTTTCAAGTTGTTGCTCAGCCCAATTCACGAACATACGACGATTCTGGTGGTCAAACGGCTTCAATTCTTCCGTCAATTTGATATTGTAAGGATGTAGGCCTACATTTTTTCGCAAAATTCACCACAACGACATCACAGAGATGACTAACGCTTGAGAACGACGTGTGAGAAATTGATTTTCAATTGATGCGCTAGCGGCAGCAATACTCTCGACACTATGGGTACTTCTTTGTCTCACTAGCACGGGAACATTTTTTAGTGTACCTGTGAATTCAAATTTTCTCACTAGACGCTCGTTTGTTGATTTGCCAGGACGATTATGACGACCATAAATTGGACGTACGCTCTTAAGGGGTTAGGGGTAGTCAGAGGCACGAAAAAATGAGTTTTCAGTATTTTTTTTCCTACTAAATCATGATATTTTACAAAAGTAGTAATATGGCATTATTATAGGATGTGTTGACTTGAAGTCACGAAAATTAAAAAAAAAAACAAATGAATTTCCAAAGTTATAGTTGTTTGTGTTGACCCTATTCCAAAAAAAGGTACCTGCGGTGACAAGCATAAGTCCTTGGAGATTCGTCTAAAAACAATCGGACAAAAAAAGAAATTGTTTTATAAATGGATAATCTACAAGTTTTTTTTTTCGCTCTCAATTGAAGATCTCGAATACGCCAAGTCGTTTCATGTCTACGGTCTTCGTGTACACTTTCAGCTACGAATGCTATATTTTCTTCACTGCGAGCTGGACGTGGTATGTTGATAGAATATTATCTAATAGTACGCTCAGTAGGTCGATTATATTGATCATAAACTGATCGAAGCGCGCGAAACACATTCTTTACAGAACGTGTGTATATTTTCGTAATAAAGTTGAGGGATTTGTAAACGTGGTTTAGGCGTAAGTCTTTCCAAAATGAAATGCCTAACAATACTGCATAATAATAGCATGTCAGATTGAGACAACTCACGCGAAATTTGTTAAAAAGGCTATTGAAAAAGTACCCCTTTTTGGGTCACCCGTTGATATGTCTGAGTGCCAAAAATAAGTGAAATTCGGTCCGTACACCTAATACAAAGGTTACCAAACTTCCGAGTGCCTTTAAACAGCGCACATCAGCCAATAAGTCTTTATTCATTCGATAAAATCTTCCTTTAAATCGGAACTCTTTAAAAACTTTAATAGTATTGCTTCCAAATGTATTCATTTGCATTAGTAAACAGCTGATTCGAATATTGTTTTTGCGTATGTTTGAAAGCCGGAAATCCAAATAGATTCTGTGATATCATTGAAAATCAGGATGGTTTGTAAATTTGACAGCTAAGCAATTTTGTCTTGAATTCTAATGTCCCCGAGTCATTCGTTGGTATTCTCTTTCTTTAAACCGTATTCACTTCAGATAATCGCGCTCGTTTCTATATCGCCCTCAATTCTTACATCGGCAGAAAACGACTGTTATATGTCGTTTCTATATTCGTTTCAAAATAGGGAATATAATAAATGTCGAAACACCAACAAAAATATCAAATAACCACTCTTATTTCGTTTTAAACGACAACGGTAACGGAGTAATTTTAAAGATTTAGTTTTTTTCCCATGTTTAATATGAAAAATATATTGTGTCTGAATTTATATTCCTAAACCGTACTAAATAAATACTTACAAACTAGCTGACCCGTTATTCTGCGTGAAATTATGTGTTTTGAAATGAAAGGACAAAAATTGATATTGTGTTGATATTCATTTATTTGCGATTTTTCTACATTTTTTTCAATGTAACGCAGCTTGATAAACAACATTTTTTGGTTTCTGTTCCGGTGCGTAAATGCACAGAGAAGACTCGTGAGCACGCCAAGTATATCTGGCCGTGCGAAAAACATATTTCCAAATTTATGCCACACACTATGCTGTTGATCGTCATCTAAAATTCAATTTTTCTGGAAACGGAATACGTTTGAACTGACATGGCAAATTGTTATAACTCAAAAGAAATCCGTAGAATCAAGCATTCTGCCCCTTATATTTGATAGGTGCGTCACAATTAGATTGCGAAACATCATAACGACAGATCCAACTTTGAGACGCAAATGATGCGGTGGCATACCAAGCCTCTCCAAAGAATTTAGAAATTCCACTGGATAATTCACGGCTTCGTCTTCATTGTCAAGACGATCGATCGATTTTTATGACCGCAAGTCTTTTGGAATTTGACTTTGAATCTTCCAGTTTAAGTCAACAACATCGGTATTTGTGGCAGCTAACAATGTTCATATACTCAAGAAGTTGTATTTACGATTATTTGGTCAATGTTCGTATAAAGATTCGCGATGAGCCCATCTTTCGTGAATTGATAAACGACGGATGGAATTGATATCAAACCGCCGGAAGTATCAACCGGCATTGACCCATTTCCAATTTTTAGCGTATACGATGTAAAATGTGTTCGGCAATGTAATTTTTGGTCGTATCCCATAACTGAAAGCTGATCATCACGAAAAGTGTGAGAACTTCAGTGGCATTCGAAGCTGCTATCGCATCTCTCAAAGGGTTGCACACACCGTACCATTCACAGTATGCAATGACTCAAATGAATTTGAAACGCGTACATTAATCAATAGCAACCGAAGGTAGAAGCAATCGTCGTTTTTCGAGTGGATTGTGTAAATTCGTCCTAATGCACACCTGGGTGTCACTCTACTGGTTGGCCTTGCTTTCTGCGTAAATATTTCTTCGATGAGTTCCATATATTTCCATGTATGTCAAGGTATTTCCGAATAGAGCCATGTTCTCGCAAACGGATTACAGACAAAAGTTGAGAAAAAACTCGTAAATGTTAGTTTTGTTGCTGGCGGTATTTCCACTGGCTGTACTGTATTCTCTGAGTTGAAATAGACTCTTTGATCATTCTCCAAATTAACTGCGAGATGCACAGCAGTCGGAAAAAGTTCATGAATTGCAAAAGCAAATATCCTACAAAGCGCTTTATTGTAGTTCACGTATCGACCGTATCGTTCAAGACCAACAGCCGCCATGTTGCTTCCTTTGGTGACCAATTTACAAATTTATTTTATCGATTACACCAAAATGTTATACTAAATCGATATTCTCTCTTCAAAGTTGAATGTTGAATATTTTGTTATCTGGTGAACGACGCTGATCGAGTTGATATACATTATTTACAGTTTGTGTTTCCGTAATAAAAGCACATGGATAGTGTTTCGTGCATTTATTGTCAGACATACAAATCGAAAAGGGATTGTAGTGTCCGCAAGGTCCATGCCCCACATTGGTTTCCACCACTTCATATAATACTGGATCTTTCTCTACATGAGGAGTTTCCGTAGAAATTTCATCAATTTGATCTGATGTAACCATCATCCAAAGAAAAATGTGTGTGCGGAAAACCTCTATTTTGCCACTCAACAGAGTAAATCTACCATCAAACAGCACCACATATACGCTGCTTCAAGATAAAGTCAATCAAAAATCGTAACTGTTGTTTAAAAAGTCATGTAGTGACATCGTTACGATCACTTGCTTATTGACCGCGATCCTTAATTCCGCACGTATGTCACCGCATCTTGGGAGTACTTCTTGCCTTGCCTTGCCTTGGGCTGCCATACTTTGATGGCACAAAGAACACCGACCGATATGAGGGCGACCTCTTGGTGGCTTCGTAACAAACTTCAATCTGCAATTGACCCCTTTGTGTGAAACACACGTCAAATTTTCACTGAATAATTTTCCTTTTGTATAGCGGGAATAAAAAACGAAGCGACCGAAATTGAACTATTCAAATAATTTACAAATCAAAATATTGAAAAACAAAAATTAAAAAAAAAAAATTGTATGGAAAAAAGTTACTTTTTGGAATTATCCAATTTTCCGACTTTTCATGAAAACTATAAGATATTTTTATTTCTAAACCTTCCTTGATCCACGACGAACAACTTCTGACAATTTCATCAATATTGGTTCAGCCGTTCTCTTGGCGTTACTAATGAACAAACATTCATTCGTTTGTATGAGAAAAAAAGAGCTGTTTTTAGGAGTTTACCGGAAATTACTCGAATTTTTCTCTCCGTAAAAACCATCCTTGAACCTCAGCGAACATTTCAAAAAAGAATTATCAAATTTGGTTCTGTCGTATGTATGAAAGTTATGAGCATACATACAGTTTGGCGATTCATTTTTATTTATATAGATTTAAATACACGATGTTTATGAGCAAAGTTGATATTATGTTGTCGATTCAAAAGTCTTCTTTAAATGCGTTCTTCAATTCGAGTGGAACTGAGAGTACAAATATCGTCAAATGTTTGACAGAAAGTAAGTGGTCAACTTTTATATGGGAAAATGGAATTGTCGTCTTACTCTATCTTACTCGCAATTTTTCCTTATGTGCTCACCGTTTAGACCTACCCTGAACTACGACAAACATTTTAAAACCAAAATCAGCTCAATCGGCCCAGCCGTTCTCGAGTTTTAATCAGACTAACGAACAACAATTCATTTTTATTATATAGATAAAGTATTTAGGAATAAATATGAAAATAAACTATGTAGTTTTTGTATTTATTTATACAAACGCGTAACGTTTATATTTCCAGAAATGATATTGGAGCTCGTAGTCTACCTCACAATGAAGACAAAACCAAATTATTGATGCACAGATGGCGTTATCCAAGCCTTTCCATTCATGGAATAGAAGGTGCCTTTTATGAACATGGCGCAAAAACTGTCATACCAGCTAAAGTCATAGGAAAATTTTCTATACGTTTAGTTCCTAATCAAGATCCAGAACATATCACTGAGTGCGTTACCAAATATTTAAATGAGAAATGGCAGGAACGAGGATCTCCAAACAAAATGAAGGTAATTATTTTATACTCAAATAACTTGTATATATTCTCATTAATATTTATAATCCTCTTAAAAGGTCAACCTTGTAAGTAGTGGCAAACCTTGGACTGAAGATCCTAACCATCCTCATTATGAGGCAGCCAAAATTGCAATCAAACATGTATACAAAACGGAGCCTGATATGACACGAGAAGGTGGGTCTATACCTGTGACACTAACCCTTCAAGAGGCCACTGGAAAAAACGTTATATTAGTCCCTGTAGGAGCTTGTGATGATGGAGCCCATTCACAAAATGAAAAAATAGATATTTACAACTATATAGAAGGAGTAAGTAGACTTTCTGTTAATCCATGTTTCTATATATGCTTAATTCGGATTACTTTTAGACTAAACTGCTCGGAGCTTACCTTTACGAAGTTGGAAAACTGGAGTAAATCAAAAAAACGAACGGATCTAATGAAACACAAACATCACAGAATTTAACAACAATACAGTATATATATATATCAGCATTAACACTTTAATAAAAAAAAACTACTTTTTTAGCAGACAAATATAACTAATCCGTCCATGTGTCTCCATATTTATTTTTGTGACTAGAATCGGCTCCAAAAGTCGTTTTAAGGGCTTCATTCTCCCGAATAACTATTGGCGCATTTGCGGGAAGAGGCCGGGAAAATGTGTCTTGCTGCTTTTTCTCATATTCTTCCCGATTTTTTTTTCGTAACTCTTCGTAACTTGTGCCTTGCTTAGCTTTGATAGGCAATTGCGTTTCGAAGAAAGGTGTATCTAAATATATACAAAGTTAATAATTAGATCATATAATATATAACAAATAACTTACTATCTAATGAGGGGCGATAAATGTCGTCAAGGCCAGTAATTGAAGGACGGTTTTCCAAATCTAAATTGAGCGCACTAGCACGAGGGAATTCTTGGATTTGTTCGTCACTTGTTCCAGTTGAATTAAATGGTGACAAGGTTAGTCCTATTCCAATACCTTGGTCTGGATTAAGCCTGCTAATAACGCTTCCATCACGTTGACGTTGGCTTAACAATTCTCCCAGTTTTGAATTAGGTAATCGCATTAGCTTTTCCGCGCATTTTTGCTGGTAACTAAATTTTCCAACGAAATATCCTATTATCACACCCACGACTACTTTGGGCACCGCGCCATATTTAAAATTTGGCTGAAATATGCAATTTTTGTACATGAAAAATGTTGAAGATTATATTTGATTTTTTAACCAATTATTTTATTAATACGAGGATTTAGACTTAGACCCCTATTGCGGTTTTCAACCCGACTTGGTCGAATTGAAGTTAAGGCAATTCAACTTCAGATCAATCAAACTCTTTTTCGGTATTGCGATCTTCAACTAAGTTCAGTCAAAGTATGATTGGCGTTGCCAACCTAGGAAAGGGAAATTTGACAGATAGTGAAACAGCTAAAATTTTTTAAACGACATATTTAAACAATTGAATTCAGTTGTCGCTCGAGAAAAAGTGAATAAACGTTAAAATAAATAAAAAATGGATATAAGTTTTGATTTATATTACAATGACGAAAATATTGGGAGCAAAATTGATGTGCTACGTATACGAAAAAGCCTTCGTGATCACTCAAATCCATTGGAGCTTCCAAATGCAAAGTAAGCCATAGTTTTTTCACAATTGAGTGGCTTTTTAATAATATTTGTTGTATTCATAAGTTATTTTCGATTAAATAAAGAAGCATTTTGAAGGAACATTTCCACAATGGTGTGCGAGGAACGGCCATACCTCCTATATTAAAATTATGCGCAACTCTGCGTTTCCTTGCTGACGGTGGTTATCAAAAATGCAGTGGAAATGATTTTAACATTGGGTTGGCGCAACCTACGAAATCTTTAGAAATTAAAGAGGTTCTAAATATAATTGAACAACGTTTTTGTGCCCAATGGATTAAAATTCAAATGACTGAGGAGGAGCAAAACGCTTCAAAAGTTTCATTTTATTCAAAAAGTGCTTTCTCGACGGGACTCATATACTCGCATAATTTCACCAAGAAAAGAAGTGCAACATCTTTATCTTAAAGAAAGGGCTACTACAGTTTAAGCGTGATGATTGTATGTATAAAATCTGAATTACATTAGAAACAAAATGGTATAATTTCTTAAAATTTTTAGCTTTGTGATTATAACATGTCTATTCGGTATATGGATGCTAGGCATGCAGGCGCAAATCATGACTCTTTTGTTTTCAATGTTAGCGATTTGAAAGTGCATTTACAGAACAACATACAGAATAACACTTGGATCTTGGGTAAGATTTTATCGTATTTATTGCTAAATAATCGGAGTAATGTAATTTCTTAGGTGATGCTGGCTATCCTCTGCATAAATTTTTAATGACGCCTTATCGCTTGGCGGAAGCTTCTTCACCCCAAGCACACTACAATACAGTACACTCAAAGGCTCGGAATATTGTAGAGCGGACAATTGGTGTACTCAAAAGTAGATTTCGATGTCTTTTATCTGTACGAGGTTTACATTCCACTCCTGAAAAGGCTACGCAAATTGTGAGTGCTTGTTGCGCATTGCACAATATTTGCCAACACTTTCAAGTGGAATCTCCGGAAAAAATACCATCTACTTTAAATACGACAATGATTGGACATAGAAAGAGAAGAAGAGGATACGGCTCGAATAATTCGCAATAATATTATGACTTCCCTGTAAATAATTAAAATATTAAATTTCATTTATTCTTTCTAATGTGCTATTTATTCAGGCATATATTTAAATTTTATTTAAATAAATTCATTAAATAACAATATCACTTAATTTTTTTTAAATAAACTTAAACCATGGTACACCAGTCGCAAGGTAGTTATTCCTGTTGTTGGCAAGTTTTTTCTTTAGATTTGCCTTATAGTGAATCCACACCTAATAAAAAATTTTATTTTTAGTTAATATTTTTAATGCCATTACCATAACTTACTCGTCCCCATTCATAGGCAGTTCTGCTTGGTGGCCCTAAACAATTTAACTGCAGTGCCACACTCTACCACAATTCTTTGATTTTGAATTTATTGTTTCCTAATTGAGGCTTTCCTTATCCTACTTCTGGAAAAATCTCCATTAACTCCACCAATTTTTCGAATTGCTTTTTTGTTGTAACTTTATTTTTTCTAAAAATTTATAAAAAATATTAATTAAAATTAATTTAACATTAATTAAAATAGTTATTTTACCCGTTCTCCATTTTTCTTTAATATTTTTTTTTTTTTTGTATTTCACTGCACGAATGTTGAACTTCAACTGATATTAAGCAGTCAACCCCACTTATACAATGTTGAAAATCGCAATACAAAAAAAAGTTGAAGTTCGATCATACTTCAACCGCAATTTTTTTTTGACGGATTGAGTTGAAGTTGGCAATACTGAATTTTTAAACTTCGACTGAATTGCAGTTGGGTTGAAAACCGCAATAGGGGCAAAAGACTCTTCAGATTTCGTTATAAATTTACAATATATATGTAGCTGGTATTTCCTTTGGTAGATGAAAATATTTGCGGCATAGATATGAAAATGCCGGGCGCAAAAAACAAAATGCAATATGCTTGTTTAATTTCCTCTTGGTGTCATTGCTTAAATTATCTAAGGAAATACATACTTATGTATATCAATTATTTTTAAGTACTACTTTTTTAAAGCATCATGAAGATAAAAAATTAAAAATTACACAATTTTATAATTTTATTTTTTATAAATTGCATGAAAAAATATATTCATTCCTTGGTCAATCAACAATATTCAGTGGTTGATCATGTTCCACAGATTCTGATTTAGTTATAAATAAAATAATCTTTTGACATGACATGTTCAAAATAAGGGTATACATCCGCAAGACCTATTGCAGTTTCGAAAAATCCGACAAATCCACAGATATGTCAGCGCTGCAACCGTCGCAACGCACTAACTAAAAACGCGCCGCTCAACACTTTAATTTAGGTACGCCAGTAAGTTGATATGACTTGATTTGAATCGAAGTCGGTAATACTAGGGGCATGCGAATATCCGAAATTTCGAATTATTCGACGCGAATCGAACCGAATTATTCGATCCGAGATTCGACCCGTATATTCGCATTATTCGAATAGCAGTTGAAGTTCAACTGTTCGAATAATTTTAATATTTGACTATTTGCATGATTCTTTAATTAGCGCCAGTAGTATGTGAATCTCGTTCATGCATCTGACGTACATCTGTCATTCTCGCTTCAAGTATTCAAAAAATCAAACATTGGTTATTTTTTTTTAAATTGAATAAATGTCTTCCCATAATTCTGAAGAGGAAAATGAGATTATGGAAGTAGAATCTGAAGTTGGTATGGGTTGGTTGGTTCGACTCGAATCGAACTGGATTCGCATACCCCTATTCGAAATTTAATGTGCGTTAAAAATGTAATTGGGACACTGAATGTGTTATAACACGCATAGCCCAAACATAACTAAAAGTGGAAAGTCTACCATTAAGAATAGAACTATTGTATATAATACTAATAACATGGTATTTTTTATGTAAGCAGTTGTTAATGAAATATTGTACATCTTATCATCGCTATCAACGTAAATAACACTTGTGATTTAAAAAAAAGTATACTTAAATTATAGAAAACAGGGATATAAAAAATAACTTCGTAGAGCCAAGAGGGAGTCGTGAAAAGCATATGCGGCAAGTTAAAAACGACAATTGAAGTAGCTAGACTTAGAAATTGTTATCCAAGCACCTGACTATACCTAGGCTACTATGCAACAAATTTGAACACTGGACTGAATGCAGTAAGGAATCACTAGTAGATCTGGTCAACACTTATTTTTCTGGGTGCACAGACGCTACAGATCTCCAACCTGTAAGAGATAACACAATATATCGTAACGAAAGACAAAATACTTTGAGCAATCAAAGCTTCGAACAGTTTAAATCCCCCGGTATGGACGGTATTTCCCGGCCATGATGCAGAGAGTATCAAAAGCGCTGGTTCCTTACCTGATCATAATATACGAACGGTGTTTATGACTTAACTATGTACCTATCCTTTGGAGAGAAGCGAGGGTCGTATTCAACCCAAAAGCGGGCAAACTAAAGGAGACTAGTCGAAAGACCGCTGCTGTTTAATTTATAGATTTCGAAACTTCCTTAACCACCAGAGGGAATGGACATTCTCGCTTCTTAACTGTAAGAAATCTAACTCACTCCACTAAATCCACTGCGACCATATTCACAAACTGGACAAAGGAGTATAGGTTTGAATTAATATTGCAGTCGATGACGTTAAATATCCCACTGTCAATAATCCAAAGACTTTAGGTGTGACATTAGACAGGGGTCGAATAGTTACATCCGTGCATGGATCGGCAAACATACGAAAGGAAATTTTGTGATACGGATCGTAATGTATTTTCAATTCACAATAGTTTTTAAATTCCACATTGCTTTGGACTGTATTTTTAGGTCACAATAGATATGGAACTGTCAAAACTGTTGCGAAATTTTCAATAAACTAACAAAAGCTAATTAAATATCAAAATGGACCCAACTTTGTTTTTTTACTTGAGCTCTTGTGAAAGTGATGCGGATAAAAAAAATTGTGCGGAGATAGCGAAGAGATCGTAGCAATAGCGTAGGTATAAAAGAAAGCAAATTATGAATCCTCATTAACAAAAATTTCTTTACAGATGTATTCAACGATAAAACACAAAGCATTAGAATCTTAAAAAGACGGTGGAGAATTTTAGGATATGGCAAGAGAGAAATGTATCACTCCACAAAAGAGGAAGATTTGTGAGGCATTACATACCGAATTTGCAATTCTTATCACACGCAAGAAATGGACAACGGGATAGCGAACCGCCTCACCGCAATCGACCAAGCGATAAGGGACCAAATAAAGTATTCTTTAATAAATTTAATTAAAAAATTTATATGTTCTTTACCTTGTAAATAATTTTATTTTTATTCTCAACTAAAATACAAAAATTTTGTTCATATAAATAATTTTTAATGAGATATTCCATTCATTGCTTTCTTATTTATGTTCTTTATTACTAAAAATTATAAAATATAAAAACATAAAATTTAAAAAAAATTGCTCACATTTCCATAAATTTATATATTACGAATGATAATTTGCGTTCGAATGATAATTCGAACGAACGGATACGTTAATATACTCGTTCACGTACATATGTCATCATGCCAGATTACGATAGAAGCGTTACGATCACGTATGTCATAATTCAAAATACAGGCTTTTAAGTGACGAGTGATACGTTCACGGATGTAACGATTCGACCCCAGTGCTCCTTTATTTCTCATAAAACCGCGTAACGTCCAGGGTGCAGAGTCCCAAAAAATCTCAAGTCGCTAGCCGCATGAAGCAGATCACACTCCTAGAATCATCAATAGGTCTTTCCATAACTACGTCGACGGCCAGACATGCACTGACGACCATTCACAGTGGAACCTTTAAGGGATCGTCTCAGAATGATCCTCCGAAAAATCACTGATTTTCTCGACTTTTGTCGAAATTAACTAATCGGTCCGATTTTTTTATAAATAAATAAATTTATGCCGAATACTAAATGATATTTTTATGTTTATTTATTAGTTGTATAATAGTTAAATAAATTGTTGAAATGACACGTAAAAAAAATGTTCCATACGATGTCCACGATTTTGGTATAAAACAAAAATTTCAAAAAGATTACACTAGAGACACATAATTTGTGTCATGAAAAGTCTTAGGTGTTTTTAATGCAGTTTGATACCCTGAAGTCAAATCTGAAACAGAATTATTTCATCATCCACAGATATTCTGTAACATGCGGCTTTAGATTTTACAATACCAGGAGCAATCTCACCCTATATAATAAGGAGATTAGGTCTGCTAAACAGGCTAGCTTTAGGAGATCCTGTGAAAATGTCAGCGCGGAAGACAGAACTATAGAGCTTTTTCGTGCTCACTTCCCGGAGGCTATTCCGGAAGACCAGTGTCTACTCGTAATTGATCACAGGCCATCCCGCTCTGATTGGGTAATCGCTAAACAATTATTCACTGCGGACTCGATCAAGTGGGCAATGGCCTCGTTTGAGAAATTCAAGTCTCCGGGAGTGAACGGCATCTTCCCAGCGCTTTCACAATAGGGTGAGCAGATTCTGCTGCCACACCTGGTTCGGCTGCTGAGTGAGAGCCTCGCAATGGCGTACATCCCTGATTTATGGAGGACATCTGAGGTGATCTTCATACTCAAAGTAGGAAGGAAGGAATATTCTCTGGCTAAATCATTCAGGCCAATTAGCCTAACTTCTTTCCTACTAAAAACTATGGAAAAGATCATAGACTATGACATAAGGTCGAAAGCGCTGAAGATTGCTCAGCGTTCTTACAGAGCGGGAAGATCCACCAATACGGCTCTGTACCAGTTAACCTCTGAGATAGAGATTTCACTGGAGAGAGGGGAAGTGATGCTATGCGCCTTCTTGGACATCGAAGATGCCTTTGACAACACATTTCACAGGAGTGTAGCCAGGGCACTGGAGAAAAGGAGTGTGGCAGCACCAGTGCGTAGATGGATAGAAGCCGTACTCCGCATCAGAATTGCTGAGACTACAGTAGGAGGTGCAAGGATTCGTCTTCGCATAACAAGAGGCTGTCCACAGGGAGGTGTGCTATCACCATTCCAATGGAGCCTTGTCGTGGACGACCTGTTAGCGCTGCTAACTGACAATGGGATCCGCTCCTCCCGAAGGACAGCATTACCAAAACAACTAACTTCACGAAGAAGTTAAAGGTTACCCTCGGCAGCAAGAATGAGTGGAACGACTCCATTCTAATGCTGAGGGATAACACGTTGAATTGGTATACCGACGGCTCGAAAACGTCGAAGCAGGGATCGCGCGTGCACGCACCAAGCTTTCCGAGCATTTTTCAGGCAAAAGTCTTTGCCATAAGTCGGTGTATAGAGATAAAGCTCCTTAACTACGCAGCACCAATATGGTCGCCTGAATGCAGTTGCACGCAGATGAGGAAACTTCACACCTGTCAAAATACCGCACTCCGGACCACGACGGGATGCCTTTTGATGTCTCCCATGGAACACCTGCACAGTGAGACGATTATGCTCCCATTCAAGGAGCATAATGAACTCCTATCCAAGCATTTCCTGCTGGGAGGTTTTCGTAGAAATCACCCCTGCAGCCATCTGCTTGGAGCGGAACCGCCTCCTAGAAGCATCAAAAGGTCTTTCCTCGACTACGTCGACGACGTCGTACAGTACGCCGACCGGACTTCGGACGCAACTGACTTTCGCCAGGTACTGACCGCCATTCACAGCGGAACCATTAACACCTTCACCGACTCTCTTCTCGTTAATGGCGTTCTTGGAGTCAAATCACCACCCATAGCAGACGAAGAGTGACCCTAGCGCAACTTCGTTCTGGATATTGTAGCAGGTTAAACTCCTACTTATCTAGAATAGACCCTGACATACCCAATATATGTCCTGCGTACAACGAGTCTCCGCATGACACTGACCACCTCTTTGCATGCCCTACTCATCTAACACCCTCCTCCCTCTGGTCCGACCCCGTCGAAACAGCACGTTTCTTGGTCCTCCCGTTAGATGACGTCGACGACAACACAAGTGACCCTTACCATCCTAACGGGGACTAGATAATCCGTTAAAACAACAACAACAACATAAACCTCCATCGCAACTATCGCAATAAGCGAATAACTATACTTAGCGATAGTAAAGCGGCACTAAAAGCGATCTCCTCTTATGAGATCAAATCGCTGCTAGTGCAGGAGTGTAGAGAACGGTTCAACAGCCTAACTGAACGGAACCAGGTGCACCTAATCTGGGTACCTGGTCATAGAGGTATATACCGTTAATCTCCCAAGGGATAAACTCAGTCTACTGGTCGCATTTTACACCGGCCACTGCAAGTTGAATAGACATTTTTTTAACATAGTCCTATACTCTTGCGCTAACTGCCGGTTTTGCGACAGGGAGCCTGAAACCCCGGAACACCTGCTAATCGACTGCATAGCAGTCTATAGACGAAGGTCGAAAGCCCTTGGATCCATGTTTCCGGATAGGGATGAATATTGGATTTTATCAATATGCTGCGGCTAAGTGAGTACCTGTGAGTTAGGAGAGGACACAATAGACCTAGGGTCGCGGTGCGTTCCTCAATTATTTATCTATCTTGCTTAATAAAATAATGTCCATAACGCTGTTTTTTTTTAACAAAAGTTCTCTTAGCAAAACTATACGTGATAGGAAGAAATCTATAGCTATTTTCTGCATTTGTCGCAATTTCTACATAATAAACACTTTGTTTTGTTCATGTCACAAAAAACAAGTGTACTTTTGTTTACCAGTGTTATTAATCTGTAAGAACGTCGCTACCGGAACCCCCTATTATTATTTTTTTTTTTTTTTGAAATTTGACAACATGGCGGCGGTTAAAACAAAATGTATCGAAGTTTGTTTTTCTCTCTGCTTTAGAGAGTGGAAACGTTTTTGAAAAAGGGGAGTCTTTAGTATACTATCCCACGGTTTCAGGGTTAAAAGTGGTAGGACTGATGCTCCAGATTAAGAAAACATTTAATTATAACCACCGCTTATAGTTTTCGAGATATTTGCATTTAAAGTTGAAAAGTTCCCAAATTTAATTCTGCAATTTCTCGATTTATGATAATTTTTTCTTTCATATTATGCACTTTTTATACATTTACACTTCACTACATTGTTTCTACATATTTATTTTTCAGTAATTATTTATATATTTGCTTAAAATAAGCATTTTATATTTAACTCAAATTTCATTAAATGCACAATAACAAAAGTGTTCCGTGTTGACAGATAATAATTGTTGCCATAATTACACATTTATCAAAGGAATAAAAATGAATGAAAAATAGGTTTATACCTTCGGTGACCATCCGTAGTGTTTTTCAAACCTTTGTCCTGCGTAATTTTTCGAAACAGAAAAACCTGGAAATGTACTGTTTTTTCCCAAGTGTCCTGCCTTTGTCCTGCATTTTATTCGATACTTAAAAATGCACGGTGTCAGCCCTTTACTAATCAAGATTTAGGCAGTTATCGATAATAACTACCATTTCTAATGCTGCACCCAGTCAAAAACGCTACTCCCTTCCTTCCTTTTCCTTCCTTATCGGCAAAATGTGTGCACAGTGGAGAACGTAGGAAAAACGAAGAAATCAGCCATCTTTGTTTGTTTTTATTTGAACAATGTTGCCATTGCTCACTACGCATATGTAGTTTTGTACACATCTATGTTTTCAATTACAATTTTTTACAATTTAAAATCTCAAAACTGAAAACAAACTATTAAAAATAGTTTATATATTTATAAATAATAGCATTCGACTCTGATTTTGAGTTATTTTAAGAAAATTTCAAACATATTGAACAGATTGAATTGTAAAAGTTGATAATTACTGCAGTATATCGATATTGGCAACCCTGCGCTGTGAGAGAGCAATCAGCTGCGACGTTTGCGACGGCAAAAATCCAAATGTCGCGGATTCTCACGTCATCGTCACGTCAGAGAGAAGGGAGTAGCGTTTTTCACTGTGCAGTTACATTGCGCGCCCATAAGATAGGTCGTGCCAGCTGACACGAACCACGATTTTGCGTTTTTGACTGGCTAGCCTATAATGAACATATGTTTCTTGCAATGCAATTTTCGTGAATGCTGCGCAACGATTGACCATCGAACAAGAAATAGCAAACAAAATTGGTAAGTCTTCAGAAAATTGTTTGAACACTTCAATTAAATACTTTTTTTATTGTAGCGTTATGGCTCCACATAGAAAATACACTTTCAATAACAATTTGAAAGAGAAGTACGCGTCTATAAAAAAAGGCTGCACATGAAAATGAAGTGAAATGTTTGAAATGCAGTGCTGTTTTTTCCATTGCTAATGGTGGTAAATGTGATATTGAACCCCATTTGATATCGCAAAAACATCGTAAGGCTGATTTTGAAGCTTCAACCAGTCAATCCGCTCTCAATTTTGTGCGACTACGTACAACGGATGACCAGGGAATGAAGACCAGCATCAATTCGTTTCGTTCTAATGATTGCACATCAAAATTAATTAAAAGATGTTTTGACGAAAACTATTCATCCGCTCGCACTAAAACTGAAGCTATTGTGTGTAATATATTAGTACCACACGTATTGCAACAAATCGAAGCTGATTTGCGGGAAGTTAATTTTATTTCCATTTTCTCCGATTGTTCAAATCACGGCAGCCTTAAGATTTGTCCGGTGCTTGTCAGAATATTGGATGTAAAGGAACTGCAGGTGAATCGTCAGATATTTTAACAGCTCTAATTTCCAATGTAATGTCTAAATTTGATGTGAACCAAAAATTACTCGCTTTATGCGCGGATAACACCAACTGCAATTTTGGTGGAGCAGCAAGACGTGGAAAAAAAATCTTTTTCATAAGCTTAAAGAATCTATCGGTAATATGCTTATTGGAATAAATTGTGCTGCGCACATTATTAATAATTGTAGTCAAGCCTCCATAGATTGTCTGCCGATAGATATTAAAGTAGTTGTAGTTAAAATTTTTTCGTACTTCTACATACATATATACAGTTAAAGTTGAAAATTTAAAGCAAATATGTGACGCAGTTGATGTTGAATACAAAAAATTACTTGGATTTAGTAAAACCAGCTTTATAAACCATTGAAGGAATATTTTTTGCAACAACCCAATTGCCCGACTATTTTATACAATTTTTTTGGAGATCCTGCATCCGAAGCGTGGCTTTTTTTTTTTGCACATTTTCAAGCATCTATTTTCCACACTTATATTCTTCAAATTGAGTCCCAGAAAATCTCTATGATAAAAGTGGCCTTACTTATTAAAGAACTCAAATTTAAAATAACCGGACGCCGTGATGAAGTTTTTATACCTCTAGTTGTAAGGAATTTAATTTTCGCGTTGGATAAAACGGGAATGAAATATGCAGATGAATTTAATAGTAACTCGACAAAGTTTTATAATAATTGCATTGATTATTTAAATCAATCGGATCAAGCCTTCAAAAACGTAGAAGTGATTGAATGGGTACTTCTGCGTAAATTACCATCTTGGAATTATGTGGAAAGAAATTTAATATACGTCATGGAAATCAGAAATAAAACTGATATAAATCATGGTGAATTATTTGACGAGTTTTCTTTCGTTAAAAATTATATAACTTCCGATAAATTAAACGAATGGGAAAGCAGTTAAAAAACTGTAGTAGATAAATGAGTTAAAATATTTATGCATTTTAAACATAATTCTATACCTTTTAAAAATATTTTAAAAGTTGTTGAATTTGCGTTGTGTTTGCGAGGCTCAAATGCCCCAACCGAAAGAATCTTTTCAATCTTAAACAACGTGTGGACTGATGAAAAATTCCAGATAAAAGTGGAAACTATCAAAGCAATATTAATAACCAAATGCAACTATGATCTTACCTGCCTAGAATTTAAGGAGTATGTACAAAATAAAAATCATTCAGGGGTGTTGTGGAATCTGATAGTTGTCGGAATCAGAATTGAAACCGATCAAAAAAAGCAGTAGGTGTCATGAATTCAGATATTATTGGTTTGATATTCGAAACAGAATTTGTATCGGTTTTGGGTGTCACGGAAACCAATTTTATCGGTTTTGCTGTCAGAAACAAAACAAGAAGATAGTCGCACACAGATTTGAAATGTCAGTTAAGAAATCAAGTTATTTTAATGTTACGAATTAATTTATCTTTATTTCTATAGGAGAAAACATAAGAATAAAACACGAAATGTCTTAATTATTGAGTTTTTGAAAAAAATGCCGATATTTAAGAGGGGAGCCTTTTTTAGAGGCTTGAAAAAAATCGTTTTTTTTTTTTGGGAAGGAAAGAAATAATTGATTGAAGCGAAATTTCTGGGATTTATAGTTATATATTTAAACATCATCCGCAAATTTTTTTGATACGAAATCTTTTACATTTATCTTTGAAAAGCAATTGCCAAATGCTTATCGCATGTGCATATGCCAGACGGCGGTCAGGATGCAGGTCGCAATTTCTATCGGAAACAAAAAATTCAAAGAGATTCATATATTTTAATAACTTATGTTCAAGTTAAACTGGGAAAATATAAAATAAAAAGTATACAATTTTTTAAAATTTTGAAAAAAAAAACAGATTTTGGTCTAAAAAAATTTTACTTAAAATATAAGTATGTTCAAACTTAACTTTTCTTAGTTTTTTTTTAGTTTAAATAGAAGATAATTTAATGCCAAAGATAATAAACTTTCCCCAATTCCATGAAAGTTTTTTTTTTCTATCCTGCCCGCCAATTAAGAAAAATTGTAAAAATGAAAAAAACGAAATTTAACACCCAAATGCGTCATTATTCATTCAATAAATGTTATCTCTTAAAATCTTTCTTTAATTCGGAACTCATTAAAAACTTTAATAGGATTGCTTGTATGTATTCATTTGCAAGTTTTGTCACATTAGTAAACAGCTGGTTCGAATATTGGTTTTGCGTATGTTCGAAAAGACGAAAATCCAATCAGATTCTGTGACACCATTTAAAATCAGAATTGGTTTGCAATTCTGACAGCTAAGCAATTCTGTCTTGGATTCCACAACACCCCTGATTAATTAAAAAAAAATTATAGTTCAGAAAAATATCAATAATTAGATATACTTACATACATATGTATGTACCTGTTGTGACAATAATAATAGCACCTTGATATTTAAACCATTTTCCCTACAGTTCTTTAATGTTCATAAATTTTGTATAAGGTTTTGTTAATTTTATAACTACAACCATATAAATCCACATTTCAAACCTTATACAAAAGAGATACCAAATTAACAAATTTTCAAAATGGTTTAAATATCAAGATGCTATTATTTTGACAAGTATTTTATCATTTACAATAAGTTTTTGTACTCTCATATGAAAAAATATGCATACCAATGAAGAAAATGTGATTTATGTTTCAAGTTAAAATTGGATTGAAAAATATTTATATATATTTTTTTTTATTATTTTAATGTTGTGTAAATAAAAATATGTACATACACATATCATTTGAAAAATTGTCCTGCATTTTCGATTCATGTTTATGGTCACCGTATTTATACCCCAAATACATAAATCATTATCCCTATTCTTGCTATATCATGACTAAAAGCAAAAAAGAAATTTACTCAAAAAAAAAAAAAAAAAAACTTGACACACCCTGGTGTTGGATCGGCCAGAGTTATTTTTTATTTTTTTAATTCATTATAAATGGGAAAAATACGCATTTTAAATAGTTGCATTTTTAATATCGGCCAGAGTTATTTTTTATTTTTTTAATTCATTATAAATGGGAAAAATACGCATTTTAAATAGTTGCATTTTTGAATTTTAATGCAAATATCTCAAAAACCACAAGTCAGCGGCAACTATATGTAATATATACATATATTCATGGTTTGGAATACCTCCTCTATCCGTACATACCCATTTTAACCCCGAAATCCGGGGATGCTATTCTAAAATTTACCCAAATATATTGTACAACTTACTTGTAAAAAACCATTCTTCACCGCCAAATATGCGCCAACCCCAAATGCAGTTCCTAAAGGCAGAGAACGTTGAAAGAAAGATTCAGAGTTACATTCCCTCAATACTCTTATTTCGTCAGCAGAGAATTGGTAATTTGCCTAAAATATGGATATATAGACTTGTCCAATGATACTTATTGTTTTACAATGTTTTTTACCAATGGATTTCGCTCAGTCTGTTGACTTGATTGTTCCATTTCTCTCGGCATCAATTACGAAATTACTATATATCGATACTATTGATGCTACACACTTTTCCGTCTCTTAAGTTATTTATTAACTGGAAGAATTATTGTTTTGAAATAGTGAACAAAACACTTTGAAAGCAATTGTTTATTTCATAACAATAATTATATTGCTAGTATTATGGAGAATCTCGAAGAGTAATAGATGTTGTCGAGAAAACCGTATTGCTGCCACATTGCTAATTACGATCAAGAAATTGCTTAGCTACACACTCACATTTTTGTACTAATTTTCAAACTTGAACTCCATCTAACAGCCCAATTCACATGCCCTCACAAAAACCACCTCCCACCCTATTGTGAGGTTTTTGTTATTTGCGAGTTTCCGTATGATCAGGTGATTTTGAAAGCTCAAATGCTCGCAAGTTCCTCCAAAATTTGTGATGATTGAAAGCAAACCTCAAAATGGTTGCCTTTGTTTTGTTGAATTCAAAATTTTTAAATAAACTTGCGATTACATTATTGAAATAGAATGGAGGGAATATTTTTGCCTGTTAAAATAAATATGTCACTTATGGTCCTTGTAGATTTTACTTTTTACTAAGTATGAACAAAAAGACATATACATAATTATGTTTAAATAATTTGGACAAAATATTATTTGTAAATATGTGTGTATGTATTTAATACATGAGCGAACAAAATGATATTTATGCTGAAATGCTGCAGCTGCTCCTGAGTTCTCTCACATTTTGAAATCTTAAAAATAAATGATATTATTATATATGCACCAGAATTAATAGATTAGCAAAATTACTCACTTTTCTAGGTTGTTCATTTCTAAATTTTGCCTTGTTTGTTTTCGTAAAAAATTCTGTTAGTAGCACACTGCTTTTAACCTGAGGTAGAGAGTTTTTTGTGCTTTTTTCTTCTAAGGTTTAAGCAAGAATATCCCCATATAAACATTTTCTGATCCAACAATATTTAACATGATACTTAATATAGATATACATATGTATAATCTACGATCCTTACCTGGACTACATGTTAAGCAATGTCGAAACTTAGAATTTTTTGTTTGGTTCTCGTAATAAGATAATGTTAATGAATAGAGAAGGTGCAAATGTTAAATCAAATCTTCTTGATTGCTAATTCTTCATTTAGTCACCGAAGCAAATCCGTTGACCGCCATCGCTTTCTACGTCTGTATACGCAAGATATCCGAAAAAATTTGAAAATTTCCGCAGAAACCTCAACTACACAGGAGATTTAAGACATAAAGAAATGGTAAAATGCAAATTAACAACTATGTATGTATGTATTTTTAAATTGTATACATTTTTTTTTTTGAAAGTTTTATACGAACTTCGGACAAAAAAGAGGATGTTGAGAAGGCTTATCCCACCGTAGTTAGCGAAGATTGTGGGGTCTCCCTGTTTGTGGATTGGACAGAGCCCACTTAAATTCCAATCGTTGGGCATTCTTTCGTCCGACCATATTCTACAAAGAAGCTGATGCATGCTCCTTATCAGTTCTTTGTCGCTGTGTTTGAATAGCTCGGCTGGTAATACATCGACCTCCGACACTTTGTTGTTCTTCTGTTTGGTCTGCTATACGAACTTTTTTATGGTCGGACAATGGAACGTCTGCTCCATCGTCATCGAATGAGGAATCAAGTTCGCCTTCTCCCGGCGTTATGCTTTCACTGCCATTCAGCATGTTGGATAAGTGTTTCCTCTATGATTTTAATAGCACGTGTTATTGTCGATATTAACATTGCGAGGTAGGCATTCCGTTTTCTCTTCGCTGCGACACGACAATTCTCAATGCTATGGTTGCAGCTGTACGTTATTAGCTTGAAATGCAGTCCCACAGTTCCCTTATACCGAGTTGTTGACGAGTGTTCTCAGAGAGCAAGAGTGCAATTCGAATAGAAAATCGTTCGGCTATCTGTTTTGATTGCAGCTTCTGGAAGTCAAGCATTCCTTGTGTTTGTTGACGTGAACTTTTTGCTGCACAGAGGCAGGTGCGAATCTTGGCTGCAACAAGATAGTGGTCCGAATCAATGTTAGGACCTCGAAGCGTACGCACGTCTAGGACACTGGAGACATGTCTTCCGTTTATCACCACATGATCGATCCGATTGATAGCTTTTAGATGCGGAGACTACCAGGTATCTTGGTAAATTTTTCTATGCTGGAGTGTAGTACTACAGATAACCATATTTTGGACCCGGCGAAGCCGATTAGCCACAACCCATTTGGGGATGTTTTCTCGTCGAGGCTGAATTTACCGACTGTTGTGGCAAATATACCTTTGTTGCCCACCCTGGCGTTAAAATCGTCAAGAACGATTTTGACGTGCGGTGATGTCAGCCTTTATTTATATCTAAAAGAACTTTTTCTGGCCACTCTCTAGTAAATGGCGATCAGAGAACTTTCCTCACTTGCGAGAACTTCTACACTTGACTCCGTCCTCCAATCTACTCCAGGAGAAAATAATTTGAGTCGCATATCTGAAAAGAGAAGGTACAATTTTTTATAAGAGGGTACAGCTGCTGGCATACACCGATGATATTGATATCATTGACTTCAATACGCGCGCTGCTAGTTCTGCTTTCTCCAGATTGGATAAGGAAGCGAAGTGGATGGGTCTGGTAGTAAACGAGGGCAAGACTGAATATTTCCAATCATCAAACAAATAGTCGTCGCAATCGCTACTTGGCTCCAACGTCACTGTCGTACATAGTTTCGTTTATCTTGGAGACAATATTAACACCAACCTCTCTTGCCAAACCGGTACTTCAGAAAAAGTAATTGAGTTGTTAAGTCCCCTATCGAATAACAATAACAACACTCTATAAGTCAATCATATATATATATATCATATATATATATATGGTGCAGATGCATGGGCGACGACAATATCTGATGCGTCGACGTTCAGAGTTTTCGAGAGAAAGGTTCTGCAGAAGATTTATGGTTCTTTGTACATTGGATACGGCAAATATCGCATTCGACAGAACGATGACCTTTACGAGTTAGTGCACCTCAATCAACCCCATAGCTGACATTGATGTGGCGGTCGCAGGTCTGACTGAGGAAATCCGAAGCTCGGTCCGTTAAGCCACCTCCTCAAAAGAAGCTTCCGTTATTTAAAAACGGGGTCCACATGACAAGGATAGAGCCAACGTCGCTCAGTCTGTTATAAACCAATGGTCTACCTTCCTAAGCCGGAAAAATGTATTATTTTCAGTAAGAAGTCGGTCCAGGGTATGACCTTCCAGATGGGCGAGTTTCGGTCCACTTCCCTTAAAGAAGTTTCCGAAGCCATATGCTTTCTCAAAAACCGGAAATCTCAGGCCATCACGAGATCAACATATATACTTCTATTTGGCTGCAAGCAAGTAGGAGCGTGTCTGGCATGATGGGCTCATTTAGACATAAGCTCATAAAGCTAAACTTCCTGTAAAATCTCATCGGATTAGTCCAATCCTTTTTCTCCGATCAGAAAATCAGCTGTTTAACAACAACAAACAACCAAGAAGAGTAAGTATTTTTACAAATCTATTAAATTTGCCACATATGTAAGGGGAAAAAATTGATTTACATAAAAAAGAATAACAATTCAGTTATATAAAAAAGAAGATATAAAATAAAATTAACAAAGCGATATCACTTCATTTCACAGGAAAAAAAATATTAAAATTATATATTGCATATATAATGCTTATGACTATAAAAATGTTCATATATCCAAATGCTAATATTTAAACATTAAATTCGAATGTATAAATAAAAACTTTCTAAAATCGGCCTAAAGTAGTCAATCTTTTTTAATTTTTAATATTTAGCTCGTTGTATCCAATTAAAAAGGAATATAAAAAACTACAAGTATGAAACAAACAAAATTTTATTTCTAAATTGGGTAGAGAAATGTCCTTATTCAAAAATTTGGTTACAAAATAAATTCTAATAAATAGAGCAATAACTTCCTTTGGTCACAGTCTTCACAACACAAGAAGTGCCTAATATCTTTTAATTTAGTAAAAAGAATTGCTCTCCTTCTGTCAAATTTCTCAACAAATTTTACTTACCATTATGGTCATTGCAATTGTGGCTATTCTAGTTGTGCTATTTTCATCGCCATAATCTTAAAGACCTATCTCCCTATCATATTGCAAATGACATTTCAGTGACATTTCATCATAAGAAACTGATATAAATTTTTATTCGAACGAAAATTCCTTACTTCTAATTTGCAAAGACTTAATGCTGCTTTGGCTGCAACCTGGAAATCTTCGACAAAATTATGTACAGTATTTTCCGAGGGAAAACTAAGCTCGTGTTTTACGTAGCGGTAAGCAATTGACCCCAAAAAAAAAACGCCCGAAGCTATGATTATCAAAAAACTATCACATCGTTTACCATCATTTGGCGATTACTATTTAAAAAAAACTACTCCTAATACAAGCACCTAACTGAAGAGGAACTTTGCTGCAAACTATCTCTAGAGGATAGGACTTTTCCCTAAATGTATTTATTAACACTTGGACCAACTGAGCCTCAAAACTCCTATTCTCCTGTTCTTTTTCTTCCAATTTTATTTTTAAAATCCTATTCTCTTCACGCAATTTTTTTCGATCTGCCCCTGCTGTCAGACCTCTACATGCTCGCACTACTATTCAATAGTTCCTCCTCAATAAGTGGCAGAGGCTCTAAAATTATAAAGCTAAGGACGGAAGCAGCTGCTTCGATGCACCGTTTGCATTTGTTCCAGAAAGGCTCTCAGATGCATTTGCTTTGCTTTAAACGTTGGACCAAACATTTTCGCCTGTTAAAAGAAAAAAATAATAAACAAAATGTTAAATATAATCACAAAATATATATAATAACCAAAATAATAGTGCAAACTATCATAAATATTCTATGATATGTCGCTACTTTAAAATAATTTACTGTTATCGAAAACTTATACTTACTTACTTCTTCAGACTTATAGCGTGATTCTGTAATACTATGTTCGGACCGACAACGAAAACATGTTTTCGTGGGAAAAACTGGTTTTCGCAAGAAAACTTGTGTTTTCGTCCATGTAAAATCTGTCAACTACTTAAAAACTTACATTCCACTCATTATCATCGGTGCCTGCTCTAGTTTAATCGATTTTTTGGAAGACATATTTTGCCGGCCCTAAATTGTCACTTGATATTTGTTTACATTCCATATACAAATACAGCTGCTCACTGTTAATGGGATTCTCTTGTTCTTGCAAAACCCTTGCACGGTGAACCAATTGCAGAATTTTCTTGTTGGTGCAACGGCACAACAAGCACACGCAAAAATTTATTTGCAATGGCTGTAAAATATGTCAGACAAAAACCCATGTTTATTTTCGTGCCGTAATATATTACTAGATTCGCAATGGGTGCTCTCTTGGCCTTGCATATTTCGGTATAGTATTTTTGCATTTTTGAAAGAGCAAAAGAATCCCCGTATTAATAGTTGTCAGTGAAAATTCCTCGAAAACACACATTGTCGGTCCGAACGACTTACATTCCACAACATACAAATGTGTTTTCAAAATGTTTTCAATGTCGGTTCGAACATAGTTTAAGCAGTCTCTAGTCTCTATTTGATACATTTTGAATTAAAGTCTTAATTTGTGACTCTTCACTAAACAGGATCGAGCTTTAGTCTCAAATTTGCCACCTGATAGTTAGCAGGTCACCAAACTAAAAGGAACTCTTGTTTGCCATTTTGAATATACTGAATAGAGGTCATCATAGATATTAAACGATTGTCGTTTTTCTATATTTTGTGAGCAACTCAAACACGAAAAGGTTAAAAGTAAATTAATTTTACATAAATTTCGTAAATAGAATGAAACAAAGTCAACATATATTTTTATTTTTATTGGTAATTATGTTTTTTAACTATGTTATAGAAAATTTAATATTTGTTATCGACATATTTATTTTCATTCAAGTGTAAAAACATCTCTGAATAATGAAATGTAATAAACTTTGTGACTGTCACTTTCAGAATTGCAAAATCGTCTCAAGTCACAAAATTTGTCTCTAATACGATGTTCGGACCGACAACGAAAACATGTTTTCGTGGGAAAAACTAGAATTTCGTACGATAACTTGTGTTTTCGTCCATGTAAAATCTGTCAAACGAAAACACAATTTTCGCTGAAAACTACTTAAAACCTTACATTCCACTCATTATAATCGTTGCCTGCTCTAGTTTAAACAATTTTTTTGGAAGTGTCACAATGGCACATCAAACACACGCAAAAATTTATTTGCAATGGCTGTAAAATATGTCAGACCAAAGCCCATGTTTATTTTCGTGCCGTCATATATCACTAGATTCGCAATGGGTGCTCTCTTGGCCTTGCATATTTCGGTATAGGACTTTTGCATTTTGTGTCATCTTGCAAAAGCAAGAGAATCCCTGTATTGATAATTGTCAGTGAAAACTCATCGAAAACACACATTCACGGTCCAAATTACTTACATTCCACATCATATAAATGTGTTTTCAAAATGTTTTCAATGTCGGTTCGAACATAATATAAACAAGTATATACTATGTTTGGACCGACAACGAAAACATGTTTTCGGGGGAAAAACTGGTTTTCGCATGAAAACTTGTGTTTTCGTCCATGTAAAATCTGTCAAACGAAAACACAGTTTTCGCTGAAAACTTACATTCCACTCATCATAATCGTTGCCTGCTCTAGTTTAATCGATTTGAGTGGAAGACATATTTTGCCAGCCCTAAATTGTCACTCGATATTTGTTTACATTCCACATACAAATACAGCTATCGCTTGATATTCTGATATTAGGGGGATTCTCTTGTTCTTGCAAAACCCTTGCACGGTGCACGAATTGCAGAATTTTCCTCTTGCTGCAACGGCACAACAACAAACGCACGCAATGGCTGTAAAATATAAAATATATATATACATATAAGACCAAAAACCATGTTTATTTTCGTGCAATGACACGAAGAAATATAATTGCAGCCCTGTTTTAGCTGGCATTAGTTTTTAGTAGATTTTATATCTTGCATGATCAATAGAATCCCCCTACTGAAAAATGGAAAAGCAAAAAAAAAAAATAAGAAATTTGTGGAGTGATAGGGAAGAAGCCCTACGCATTGAATTGTGACAAAACAAAATTCGTGCTCTTCGTGGGTCAATATTAAGGCATCCAAAACTTACCATTCTCTTTGCTCAAAATGGAAACAAATAAATAAATTAGTGAGTTGTCAGTGAAAACTCATCGACAACACACATTGCTGGTCCGAACATAGTATATGTTACATATTTATAAAGAATGATAGAGAAAGAGATTGCGTAAAGCGCATGTTTGTTTTCAGTCAGCTGTTCTTGCTGCCGTCACGGTTAACTTATTTTTCGCCCGCGCTTTTGAATGTGAATTCGAATTGTATTTTCGCGTGTAGTATTAATTGTGAAATTTTATATATTTTAAAATGAGTTGTGCAGTGTTCGGATGCAATAATAACAATGTTAAAAATAGTGCGACGAAATGAAGATTTTTCCATTTCCCTTAGGATAAAACAGTACTAAAATAGTGGATTCGTTTTTGTGCACTTCGCGCCTGAAGCCTTCGAAAGAAATTTGCAGTTTGAAATGGGTAATTATAGCATTTAGATTACAATAATTTTACTTTTATAACCAAACACTCTTGCAGGTTTAAGTTCGCGGAGTGTAACGAAGTTGCTACCTAGCGCTTTTCTCACGTTAACCAGATTAACTCCTGCAGAGGCTAACGAACGGCAGAAAAGGATGAAGTCTCGTTTAAACCATGACGTTTTAGAAATTTTTTTTTTTGCGTAATCAGGTTAAAAAGCGGTCTTCACGATCACCCTGACAGGAAGGAGTTCCATCAAGACACATGGAGGAAATGTTGAAGTCGACAACATCCCAGATATGGAAGGGAATCACTTATCTCTAACCGGTAATTATCAAAATATTAAACGTACATAACTTATAAACCTACAATTACAGAAAACATTCTTATATAAAAATGCATTGATGTTAACATATGCAAATATGTACTTACATACAAACTAAGTTTTTGCATACTAACCCTTGTTTCTTATCCTAATTGTAATAATAATCTTAACTAACAAATTATTCCATTTATTTATACTCATGTATGTATGTTTATTATATTTTTGCAGGTAATATTTTTCAACGTGTGTCAGTTGATCTAAATTCCGCTGACCCAATTGAAAAAAATGATAACTTGAAGATTCTCAACAACGACGGGCTTGAAAATTTTACAAGTACATCTGCCACAAACTTGGTAAAGACAACCCCGAAATTTGTGCCAATTCAGAAAATTGTTCGTCTTATACTTGGATGAATCACATATCTGATGATGGAGCATATGAGAGCCCTGCAAGCAGCAATTTATGACTTAAATGGTACTGATTGGCATATACATAAGTACAAATTACGTCTAGAAGTACTTAGATTTAAGTAATTTTGTTAATTGTAGCACCAAAGTAAAATAATTGTTTTTCAGAGCTAGAATGTATTTTAGGATTCGTTCCTTAAATAAAAACTTAATTGAAAATATGTACAGAAAAACAAAAAAATTAAATAAGACAATAAATTGATAGTTGGTCACAAAGTATATAGTTGAAACAAACACAGCAAAGAGACAAAATTAAATAATGCAACGAAAATACAATGAATTGAATATGTAAGTAAATGTTCAGTATAAAATATTCACTTATATTGATTCACTTATATTCATGTTAACTTTTGATGATATTCATGTTTTTGTATGCCTGCAATACAAAATTGATTCTTATTGCAAAGAAAAACAAGTATCTGAAAATCAGTTGATTGTACGTTGGTCAACCTTGACGTAGAGGCGCAGAACGAACAAAATTTGAACTCGCCATTGCGCAATCTTGTTTCTATAATTTTTGCATATTTAATAGATAACAGATAACGCTTTTAGAAGACTAGTTTCTCCATTCTATTTCAGTAAAGTTGGAAATTTCTTTAAAAAAATTTAAAGTAACAAAACAAACACAACCGAATTTGCGTCTCAGCATACAGAAAATCTTACAAATAAAAGAAACCTAACAATAGTGATTTTTATGAGGGTATGAGAATAAGACTGTTTATCTATGATTTGACCTTTGAAAAACCGCAGGTTACGGAAAACCTCGCAAAGACAACCAAGAAAACTAAGTAATTTCGCAAATTTATTAAATTTGGTGCATACATTAGGTCTACAACTTTACTTCCGCCGTTTTCCAATAGATTTCTCTAGGGTGAAGCACTGGTCGATTAAATCGTTTTATATCGATCTTTGACATTTGTGGCAACATTAACCCATTAAAAATTTATTCTCTACTGAAAATGCCGCTTTCTGAGACAATTTCTCGACATTTGCGGGAAATTTTGCTTTCCTTTTTTAATTCCAAGAAAATTGCAGCTGAGGCTCATAGAATGCTTTCGGATACGTTCGGTGAGGCTGTCCTAAGTGAAAGATCATGTCGTAAATGGTTTCAACGTTTTAAGAATTTTGCGTTTCAAACCCAAGAGGAATTGGCCGAATCGTTGCAAGTGACAAAGCAAGCCGTATCAAAACGCCTCAAGGCTATGGGGATGATTCAGAAACAAGGAAACTGGCTTCCTTACGACTTAAAACCAAGAGATGTCGAACGGCGCTTCTTTGCAAGTGAACAGCTGCTTCAAAGGCACAACCGAAAGGGATTTTTCATCGCATTGTAACTGGCGACGAAAAATGGGTCCACTACGATAATCCTAAGCGAAGAAAGTCATGGGTAAAACCTGAACATGTCTTCACGTCGACGCCAAACCGAACATTCACGGCGCCAAGGTCATGCTTTGCATTTGGTGGGACCATCTGGGGGTGATATATTGTGAGCTGCTAAAGCCAAGTGAAACCGAACGCAATTGATGCGTTTGAGCCGAGAGCGGCGCTAGAGCGTACAATAACGGCTCAATGAGAGAGAGGTCCTTGTACCCGCACTCTTTATCAACCTGCATTTCCAGCCCTTCCAGAAGCTCTTGGGTAGATGGAAGCATGCCTTCCAGCTCGTTGGGGAGCTCATTGCTCCTACTTTCATCAGCGGCGGTGGATACTACCTGCCCAGCCGAGATGGTGTCGTCGAGAGACTCGTGCCGCCCTCCCACAACCACTGCAGCAGTCGCATCATGCGCTGCTGAGCTGGTTACGGACAGAGTCCGTGCTACGGTCATCCCCGTCGCAGGCTCCTGGCTCGACGATGGCGTTTCCTTGGGAATCCATGGCCTCATTACTACCTTAGTGAATCTTAAATTCAACCGGAATCCTTTCTGTCTGACACATTTGTAGAATTCGTTATCTATTGTTTTGTTGAGGTTCCACCCTGACCCCTCAAAACTGCTCGCTACGACCTTCCACGCCGAGGTACTTAAGCCCAGCTTTTGGTTTTTTACCCAACCAAGCGCGAAGTCGTAGGTCTTGTCCGCACTCCGGGAAAAAATACCGTAATGTTGTGCAATCGCGGTATTTCTTCACCTCTTTTAACACACAGAACCAGACACTTCCAACCTTCTAGCCTTGGCGTGATTTCCTTTACATTGAAGTAGATGCCATTAAAGGAGCCGGCGTAGCCATCGCCCATGAATAAGGCGTTTACCAGGCAATCTTGGAGAGCCGTCTGCTCTTCGGAACCCAGGGCCTCCGCCGGGTAGTTGCGGGGACCACCGCCATCCGGATGCTACTCACGGCCCCCGCGTATTTAAGGCTTACGGTTCTCGCCGGCGACGGGTTAGGTCTGCTCTGACTCTGGATTGATTGGTTATTTGGCCGCTGTTGTTGTTGATGTTTTGGTTGTTGCGCGACTTACAGTGGTCGCGGTGGACACACTGCTGGACATACTGCTGCAAGAGGGCACATCAACGTCGCCGCGCGCCTGCTTCTCAAAGAGCGCACGTTCTTCCGGCGACAGAGTATTCAGGAAGCTGAACTTTTGTCTAGCCCCTGTGCCGCTCTTGCTTGCGGGACTTGTGCTACTGCAGCTAACCGCTGTTGTGGTTAATGTTTTGGTTGTCGTTGTTGTTGCTCATCTGGTTCGTACGACCGTTTAGCCCACATTGTGGGCCTCGCGGTATTTTATTTAGAAGGAGAATCTCAAAGGTCCGCTGCATTAAAGCCCCTTGACGCGGTAAGGCCACCGTTACTGCCCAAGGCGGCCCGGTGTTGAGAAGGCTCCGTTCGAATACAGCTGAATTTACCTCCTGGCTGCAAATCATCCAATAGGCACGAGAATCGCATAATACCCAGGATTAGGAGGCGTTAGCTCTTGGTCGCCGCACACATGCAGCTTCTGTCAACCCTCAGGATAGATGCTTTGCAGCATCACCCATGACGGTTGGAAGATGCCGAATTGTGTTGCAGTTCAAGCCCCTGCACGGCGACAAGGTGCCTACCATTCGCAAAGGGTTGTAGACCGAATGTAATCATTTAATTTATCTAATATCTAAAAATATGAAGGACCAACTCCTATGTAGCTGCAACATTACAGCATATTTTTTAAATAGATATATGTATTAGTCGCACATGTATTAAATAATACATACATGCAATGTAATAGGCAAATACTTATGTATATAATAAATAACGCCTTTAGAATATTTCCTTTATTCTATTTAAATAAAATCAAAAATATATATATTTATAGTTGCCGATGACTTATAGTTTTTGAGATATTTACACTTAAAGTTTAAAAATTCAATTCTTTAAAATGCGTGTTTCTCCCATTTATAATGAATTTTATAGTTATATTTTTAGCTTTTATATCCACTGACACTTCACTAATTGGTTTCTAACCATTTATTTTATGTTAAATAGTGAAAAAATACCTTTCATTCAACATTAAACTTTTGTTCAATTATTTTTGTTCATAGAAAAACAAAAGGGTTGCATTCTAACTAATAGTCAGTGCTACCTTACCTTCATATTTCGCAGAAGAACCAAAAGAAATGAAGAAAACAAATAACACCCCAATGACAGAAAATAAATAATACATTAGTTTTCCGCATAGAATTCCTCTCTGCATTGGCGGTCTTCGGCCGCGCTTCAAAAAATAACCCTAGCCGATCCAATACTGGGATTTATTAAGATAATGAAAATTCTGAAAGATTTATCATTTTTACTTTAATCATCACACGATAATGAATTTAGTATTGACTAATCTCTTATTTTTGTTATTTTTTTCCATTATGAATAAATGGATTTCAACTAAAGTTTGATATGGAATTAAAGTTATTTTTTCACTATTGAATATAAAATAAATGATTAGAGACGAATAAGTGAAGTATTAATGGATAGAAAAGTTACAAATTTAAGTGTAAAATGAATTATAAATCGGAGATGCACGCATTCAAAGTAGCTTTTTTTTTAACTTTAAATGCAAATATCTCAAAAACCATATATCAGCGGCAACTAATATATATATATATATATTCTTAATCTGGAGTACCTCCTCTATCCGCACATACCCATTTTAACCGCGAAATTGGGGAATGCTATTCTAAATCGCACAGGAATTTTTTTCTTAATATTGAAATTAACAAAACAAGCACAACTGAACACAAAGACTCACAATATTGAGGGAGGTGATTTTTGCGAGGGCATGAGAATAGGGCTGACTGATTATTGGTTTACTATCGATAAATAACCAAATCGATTGAAAAGAGTCTTTCTTGTCGTGCATTTGTGTTGTTTTCCATCTAAGTACTTGTTTAACGATTGTAAAGCAACAATTTTTTTTTGGATGTGTCTAAAAATTGTTAGAATCTTAGCGACATATCCCATACAAGTGTACAAAGCCAAAATCTATTGAATATTAGTTATTTTTATAGACCCTCGGTATGTCATTAGGAATATATTAACTAATTCTAACGTGTGGCTTGTTTTTAGTGTACCACACCCCCCACACATTTCATTTCGATTGTTTTATTTTACAGCCGGAATTACCACTTACCATCTGCTACTACATGATTCTGTAAAGTAGCTAAATGTATTTATCTAAGATTTAGTTAAAGAAAATTCTGATATGGAAGGAAAAAATTAAAAAAAAACATTAAATATTAATTTTTATTTTTGTTTTGTTTCGCGTAAATTTCACGTTTAGCTAAATTACTCATTTAAAATATCTTGAGTAACGTTATTCGATTACTACGAAGTGGGCAACATAACGAAACGTGAACACATTTGTTCAGATATACGTATATACCAATTCACGAAGTAATATTTCATTTTCAAAATAAGCAAGAACAAGTATTGGGGTATGTTATTTTGCAAATATTGTTGTGGAATTCCTACATAGCAATAGTTATCATTATTTAACAATTTTTTGTATAGCTTATTCCCTTTCACTGCATCAATCAAATTTCAACAAATGTGTAGCGAAATATTCTGAGCTCGACAAATTTGCATATCAAATAGTTCTTTGACATGCTCATTGCCTTCATAAACATTAAGGTAATTACTTTGATCATATAGATATATTTTGTAACATATTATTAGGCTTTACATGATCTACGCGGGTGTTAACAAAAAGTACAGGATTTCATTAATATTTGGAATTCTCTAAAGTATATTGTTAATGAATGTTCAACGTGTTAAAGTTGAATCGATTATATGGACATTATTAAAAAAATTAATTAGGTCAAACTCAGATGTATACATTATCCATAATTCATCCAAATACCATAAGATATTGCAAATTAAATTTAATAGACTTTTAAGGTCTATGGTTAAAGTGATAAATTATAAAATAATATCCCGTTCTTCAATTCAACTATACAAGAAAATAAATAAGAATAGAAATAAATGTTAAAATAGCCAGTTATTCAATTCATTTATTCTGAAAACAGAAAAGTTTACTATAAAAATGTAATATGTACACATGAATATTCGAATTTAAAATTTCTCACTTAGTCAGTTTTTTTAAACATCTACAAAATAATTCGATGGTTAATTCTTCTAAAGTTATACATTTTTAAATTAAAATTTAAAGCATTTATAATTTGATATGGATAGAAGTGTGGACTCAATTGGCAGCTGCTCTCTTGACGTCGACGCTGATTCTACGGACGTGTCAGGTACAGTTATAAATATTTACAATACATTAGTTCAGTTAAATAAAGTAGAGTTCGATTCTTTAAAAACTTAAATATGTTTTGAATAACTTTAATATTCTAGATACAAGTGGGAGTTTAAATTTTCCAACACCGATTTCTATTAAAGACATAACCACAGAATTTACCACAAATATACGAGAGCGATGTTCGGTTCAGACTTTTCATGAAATCAACAAGAATTTTATGGGTCCTGAGTCGCATATGGTGTTGAAACAGCCTCTTACAAATGTCAACACAACATGTGCCTTATTAAATTCATCCAATCCGAATTCGAATTCGAATAAAGTCGCTTGTCAGACTGATTCAAGTTCAGACAAAAAGCCAAGTTATCTCAATCTGGCTTGTTGTGTGAACGGGTATTCAAATCTTACAACTTATGATTCGAAAATACGACAAGATATAAATAAATCACGCGAGGTGTCCCCCATCCGCCCATCCTCAAATAGCATTCAGTATTGTAAAAAAAGCAATTCATTGGCTCCACCAAAATTATTACAAATGGCTGATGGTAAAGGTGACGGTTCTAATATGAAACCTACGGCAACTAATGGGCATTCTAACAATTTCGTGTCTAATAACGCTGAAAACAATGAACACTGTGATTTACAATGGCAGGAGGATATTCGCAATACTAGTTTTATTCAACAGCGAGTGGAACGGTTATATGGACCTGCTGCGTTAGCACAAGGTTTTTATAGTCCAAAAAAAGTACGTAGCACTTTCGTTTGTACGAACCCACGGGAACGTGATGATGCTGGTTCATCAGAATTGGCAAGAAAATTTCAACAACTTACTCCAAGTAAAGATTATTCCGAGTTCAGAAAAAAATTAAATGCAACTATAACAAATTCCCCTCGGCAAGTTATTTCAGCAGCCGAAATTTCAACCTTTAATAATAACACAGTTGATTTACCTGTATTACGTCATTTAAGCCAAGAGTTTCGTGCTCAGTTACCCATAATTTCGCCTAAAAAAAACCAAGCAAGAATTTCTCTTCAAAAGAACTTAAGTTCGGAAAATGAAACAACAGAGACAGTAGAAGTATTAATAGATGAAGTGGATCGTAAAGAAATTCCGAAATCTATATATGGAATAAGTAATGAACATTCAGAAAATAAAGACAATATGCAATACAAAATTGCGGTAAAATCCAATTTAAATGATCCAACAATAGAATGCTTTCAGAAAGATGGCAATTACTTTCTTCATTTGCTGAAAAACGAACAAAGTCGCCTTTTAGCTTTGGCTGATAAAGCAGAACGATATGCTGATGACTTGTCTGTAAGTATATTTAATTTCGCCCTGTTATTTTATTATTATTTCAATTAATTAATTGACTAATCTTCGACAGTATCAAATTGTATGGAAAATAATGTATTAATATTTCTATTCATCGCTTGTTTTTTTTTTTGAGTTTATATTCTATGTATTGTATTGCTTGGTTATCTTTTACCAGGAAATGCTTACACATTCTAAATGCTTACACATGAGAAGGTTCTAAAACATTTAGTTTACCATACGACGAAAACTGCATATATTCAGACACTGAAGCATTGTATTAGTAGTCATTCGATTTGGTCGTTTGCGGCTTAGTATTATATATGTTTGTGCTTTCTCTGAGAAAAAATTGAAATTTTATCATACACTTCAAATATATACGCTCTTGTTTTGTTAACATACTATCAATACTTTATAATTTATTTACATGTATACGAGCGTTTTAAATTTAATAATTTACTAAAATTGAAAAATGTAAAAATATTCGGATTTTTTAATATTTTATGAAAATGTATTTTTCAAATAATAGATGAAAAGGGTAAATTATGTATTACTAGAGGACCCGTCCACGCTTTACTGTGGCTGACACATATTGTAGATAGTACTACTTACTACCATCTATATGATTTCTATTAGTTAGATTATAACTATTAATTAATGGGATATAGCATTTTTGTGATGCATTTCGTGTTAGTTTAAAAAGGAAGGATCATAAAGCAATTCGTGTGTTAATAAAGCATTGCTTTTTGGGAAAAATATTATTGGAATTGGGCTCTGCATTAACCAATTAAACGAATTGCTGATTCTGAGGAGTATTTGAGTACTCTTTCAGTGAAGAAAAAGCGAAAATTTGCGTCGGTGTGTGACAATGGAAACATGGTTCCATCATTTTACACTAAATCGAATCAACACTCATTCTAGTGAACTGCAGATGATGAACCGGTTCTCAAAGGTGGAAAGACGGAAAAGTCGGCTGGCCAGATTATGACATCAGTCTTTAGGGATGCACGTGGTATAATATTCGTCGACTGATTACTGAGCCAGTTATAATCCATTGCACTGCGTATTTGTTTGCAGTTCTTTTCTACTATTCTAAATATTTAGCAATTGTATTATTTTAAAGGAAGGATAGGTTTGAAATTGTACCGCGTCGTTTCCATTTAAATAATAGACAGACTCCCGCCACAAGTGCTACGTATCGCTAATTTGAAGTCTGTAATATTGAGGGCTATATAGATCTATATTAAATTAACAATGTATTTAAGATATTTAATTGTATTGACGGATTGCCGGCTGAGCTATTCAAACACGGCGGCGAAGAACTGATAGGGAGAATGCATCAGCTGCTTTGCAAAATATGGTCGGACGAAAGCATGCCCAACGATTGGAATTTAAGTGTGCTGTGCCCAATCCATAAAAAAGGAGACCCCACAATCTGCGCCAACTATCGTGGGATAAGCCTCCTCAACATCGCGTACAAGGTTCTATCGGGCGTATTGTGTAAAAGATTAAAGCCCACCGTCAACAAACTGATTGGACCTCATCAGTGTGGCTTTAGACCTGGCAAATCAATCACCGACCAGATATTCACCATGCGCCAAATTTTGGAAAAGACCCGTGAAAGGAAAATCGACACACACCACCTATTCGTCGATTTCAAAGCTGCTTTCTTTAGCACGAAAAGGAGCTGTCTCTATGCCGCGTTGTCTGAATTTGGTCTCCCCGCAAAACTAATACGGCTGTGTAAACTGACGTGAGCAGCACCAAAAGCTCCGTCAGGATCGGGTAGTACCTTTCCGAGCCGTTCGATACAAAACGAGGTTTCAGACAAGGCGACTCCCTATCGTGCGACTTCTTCAATCTGCTGCTGCTGCTGGAAAAAATTATTCGAGCTGCAAAACTTAATCGAGCAGGTACAATCTTTTATAAGAGTGTACAGCTGCTGGCATATGCCGATGATATTGATATCATCGGCCTCAACAGCCGCGCCGTTAGTTCTGCTTTCTCCAGACTTAACAAGGAAGCAAAGCAAATGGGTCTGGCAGTGAACGAGGGCAAGACGAAATATTTCCTGTCATCAAACAAACAGTCGTCGCACTCGCGACTTGGCTCTCACGTCACTGTTGACAGTCATCACTTTGAAGTTGCAGATAATTTCGTCTATTTAGGAACCAGCATCAAGACCACCAACAATGTCAGCCTTGAAATCCAACGCAGGATTACTCTTGCCAAAAGGTGCTACTTTGGACTGAGTAGGCAATTGAAAAGTAAAGTCCTCTCTCGACGAACAAAAACCAAAGTCGCTCATAATTCCCGTCCTGCTATATGATGCAGAGGCTTGGACGATGACAACAACCGATGAGTTGACGTTACGAGTTTTCGAGAGAAATTTTTTGCGAAAGATTTACGGTCCTTTGCGCATTAGCCACGGCGAATATCGCATTCGATGGAACGATGAGCTGTACGAGATATACGACGACATTGACATAGTTCAGCGAATTAAAAGAGAGCGGCTACGCTGGCTAGGTCATGTTGTCTCGATGGATGAAAACACTCCAGCTCTGAAAGTATTCGACGCAGTACCCGCCGCGGGAAGCAGAGGAAGAGGAATTCCTCCACTCCGTTGGAAGGACCAAATGGAGAAGGACCTGGCCTCGCTTGGAATATCCAATTGGCGCCACGTAGCGAAGAGAAGAAACAACTGGCGCGCTGTTGTTGACTCGGCTACATTCGCGTAAGCGGTATCTACGCCAGTAAAGAAGAAGAAGAATTGTATAACGATTAATGCTGTATTAGCTAAAATCGCTTCGAAAATTAGCCATTTTTTGTCGTAAAAAGTAAATTACAAACAATTGTTATTGTGTGATATCCCTAAGAGAGTACAATATTTTGATAAATCTCGTAGGGTTCAGAATGAGTTTTCGATGTAAGCGGAAAAAATATAATTATTTACATCACATTAGAAACCTCAAAATAAACAGCATTTCTCCACTATTTATTAGATGTTATTATACATATAAACCTTCCTCTTCAACCACTTTATCTGTTAAAAAACCGCATCAAAATCGGTTGAGTAGTTTTAAATATTTAAGCATACATATGTAGGGATATTTCTTTTATATTATGTATGATGTTTTGCCAATATGTTTAAAACAATATTTATAATTCTACCGTAGAATATATGTTATATAAATACAAAAGATTCTTTACAATATCTTTGATCGGTCAGTTTGTATGGCAGCATATAGTATATAAAGACTCTAAATCTAAACAATATCTTCGGTTATTAGGGCTGTGGGGACTTTTTAACCCATTTGAAACATAGAATATATGTACATAATTGAATTTATTTAAATGAAATTGCAGTTAAAATTTTTTCCATTTAACAAGAAGTGACAACGCTATGAACAGCAAGGGTTCGTAATAAATAATTGTAACTGTATAGAAAATCGGTTTAAGTAACTTAACTTTTATCACGAACACATTTTGTATTGTCCGACGTTTTTGTTTTTTTTTTTTAATGACAAAATTCGCTCAAAAAGCACGTAGATGTCATGTTATGACTCCACTATTTGTGCTTAAAACTTCCTTGATTTCTTAAATTGTTTTTACTTCTAAAATTTAATTATATCAGTGAATTTTATTCAGCACGAAAATTCAAAACTTTTATCTAACAGAATTTAATGTTTTCAGGACAATTCCGACGTTTCAGAGGACACCTTAGGCTTCTTGCGTTCAGCTTATGGCAAAGCTCGATTGCTGGTGTCACAAAAGATGAAGCAATTTGAAGGTAAATTAATTTTTTTCAAGCGTTTTATTTTTTGGTATTAGATTTTACTTACGCTTAATAAGTAGAAGTGAAATATCGGAATTTATTAATGAATTGGAGGAATGGAATATTATGTAAACTCATTTTTGCTGAACGCGAGCTCACAGTAACAATTCCTTATCGTTTATATCCTTCAAAGTGTAATGATAATTTAAAAAAATGTCAATAAATGTTGTCTTTTTGTAGGATTTAAATACTATAGTTACTCTACAATCAGCGAATTTTCATAAGAAAATATTTGTACTGACAGAGCTAGCAAAAACTGAACAAAGTAGGATATAAGATCGCAATTTATAACGGTTAAAAGCAAGGTTCGAGATGTTGTTTAATATCTACTTAATGATGACACAAATGGCGTTTCAAATGCGTTGTTAGATGAGTTGGTTTGAGCGGGCGTGCAAGGAGGTGGCGTGCCTGATTTGTTTCAAGCAAGCATCTACTGTATTGATTTTAACGAAAGTCGTTTTGCAGTCACTTCTTGGAGATTGTGTGCTATTTTTCTGAACTGGCGCACTAAGTATTATGACAAGGGCGCTCACGGATCATCAGGAGCCATATTGTCACTTTCCAAAGTGCGGTGTTCGGGCAGGTTTTAACCTGTGTCCTATCTTCAATAGCATTGCCAGAAACGTCTTTGAGCATTTAAACATAATAGGTTGTCAAAATAGTCTTGCGGTATTTTCGCTAGTTGGCGCTGAAAGCGCGTAGTTCTATACCTTTTTGGAAAGCTAATTTCACGCGCTAACACATGTTTGATTGATTGTCGTTTCTTTTAAGTCGTTCGTGAGTTATAGCGTCGCAAACATGGAACAAAATAAAGTGAAAATACGGCATATTTTACAGTACCACTACTATAAAGGCAAAAATGCCTCTCAAGCTGCCAATAAAATTTGTGCAGTTTATTGACCCGATACAGTTTCCATTTCCACCGCACAACAATGGTTTCAACGTTTTCGTTCCGGTGTAGAGGTGGTCGAAGATGCGCCACGCTCCGGAAGGCCTGTCGTCGAAAATTGCGATAAAATCGCTGAATTGTTCGAAAGAGACCGGCATAGTAGCAGCCGTAGCATCGGTCAAGCGCTGGGCATGAGTCATCAAACCGTTATAAACCATTTGAAGAAGCTTGGAGTCACTAAGAAGCTCGATGTATGGGTGCCACACGAATTGACGAAAAAAAAACATCTTTGACCGTATCGACGCATGCGAATCGCTTCTGAATCGCAACAAAATCGACTCGTTTTTGAAGCTTATTGTGACTGGCGATGAAAAGTGGGTCACCTTCGATAACGTAAGGCGCAAACGGTCGTAGTCGAAAAGCGGTGAAGCGGCCCAGACGGTGGCCAAGCCAGGAAGGTTCTTCTGCGTGTTTCGTGGGATTGGCAGGGAATAAACCACTATGAGCTGCTCCTCTATGGCCAAACGCTCAATTCGGACCTGTACTGCCAACAACTGGACCGCTTGAAGACAGCACTCATGCAGTAGAGGCCATCTTTGATCAACAGAGGCCGAATTGTCTTCTATCAAGACAACGCCAGGCCACACACATCTTTAGTGAAGCGCCAGAAGCTCCGGGAGCTCGGATGGGAGGTTTGTTTGCATCCACCGTATAGTCCGGATCTCGCACCAAGTGATTACCACCTGTTTCTGTCCATTGCGAACGAGCGTTGGTAGTCTGAAGTTGGCCACCAGAGAGTCCTGTGAAAATTGGCTCCCCCGAGTTTTTTGCCAATAGGGAAGCAAGCTTCTATGAGAGGGGCATTATGAAGTTGGCATCTCGTTGGGAACGCGTCATCGAACAAAACGGCGCATATTTGACTTGAATCGCATTATTGTAACCAATTCGCAAGACTTTTTTGACAGCCTAATATGAGTGCAAGCTATTGAACGTTTACTAAGAGAGTTTATGGATTAGTGACTGATGTGACTTAAGTTCAGTTCAGTATTTTTTCGTCGGATCTTTTATGAAGAAATATTGTTTATCCATGGCTCAGTGGAGAGAATATATATTTCGTTATATATACAACAAGACGACCAATAAGTTATTACAAGGAAAAAAGAAATATTGCATTTAAAATTTATTTATGTATATGTTTCGATTGAAAATTTTTATTTATATATCTTTCAGTAAGCGAAACCTTGTTTTGTTAACATATGTATGTGTATATATTGCATTGTAGGTCTTTGTCACAATAATTTGAATTCATCGCCACAAGAAAAATTCCCAACTACAAATGATGATCTTCAAGGATTTTGGGACATGGTGAATTTGCAAGTTGATCATATCAATTCTATATTTGATGAAATAGAAGTATTAAGACAAAACAATTGGAAGGTACAAAAATAAAATCCTTAATTTCCAAACATATCTAATTAAATATATATAATTCTAGAAACCGGCGGAAATTCCACCTAGTGAATCCAACAAAATATTCAAAACACAACCAAAAACTATAAAGACTGTCAGCCAAAAGACAAAAGCTAGTACATCTAATGGAAATGACTCGAAAACAAAATCAGTCCCATCGGCCGCGGCTTTGAAACGTGAATCTCAAAGAAAGATGTTGATGGAAATGAAACGAAAAAACAAAATCGCAATGACAGCTAAATCAACCATATCGGTTCGAGATTCTGTTGAGCCACTTGTTGAAAATTTAGACCTGTTAGATACCGTTGAGATATTTGTCAAACACAGTAATTGAGAGTTAGTTAATGAGTGCTTTGGCCTTACTAAACTGTACTAGTCCTCTAACAAAATCGAATGATAGATATGCTCCATGTCATATATATTCTATAAATCTTTCGTTTCGACTAATTCTCGTTTTATATAAAATTGATAAGAGTTATATACTACACCAATAATACTCGTTTTGCAGGCTAATCGTTTAAATAAAGCAGTGTGCTGTTAAAAAAAAATTAAGCAATTTACATACATACATATGTGCTCATTTTAGGGATTCTAAATCTGTTATATGAAAAATGCAATATGAATCATTTACTTCATTTTCGCTTTAAAATATATTGTAATTGAGCCAAATTCATAGTTTTCAATTTAGTTAAATTATATTTACTGTTACTAGCTTAAAACTATGAAAAAATGTTGGAATTGGTTGACATCTTGAATACGCACTGTACATACAATTTTGATATTTTTATATTAATTAATTTACCATATGAATTTTGCGTGATTGTCACAGAATATTTAACATAAAAATACATTTATTTTATGAAAATTTAAATGTACTATAATAATTTTATTTATTAATTGACCAGTGGTTTAATTTGGAAACAAATTGCAAATTCTATAGGAAAAGTTTGTTGATTGTCGACCGAATTACGGTTTTTTATTACTACTTTGGTTTTTATTGACACGAAGTTAGTCGGTTCTATTACCGCTGTCGTTATTGCTTTAAAGTGCTGAACACATAGAGCCCGAAATCTGTCAAATATTAAAATACACGCGTTCTTATGGACACAGTTTTAAGTCAGCTGCACGACGAAATGACTGCAGGCCGTCAGTTCTGGCTCTCGTTAACTTGAAAATATTCGCAAATTTGCCGACGACAGTAGGACGACAGTAGAGAGGAGTGATGCCACTAATAAGTAAAATTATTCAAAGCTCTAACAAACCTGACGTTATTTTACAAATAAAAGTATAAAATAGCTCTGTTATATCATTTGTAATAATTGATAATTTAAAACAAATAAATTTACCTAAAAAATTTCACTTTGAACCAAATATTAAAATTTCATTGAAGTGATGGGTATTAGTATGGCCACAACGAAATTGTGTACATGCAAAATGGACAGCTGTGTTGTTTTGTGTACATGCCGGCTATTGTTATGTCGCTGCCTTCTTACAAATATTTCTGTAGAAGGATTCACGACGCCATTTACAGTTCACTGTCGTGCTGCCATGTCGTGTCGCACTTAAAACGAAATAAGAATAGCCGTTCTGTGGCATTGTTGTTATTGTGCGTTATCAACATTTATCGGACATAAATTGGGATTCCCCATTTTGAAACGAGTACAGTAACGATATACATATGTAGAAAGAAACAGTTGTTCTTGGTCGTGATCATTGTATAACCCTACAAGTAACAAAAGAATCAGCTGTTTTCCAAGAATCCTAATCGAAATCTGCCTTTTTTTAGGCACAGAGATGTAATTAAAAGAAATGTAGTAGATCAACGTTTTTGTGAAAAAGTATTTATAACGGAAAACATTAATGAAAACTTTCAAGAATATTTTTGGAAAAAAGTTTATTGGATATTTATTGCTCTTCCTCACCACCTCTGGGGATACAGTGGCACCCCTAAATTGCAACCAGCAACACACTTTCTGCAAGGCATCCTATACAAAATCAAACAACTAATTTATTTTATTTAATAAACCATACGCCAATCGGCTTTATACATCTAATAGTTAGTAAAAATATACAAAATGATATAGAGATAAGAAAGTGTTACATATGCACAATCGGTTGAAAGTAAGTAAAGAGAGTTAGTGGTAGAAAAACAGTAAATTTTTGGTTTGCGAGATGAAAGCTCGATATGTGCCTCCATAAAAATCGAAGTGTGCGTGTAATGAGTTTACGAGATTAGCAATCCTATTATTTGGTCCGTGGTATACGTAGTTTCGTTGAGTCTTTGTTGTTTTTAACAGTCTGTTATGCCTGAGCGAGAGGCTAGCAGGAGCAAGCTCAAAACTGCTGAGTGCTTCTGAGGAGTCGATCAGACCGTTAACAATTTTGTAGAAAAATGCGCCTCAGAAACCTTCCGACGCGAAGTTAAGCTATTGACTTTGAAACGGGAGCGGATGTCCTCAGTGGAGAGTCCCTGCATCCTTACCGATTGATGGAACAACAATGTCTTGCAGAATTTGTTTTGTATTCTCTCAACTCTGTTGATGAGTGTATCAGTGTATGGAGACCAGATTACACAGCCATACTCTAGTATTGGCAATACAAGTGAACGGTATAGAGTGAACAGAGAATTCGGGTTGTTGAAATCCCTTCCTGTTCTGATGATGAGTCCAAGCACTTTAAAAGATTGCACAGTTATCTTGTCAATATGCTTTGCAAATGTGAGTTTGTTGTCTATAATGATTCCTAGATCCTTAATTTCGGTTAATTCCTGTAGATGCTCATTGTTGAGTTTGTAGTTGGTGACAATGTTGATATGAGAGCGTGAGAAGGACACTACAGCGCACTTTTTCGCATTGAAATCGAGATTATTTTTAAGGCACCAGGTTGTTAGGCAGTCGATATCTTGTTGTAGCTGTGTGACATCGGAATCATTAGAAATAATTCTGAAGATTTTTAAATCATCGGCATATAGCAGACATTTAGACTGTATATTGTTTACAATGTCATTGATGAAGATATTAAAGAGCAGTGGTCCTAAATGCGATTCCTGAGGAACACCGGATGTGACTTCATATTCTCTAGACAGATGACCGTCAACCCTGACTTGTAGGAACCTGTCAGTTAAGTATGAGTTAAGCCAATCCAATGCTGTGCCATTGACGCCATATTTATTGAGTTTAGAGACGAGTATCTTGTGGTCGACACGGTCAAAAGCTTTACTAAAATCGATGTAGATTGAATGCACTTTTTGTCCCTCATTCAGTGCGTTGAGTATATAGTTGACATACAGGTAGAGATTTGACACGGTTGATCTGCCACCCACGAATCCATGTTGTTTTGTAGTGATGATATCCTTGAAGGTTAGAGATAGTTGAGGCAGAACCAACTTTTCGAAGAGCTTGACTAATGCTGATTGGATGCAGATGGGCCTGTAGTTAGTTACTTCAGATCTTAGGCCACTTTTGTGTATTGGACTCACATAAGACAGTTTCCAGGCACGAGGGAAACTACCTTAACGAAGAGAGTAGTTAAAAATATGAGTGAGGGGCTCACAAAGCTCGATGGCGCAGTTTTTTAAGAAAACGTTTGGTATCCCATCGGGTCCGGCACCTTTATTTGGATTTAATTTGAGTAGTTGCTGGAGAACATCATTGTATTGGACCTCACAGCTGTTAACGATGGTTGACGATCCATTTGAGTTAGTATCAACGAGCTGATTGCCGTTAATGTGTGTCGAAAATGTAGTCTTGAAATATGAGGCAAAAAGATTGCTGATACCCGGGCCGGTGTCAGCTATTTGGTCCATCCAGGACATTGAGGATGGTATATTAATGTTGTTTTGTTTTTTATCTTTGATAAATTTCCAAAAAGCATTGGTGTCAGACTGTACCATGTTCTCAACTTTGTGTACGTAATTACTGTAACATTCTGCACTGAGTCTTTTGCAGTCCCTCCTTAGAGAACTAAAACGGTTGTAATTGGGTCGGTTTTCCTTTTTCTTGTATCGAGTGTGTGCTGATTTTTTAAGTTTAATCTTGTTTATAAGTTCATAGGAGAACCAGCAAGGATAGGTACTGATACATTTTTTGTGAACAGGTACATATTGTGAGATTCCTACTTCAAGAGTATTGTAAAACCAATTGACTTTACTTTCAATAGTGTCCAGTGCGTACAGTACCGTCCAATTGACTCGGTGAAAGAAAATGTTGAGGCTGACGTAATCTGCTTTCTTGAATGAGTAAATGGCTGGATTAAAATGTTCAAGGTTGAGTTGAAATTTTAGATTTATGGTGAAGGCAGGATGATATTTGTCCTCAAGAACGAGAGGTAGAATTTTGTCCACGTAACCCTCAACATTGCTGAAACTGAGGTCCAGAAGATTGTTCTGGAGGTTGTTTATATTGTTTATTTGGATGCATTCAAGAAAAGCAAGTCCATTATATACAAATTTTTCGCAATCGGCTCTGGGGGTGCTGCTTGACAAGTTGAAGTCTCCTACGATTATTAGCTTTGCGTTATTGTATTTCACATTGATATACTTTAGAGTAGTAAGTAGTATACCATAAGTTTCTAGTGTTGTAAGAGGCGGCATATATACACATCCAACAATAATATCAAGTACAGTACCTTTGATTTTTACGAATATCAGTTCCAAATCTCTTTCCTCCGTGGTAATTAAATCAGCATGGATATGACGTTTGACGGCGATGAAGACGCCACCACCACGATCTAGGCCAGTGCTTATAGGATCTCTATCTCTTCTAAAAATGGTATAAGTGCTATCAGTCACCTCGCCATCATTAATTGACGAGTTTAACCACGACTCAGTGATACAGAGTAGATCATGGCCACTCGCCGCTGATGCTGTCATAAACTTAGACAGCTTTGTCCGAAGGCCTCTGGCGTTTTGGTAATAAATCAGAAGGGTATTAACAAATTTAATTAATTAATGTTACTATACATACGCTGAATATCTCTTTGAATGTTGATTTAATTTTTACTAAAAACAAACTTAAAATAACTATTTGAATTTTCCTGAGCTTCTTAAGCTTAAAAAATTATCCGTTGAAATGATTTGACACATTGCACGGTTGCACGAAATACATACATAGTTTTTATACAAATATAATATACATTTTTTTTTATAAAATTGGAAACATTTAATAATATATTGATACAATAATTAATATTTTGAACAAAACTGATTAAATTTAATATTTAGGAATTTAAATAATCGAAAAATATTTGAATATTTTATAAAAATATTGTTATAGTTATAAATTTTAAAACCTAACACGACAACACACTATAGCAGATTTGAGGCATTTGAATGTTTTAGTAGTATAATATTTGGGGGCAACCTGTACCAAGTGACTAATTAGTATCAGAATATTTGGGGGCAACCCGAACCAAGTGCCTAATTTGTAGTAGAATATTTAGGGGCAACCCGTACCAAGTGCCTAATTTGTAGTAGATTTTTGCGTATGTGTTAGTACTTGTAGGATTTTACAATGGTCGTGATAATTGAGAAAGCTTTAACCAGAGATAAAGAGATCCCCAACTCTCCTGTCACTGGAAATGTGAGAGCCGCTCACCTACCGAACTTTGACAGTTGACTGGATTGGGTAGGTCTTGACGTTTTGCAACTGGAATGACTGGAACGGCCAGATAGAAATTATACCAAAATATATGTGAACGGAGGAATTTGTTGCCGCCGTTGAAGATCACTAATAAAAATGTAAAACAGTGAAAATCAAAGAAAATGCGAAACTTAAATATATTTCATTAAACGTTTGTTAATTTCATGCATATTAGTATTAATTTTCAGTTGCCAATGATTAAAAACATTTAATAATTGAGAACTAACAGGCTTAATTCACCTTATTAAGTATTGAAACATTAAAAGTCAGTTGTTTTAATATGCTATTAAATCATAACAAATAATTAAAATAGTTTCGCCATTTATTAAAAGTCCAATATGTAATAATTTGCAATCGTGATAAATGTTGGGTGTTTTAATTTAAATGCCCAAAAAATCGTATTTTGTTCGATCTGGTCATAATGGAAAATGTTATAAAAAACGCTTATTTTGAGGCGCTCTCACACTGGAATAAGTTGGGCATCCCATTATCCCTGGCTTTAACGATCTGAAGTGAAGATGAAATTTTAAGAAATGATGGTACACAATAAATCCGAAGGTAGTGCAACAGGAGGAGAGTAATTATTATTATTATTGTCTTATTATACATAAATTCACAAAATGGCTGAAATATTTTCTGCCAAAGAATAAATAACAACGAAAGATACAATGGCGCTTTAGGCGATACCATACTTTCTTTATTTTAATTTAAAATTTCGATAATTTTTCTTTGGCGTGATGATATACTTCAAGAATACGAATTTAGAAATCAAACAACGGTAACGAGGATTACAATTGTGCCCGGAACACATAGAGCGCGACAGACTGCAAGCGATGTTAAATGTCGAATAACCCTTGTCGGAGGATTTCACTGTACGGGTGTTCTGACCTACATGTATACATATGTATATGTACATAGGTATTTTATATTATGTGATGCCAAATATGATTGTTATCTAATATCAATTTCGTCGAATAATGAATTCCTTCCCAATATTTTTTAATAAAATGTTTTGCCAAATTTTTTTAGTAATAAAAAATTAGTTTTCCAGTCGTGATTAGGGTTCTGCCCATGCATACGTCACGTGATCCTTGCTCTCAACATACTGAGATACCAAAAATTATGGGTAAGGGTTTTCTAAAAGTCAAACGTGGAGATACCTAGAATTACAGTCTATAGAATGACCTATTCCCCTCAATGGATATCTCATTTTGCGTTTCAAAAGTAATTCGTATGGACAACTTGGAAACAATGGTCTCACCAAATACCCAGATATCAGTGCATTCTACTAATGTATGTGAATAATAGGGTGGGACATCTACGCCAAAGTTTTTTTTCTCAAAATGAACTCTGTGATTTAATAACAGATCATGTTAGGAAAGATAAAACAATTTGCCAAAGCGTTGGATGTTTTAGTAATATTTGTAAAAAAAAATTCCGAACTTATTACGTAAAAGTTGAAAGGTAAAATATTTGATGGTCCTCAAATATGATAATAAATGAAACATGCAAATTATATCAATCTTCTAACTGTTTCGGAAATTTGGAAACGGTTTGTTTTGATAGTCGGACATTTATGAAGAAATAGCGCAAAATATGCTTATCTGGGAGCAAATTTGAGTGTCAAGTCAGACTATCTCCATAATAATTTGGATAATTTTTCTGAAAATATAGTGAGAAACAGGAAGAGTTGTTCATCTAAAAGTGATGGAAGAAAGATATGAATGTTAATGAGACCGTCACATGATAGCAGAATACTACTAATTCTCCAAAAAAAAAAACTGTCGAGTGGAAAATTATAAAAAAAAAAAAAACTTATGAAGGCATTTTAATGAAATATAACATATAATTTGGACTTTCGTCTCTCTTTTTACTGAGATGTCTTCTTATTTTTCAAAATAAAACTAATATTACAAAGATTTTAGTCACGTTTTCTGATTTATGTAAAGTAAAAAAAATAATGATTACATACCGTTGATAGTTTCATGAACTGTAGGTCCAAATATATCTAAAATGTATCTTAAATTAAAAGCAAAAAACCACTGTAGACAGTGTTATGTAAAATTTATTTTTATTTTTCGTAAAGGTCTAGATATATACTATATAAACTAAATTCTTTCTTCGAATAATCTATTCGACGGCAGCATCTCTGCCAAATTTTCCCTGCAAGCAACTGAAGGTTGCGTTTAATTCCAATATTAGAAGAACACCTATTCTTGGCTACGTCTGAGTACCAACCGTTTTGACTTTATTTTCTTTTATTTTTTGCATTTCCCATGAACAATTAAAAAAGTAAGGAAATAAAAACTATTAAGAGTTATGATGAAAATATGTCTCTGCAATTCCACCGACAGCAAGGCTACATGGTACCTTCCCAACCACCCTAGAATATAGGGCGAAGCTTTGTTGAAAGCGCACTCTTCCCGTCCGATCTCTGCAGATCAAGTGGACCAAAAGAGATGCTCTATAAGTTTTTTTTAAAGCCTCTCAGTTGATTCCTTCATGTCGTTTAAAATCCTTCAGTCAGTCAAAGAAAGAAACTTGATGTTTCAACTCATTGCAGCTGCAAACATTTTTGTTTAAAAAGCATTTCACTGATGCAAAATTTGAAACCTGTTTGCTTCTAACAACACTGAATATCAGCAATGTTCGAGAATTAGGAAGATTTTTCCCAAATATTTGCATTGCTTCGAGAATATTTTCACTTTACCTGTTTCTGCTTCAAGAGGTGCTTTAGCAAGGAAAAAATATTTATCTATCATGCTAGTCAATTGGCAGAAATTCAGGACTAGCTACTCAGTGTCTGGAAGTGGCACTGACCGTGAAGTTGGATTTCCAGAAGAACTGACAAGGTGCATGCACCAGATTCCTTTCAATATATGGTCGTATGAAATCATGGCCGACGATTGAAAATGAAGGGTGCACTGCTTTATCCACAATCAGTACCAATTGCCGTGGGATAAACCTCCTTAATATACGCACCGTTAACAAAATGAATGGGTCTTATCAGTGCGGCCTGAGCCTGGAAAACCTGCTGTCGACCAAATTATCACCAAGCGCCTTGGAAAAGACTAGTGAGAGGAAGATCGACACACACCATCTCTTCGCTGCCTTCCAAAGCACGAATAGGAAGTGCTATATGCCGCTATGTCTTTATGGTATCTCCGCAAAGCTAATACGGCTATGTACACATTTTGTCCTCAAAGAAGTATTTGACTAATCTGCCAGAATGCATAGCCGCATTAACTTGCTGGACCTTCGTAGGTCAGTCTGTAAATTGTTGTATCTGATTTACTACTTCGTTACCAATCAAAGTGAGATAGTTTGGGCTCTTTATTTTTGACGGAACAAATTTTATTTCAGTTTCCCAACGACAACTTATTCCCGCCCAACTCATAACACATCCCACTCCACGCTGACGGCGACTTAGGAAAAGACTTTCCTTTCTTTCTTAAATTTTGTCACCATAAACAGCATAAGGCGCCATCTTTTCTTCCGTTTGATATGACTTTCAGCAACTTTTGGCCATTTATAGTATCGGGGTTTTTCAAAATTCTTTGTACACTGCGAAAATTTTTTTACAGCACCTTTTTCGGCGATTTGTCTTTTATGCAACGCGCGAAATCGCCTTTTTTGCCTAGGTATTACCGTTTTTGGCCGGCTGCTGCTATGTGCTTTTCCATCCTCTTGAAGATTTTCCAAAAAATTCATAACCGCTTTCGACTTTTATTTAAACATTTCGCGATTTCTGCATTTTTATTGTTCTCTCCACGAATATTTAGAGCAATTTTTGCTTTTCAACGACCCATTTTTGTGGAAACGTGTCTCAACACTCATGGCGAGAAATGGTGAGCAATCTCGAATCGGGTGTTGCTTTCTCTAGAGCTTGCAACTTTCTGCCTCTGAGTAGTGTTGTTAATACCTTTTTGGTGATTTGAGTCCCAGCTAATGGAGTTTTTTTCAGCTTTTTTTCATCTATATCAAGATGGAGTGAATGCTGTTTTGCTACAGAAGTCTTGAAATTCCTCACAGATTCGAGGGTTTTATATTTATGGGTCAAGAAACTGTCGAAATTTAACAATGAGGGTATATTCAAAGGTTTCTAGAGTATATTTAGGGACTTTCGAACTACAACATCCGATCACATATAAAAATATATTAACAGTTCGTTGCAGGGTTTTAATATCACGGCCTCTTTTTTAATTTACCCTGGCAGGTTTAAAAGTGTTTTCAATTGAGTGTTTACCTGCATTCTTTTATTTTCATACTGGTCGACCAAATTTTCCCATTGATAACATTTTTATATACAAGAATACCTTTCACTTTGTTAAAATCGATGGTTCTCCGGGTATCGCGGGAGATTCTGCGAATAGCATCATATACTTATTTTCCTTTATCATAACGCGAATTGAGTCCAACTAATTTAATTTCTAGAATTCACCGATTCATTTCCACCATATAGCAGGACGGGTCTGGAGGTTGTCTTCCATGAATTCGATTAAATCAAATGTAATTTTAAAATCCTCCATTTAATTTATTTGGGTAAAGGTTTATAGAAAAAAGTGAATATAGTCGCGATAAGGTTAACAATAAATTGAAATTAACAAAACCTTTGAATTATTTTTGAGCTTTGCCACTTAGTGGACAAGTGTTAATATGGGTGCATTGGGTGAACTATTCCTACTTTCCTACTCGGTATTTGCTTTAGTACTTATGTAAATTAGGTTTTTTTAATATAATAGCTCCTTTATTGAGTTCCGAATTACAGCTGATTATTAAATCTAATTTTCTTAATTAGGTAATTCTCAATCCTTGTTGTATGTCTTATGTCTTCTTCTTCTTTACTGGCGTAGACACCGCTTACGCGATTATAGCCGAGTCAACAACAGCGCGCCAGTCGTTTCTTCTCTTCGCTACGTGGCGCCAATTGGATATTCCAAGCGAGGCCAGGTCCTTCTCTACTTGGTCCTTCCAACGGAGTGGAGGTCTTCTTCTTCCTCTGCTTCCCGCGGCGGGTACTGCGTCGAATACTTTCAGAGCTGGAGTGTTTTCATCCATCCGGACAACATGACCTAGCCAGCGTAGCCGCTGTCTTTTAATTCGCTGAACTATGTCAATGTCGTCGTATATCTCGTACAGTTCATCGTTCCATCGAATGCGATATTCGCCGTGGCCAACGCGCAAAGGACCATAAATCTTTCGCAGAACCTTTCTCTCGAAAACTCGCAACGTCGACTCGTCGGTTGTTGTCATCGTCCAAGCCTCTGCACCATATAGGAGGACGGGAATTATGAGAGACTTATAGAGTTTGGTTTTTGTTTGTCGAGAGAGGACTTTGCTTCTCAATTGCCTACTTAGTCCGAAGTAGCACCTGTTGGCAAGAGTTATCCTGCGTTGGATTTCTAGGCTGACATTGTTGGTGGTGTTTACGCTGGTTCCAAGATAGACGAAATTATCTACAACTTCAAAGTTATGACTGTCAACAGTGACGTGAGTGCCAAGTCGCGAGTGCGACGACTGTTTGTTTGATGACAGGAGATATTTCGTCTTGCCCTCGCAGCTTTGAAATCGACGAATAGGTGGTGTGTGTCGATTTTCCTTTCACGGGTCTTTTCCAAGATTTGGCGCATCGTGAATATCTGGTCGGTTGTTGATTTACCAGGTCTAAAGCCACACTGATAAGGTCCAATCAGTTTGTTGACGGTGGGCTTTAATCTTTCACACAATACGCTCGACAGAACCTTATATGCGATGTTGAGGAGGCTAATCCCACGGTAGTTGGCGCAGATTGTGGGGTCTCCTTTTTTGTGGATTGGGCATAGCACACTTAAATTCCAATCGTTGGGCATACTTTCGTCCGACCATATTTTGCAGAGAAGCTGATGCATGCACCTTATCAGCTCTTCGCCGCCGTGTTTGAATAGCTCGGCCGGTAATCCATCGGCCCCTGCCGCTTTGTTGTTTTTCAGGCGGGCAATTGCTATTCGAACTTCTTCATGGTCGGGCAATGGAACGTCTGCTCCATCGTCATCGATTGGGGTATCGGGTTCGCTTTCTCCTGGTGTTGTGCGTTCACTGCCATTCAGCAGGCTGGAGAAGTGTTCCCTCCATAATTTAAGTATGCTCTGGGCATCGGTAACTAGATCACCTTTGGCGGTTCTACAAGAGTATGCTCCGGTCTTGAAACCTTCTGTAAGCCGCCGCATCTTTTCGTAGAATTTTCGAGCATTACCCCTGTCGGCCAGCTTATCAAGCTCTTCGTACTCACGCATTTCGGCCTCTTTCTTTTTCTGTCTACAAATGCCTCTCGCTTCCCTCTTCAACTCTCGGAATCTATCCCATCCCGCACGTGTTGTGGTCGATCGTAACGTTGCGAGGTAGGCAGCCTGTTTTCTCTCCGCTGCGACACGGCACTCCTCGTCGTACCAGCTGTTCTTCTGCACTTTCCGAAAACCAATGGTTTCGGTTGCAGCTGTACGTAAGGAGTTTGAAATGCCGTCCCACAGTTCCCTTATACCGAGTTGTTGACGAGTGCTCTCAGAGAGCAGGAGTGCAAGCCGAGTAGAAAAACGTTCGGCTGTCTGTTGTGATTGCAGCTTCTCGACGTCGAACCATCCTTGTGTTTGTTGGCGTGCGTTTTTTGCTGCACAGAGGCGGGTGCGAATTTTTGCTGCAACAATATAGTGGTCCGAGTCGATGTTAGGACCTCGGAGCGCACGCACATCTAAAACACTGGAGACGTGTCTTCCGTCTATCACAACATGATCGATCTGGTTGGTGGTTTTTCGATCTGGAGACAGCCAGGTAGCTTGATGTATCTTCTTATGCTGGAATCTAGTACTACAGATAACCATATTTCGGGCCCCGGCGAAGTCGATCAGCCTCAGCCCATTTGGGGATGTTTCCGCGTGGAGGCTGAATTTACCGACCGTAGTGCCAAAGATACCTTCTTTGCCCACCCTGGCATTGAAGTCGCCAAGCACGATTTTGACATCGTGGCGGGGGCATCTCTCATAAGTGCGCTCCAAGCACTCATAAAAGGCATCTTTGGTCACATCGTCCTTCTCTTCCGTCGGGGCGTGGGCGCAAATCAGCGATATGTTGAAGAACCTCGCTTTGATACGGATTGTGGCTAGACGTTCATTCTCCGGAGTGAATGATAGTACTCGGCGACGGAGTCTCTCTCCCACCACGAATCCAACACCAAACTTACGCTCCTTTATATGGCCACTGTAGTAAATGTCACAAGGACCTACTCGTCTCTGTCCTTGTCCCGTCCATCGCATTTCTTGGACGGCGGTGATGTCAGCCTTTATCTTTACGAGGACATCTACCAGCTGGGCAGCGGCACCTTCCCAATTAAGGGACCGGACATTCCAGGTGCATGCCCTCAAATCATAGTCCTTAATTCGTTTGCCATGGTCGTCTTCAAAAGGGGGGGTCTCTCATCCGAGGCTGTTCATGACTATTCACTGGGGGTGTTTTTTTTACGTGGCGGGTCCCAAACCCAGCGCACAACCCTATGCAGGGGTGTTTCGCCTTCTCACTTTAGCTCGCCTTCAAACGGATGTTCTTAGGCTACCCAGAGGATACTTGGTCAAAGACCGGAAGTCGTGAGCTGCTTGAGTCATATGTAAAAGAATCGTTTCTGGCCACTCCCAAGTGAATGGCGATCAGAGAACTCTCCTCACTTGCGTGAACTTCTACACATGACCCCATCCTCCATGTCTTATGTCATATTTTAATATTCTTAAAAAATACGACACTTGTGAGCACCCTTAACTGTTGTATGTCATATTTCTACACTGATGGAATAGCGAACTCAAGAAACATACCACGCAGTGTTGTATCAGTCATATTTTAATTTTGTATGTGAAACAACAACAGTGTTGGTATGACAGTCGTAAAAAAATATGACAATTTTACGATATGACACACTATGATACCTTGTGAATACCCTAAATGTTAAGCTTAATTTCTAAAATCAGCGCTGCCACTATTTTTTTATAGGAAAACAATATTCTTTTACTATAGCATAGCTTCTTTATTGAGTTTGGAATTACTACTGATTATTAATTCTGATTTGCTTTTTGTGAAGCAAAATCAACGCTGCCACTATTTTTTATAGGAAACGTTTAATATTTCGTTCCACAGGAATACAAAACAATTGGTCAGCACTTTTACCAACAGGTGAATTGTATTTCCATTTATATTTAATTCGAGAAATTGTTATGTTTACTTTGGAATAGATTATTTGATAACGGCTCCATTCTTAAATTCGAATGTCCTCGTTCAACGCTATGACATAAAATCTTAAAAATTTAAAATTAAAATAATTAGAAAAATGTACAATGTATTTATCTAAAAAGTACATTATTCTTATTATTATTATTATACTCTTGCAACCAGTTGCTACAGGGTATTATAGTTTTGTTCACCTAACGGTTGTATGTATTTCCTAAAACTAATCAAGATATAAATGATCAGGATGACGTGAAAAGTTGAAATCCGGTCGACTGTCTGTCTGACCGTCTGTCTATGCAAGCTGTAACTTGAGTAAAAATTGAGATATATTGATGAAGCTTGGTATGTTGGTTCCTTAATACAAAAAAAAATCGAGTTCGTAGATAGGCGTAATCGGACTACTGCCACGCCCACAAATCGCTATTGACCGAAAACATATAAAGTGTCATAACTAATCACTAAATTAAGATATAAAGCTGCAATTGGTACAGGGAATCGTAGTGGCAAGGGACACCTGTGCAAAATTTTTTTGAAAAAGTGTGCACGGCCCTCCATATCTCAGGACCTGACCAAACCGATTTCCAAAACAATTTAACACGTGGCATTCTTCTAACATTCTTATGTCACTTTGTGAAAATAGACGAAATCGGACAACAACTACGCCTACTTTCATATAGCACAATTTTAAATTCCACTTGATTCGTTCAGGTTTCAGTACACAAATCAAGAAGCCATTAATTTAACGGAATTGCACGAATAATGTCTTTAGTGTGTGCCATCTTTTGACCAAAAAGTTTTCAAATCCAATAAAAACTGTACAAGCCCCTAGGTACCGAATATTTAAACCCCGGTACCTATAGTTGAATTTTGATCGAAAATGTACATATGTCAATGTGGGATATATATAACTGTAATTAAAGCATAATCCTTCTCTTATAATGGTGGTATTATACTAATATGTATAAAATTTTCGAATTTCGGGAAGACTTTGTACCGCAAATATCGGCCAATATGTGAGTTATCCCAATGAAAATAAAAAAATTTGTTTTCTCATAACAGTATATCATTGTCTCTAGTACAATGGATAAATTTGAACGAAAACTTGGTCTAGACCCTATATAACTAATATCAGGATTTTCGAACAACCTACTGACTTTATTCTGTATTATTGGTTTTAAAGTATTTTTCTGGCTTTGATTTTTGCATGTTGTAAGAGTATAAAATGTTTGGTTGCACCCGAACTTAGCCCTTCCTTACTTGCTTTGAATTTTTAGATTTTAATAACAATGTGTCTTCTAATTTGAGTTATCTTTTTGTTATTAAATTAGTGTTATACAATATTCCGTTTGCTTTTGCACTGGAGTAGTCATATTTTATTAAATGTACTATTTGCTGTTAAATTGATTATTGGCTTTCACATAAGCCGTATTATTTAATTATCGTTTTAAAATTTCTAATTTAAATTCTATATTTAAAAGTGATATTACTTAGTTTTATTCATATACTATGTTTATAAATTTTCCAATTATGTTTGTTGATTGATTAATATATTAATTTTGTTATTCATTCATCAATTTGTTTCCAATAATACAAGTATGTTGATTAATATTTTTTTTAATTGGTAATTTTATTAGTTAATATTTTTTTGCTGAATTTATGTATTCATTTCCGCCGGTACGTATAAAATCTATGGATCTTCTCTTAATTTTTTATTTATTTTAATGGAATAAAATAGGTGTGTTATATATTTTTTCATTGTTATTGTATCAAAATTATAAATTAACTATTATTTATTTTTTTTTTTTAAATTTTTATATGGCTTTTGTGATCTATTTTGCCGGTATGGGTTACAACTGTTGAATTATGATTTTCTTTAACTATTTATATATATCTTGAAGATAAATTCTTCTTCTTCTTTATTAAAGTAGATAGCCGAGTTAACAACAGCGGCCCAGACCTTTCTTCTTTTCGCAAGGTGGCGCCAATTGGAGATTCCAAACGAAGCCAGGTCCTTCTCTATTTGGTCTTCCTCTTCCTCTGCTTCCCCGGCGGGTACTGTGTCGAATACATTTAGAGCTGTAGTGTTTTCGTGGCTTGACCTAGCCAGCGTAGCCGCTGTCTTTTCATTCGCTAAACTATGTCAATGGCGTCGTATATAGTATGTCATACAGCTCATCGTTCCATCGAATGCGATATTCGCCGCGGCTTACGCGCAAATGACCATAAATCTTTCGCAGAGCTTTTCTCTCGAAAACTCGTAACTTCGACTCATCATGTTGTTATCGTCCATGCCTCATGACGGGAATAATGAGTGACTTATGGAGTTTTGTTTTTGTTCGTCGAGACAGAACTTTACTTCTCAATTGCCTCCTTAGTTTGAAGTAGCACCTGCTGGCAAGAGATATTATTCGTTGGATTTCGAGTTGACGTTGTTTTTGGGATTGATGCTGGTTTCAAGATAGAAGAAATTATCTACCACTTCGAAGTGATGACTGTCAACAGTCAGTGATCAATATCATCTGCATACGCCAGCAATTGTACACTCTTGTAGAAGATGGTACCTTCTCTGTATAATTCTGCAGCTCGAATTATTTTCTCCAGAAATAGGTTGAAGAAGTCACACGAAAGGGAGTCGCCTTGTCTGAAACCTCGTTTGGTATTTGGTAAATTATTGCCGTATCTTTAATTAATATTTATGGCAACGGAGCGGCACAGCTGGACGTACTCTTTGACGTAATGAAGAGTTACCGCAGAAACTGGCTCAACGCAGAAAATGAGAAAAGATGCTGACTTCTAAACTGACGGATCATGACCACAGAGAAAAAAACGTCAAAGCGGCGAGCGACAAGCCCAATGGAGCCTAGAGAAACAGTGCTACCAAGAAGTGAAAAGGCGGCCAGTGGCAGAAAGTCTTGCCCAAAAAAGCAAGGAAGATACTAGCAATAGAAGGAACGTAAAACAAACGTCCGAAAGAAGGAGCTCAACAAGGGAGAAATACCGCCTTAAACCAGAGAGCAAAAAGCAGGCCCAACGACAATCGGAAGCCGTAATCATTAAGCCAGCAGAAGAAAATAGCTACGCCGAGGTCCTCAAGAATATCCGTAGCAAGGTTAACCTAAGAGAAGCAGAGGTGAAAATCAAAGGGATCCGCAAAACAAGAGCCGGAGCTTTACTACTGGAGCTGGAGAAGGGACAATCCACAAAAGCCAGGTTCTGCGAGGCACTCAAGACGAGCCTCCGAGAATCCGCTACCGTGGCCGACCTTAAATCAAAAGCCACAATGGAGATTAGAGACCTCGACTCCCTTTCAACAAAAGAGGAAGTAGCAGAGGCTGTAAAAAAAGCATAACAGCACCTAATACAAGAGAGCAGGTCAGGACATATATAACGCTCGATGAAGATAAGGCTGACATACTGATGCGACAGGCACGCATAAAATCGGCTGGGTAAACTGCAGGCTTCGACTGAAAGAAACACCAAGAAGATGCTTTCGCTGTTTTGGACCAGGGCACTTAACCTGGGACTGCAAAGGGCCCGATAGAAGAGGGCAAGGGGATTGCCTAAAATGCGGCCAACCAGGTCACAAAATGAAAGAGTGCACAAAGCCTCCCTCATGCTGCCTCTGGCTAAACACGAAAAAGTTGACCATATCCCGGGTTCCGGAAAATGTATGGTATATAGGGAATACCAAAACAAATGAATATCTTACAGGCCAATATGCATAAATGCAAGGCTGCTGACGCACTACTCTCGCAAATGGTGATGGAGAACGCCTACGAGTTAATCATCATAAGCGAGCAATACAAAAAGAAAGAGAAAGGTACTTGGCTGGAAGAAAGCAGCTCGTTAGCCGCTATATGGCTACCACCAGGGAGTAACGCCCTCACTGTAGACAAAGGGAACGGCAATGGTTTTGTCTGGGCCAAATGTGACCTTTTTATAGTAATTGGCAGGCTCAATACAGAAATAGAAAGTTCTGGAAGACTACACTGGCAGCGATCACGGGTGCATTTCCTTCACTATCGATATAGGAACAAGCGCTAACTAGTACAGGAAAACGACTGTAACACAGAAGTGGAACATTTCGTAGCTAAATGCTTCGAAATTGATCTCCGCAATAGACGACCAAAACCCATCTAGCAGCTCACAGCAAACATAAGGCATTAGTCTATTGGTGGACTGAAAATATCGCCCAACTCAGACGCACATGCCTCCGTCTTCGCAGATCCCACACGAGATTCATCCGCAGAGGAGCCGCACCCGAAGAAACCGAGCAATATAAAACAACAAAAAAGGAGCTGAAGCACGCCATCGACAACAGCAAAAAAAATGAGAGTAACTACGTGAGGATATAAACAGAAACGCCTGAGGACTCGGACATAAAGTAGTTATGAAGAAACTCGGTGCTCGATTAAAGCCACCTGACTTAACCGCTGTCAAAATGGATTACATCGTAAACGCACTATTCCCCGCATACGATAGCAGGGCTAGGGATCCAGAACAAACACTAAGATCTGCGCAAATCCCCCAGTTCACCCTTCAAGAGCTGCAGCTAGCCGCTAGCTAGTTCAAGCCCAACAAATCACTTAGCCCAGACGGGATCCCAGCAGAAATCCTCAAAATAATCGCAGGACTACTGAACATGTACAACGCCTGCCTTGAAACCGGAATATTCCCTGAACCATGGAAAAAGCAACGGCTGGTGCTAATCAGTAAAGGAAAAGGAGACCCCAATTCGCCATCAGCATACCGCCCACTATGCATACTTGATACAGCGGGAAAGCTATACGAAAGCCTAATAAAACCCAGACTCGAAGCAGCTATTAACGAAGCTGGAGGTCTGTCCCCAAGACAACATGGCTTCAGACCCGTCAGATCAACTATAGGAGCCATAAAATGAGTCATTTAAAGCGTAGAAGCAGCGAAGCGTAGATGGCATAAATATAAAAGAATAGTGTTACTGGCGACTCTAGATGTCCGAAACGCCTTCAACAGTGCTAGATGGGTGGACAAGATCCACGTTCTCGAAAAAAAGCTTCAAGATACCCGACTACCTCAGGGATGTGGTGCGGAGTTACCTTAGCAACCGAAAACTGCTGTATGAAACTAAAAAAGGGTCACGACAGATAGCGGTTACGTCAGGAGCAGCACAAGGATCCATTCTAGGACCAAACTTATGGAACATTAGCTATGACGCTATATTGAAACTAGAAATGCCGGACGAATCATATTTAATTGGCTACGCGGACGAAATTGCGGCAGTAATCACAGCAAGGGATACAGAAGAAGCGCGAAGAAAGCCGAACCCGGTCATGATACGGACGCAATCATGGCTCAACACACACAACCTCCAGCTCGCTACGGAGAAAACAGGGCTGCTACTGCTAACAAACAAGTACATACCTCTCGAGATAAGCATGCACACAACCGCGGATATTCTTACGACATAGATAGCAGTAAACTACCTAGGCGTAAGACTGGACCCCAGACTAACCTGCTGGGTATAAATCCAGCGCGCCGCAGGAAAGGCAGCGAAGATCACCTCTCAACTAAGCCGATTAATGGCCAACATAGAAGGCCCCAGCGTCTTACTATACGGAGCCGAGATCTGATCAGACGCGCTTAAAAAGGAAAACCAGCGTAAGGTAATGGCCAGAGTTCACCGCACCGCAGCCGTCAGAGTTGCATCAGCCTATCGGACAGTATCAGGCGATGCAATATTAGTTATAAGCGGTAATGCCCCAATTGACTTAGCATATGAAAGGAAAAAGCTGTTTGAACTAAAGAAATCATCCGAAAATAACAAGAGCGAAATACAACAAATAAGGAAAGATACAATAACAACATGATAACAAAGATGGGAGAAAGAATGTCGCGGCAGATGGACGGTCAGGCTAATAAAAAACCTAGATTTATGGAGAGTGAGATGAGTAGAGAGTGAAGCAAACTAGGAAATTATTAAGAATTCGCAGCAAAAAGCGGGACCTGAATGCAGGTGGGCAGATGTAAATCTCTCAAGATGGAACGCCACCCTGCAGTAATGCAAATGCGATCCCAGAGAGGGCAAGGCGAAATATCCCCTGTCACGTCACTGTTGACAACGCCCGATGTGTTTAACGTGGGTACCTGCTGACGACAGCCTTACACCATGGCGCTCAAAAGCACAGCGGATCAAATAAATGTGTCGATCAGCGCCCTGAGAATACGAAGCATTTTAATACTAATTGGCGGTGTGAAATGGACACACTAACCACCTTGGTCGGGTTCGAAGCCCATCTAAAACCTCTGCTGTGCTTTGGGTCCGGCACCCGGTTGCAATGCAACTCCACATTCAACTGACCATGTCAGTTCTTCTCGAAATTGGGTTTTAACCCCAACCACCACGAAACTCCCCGAGGGGCCAGTCCGCATGAGCAGGTTGGAGTTACCTCCAAGGGCTCCTGCTCCCTGTGGTACCAGAATTAAGTTTCCGGTCAAACCTCGTAGCCGAAGCTACGAAGCTTCCATACTGCTCTGGACTGGTGGCCAGGGGTTGGACCCCATAGATATATCACATACGCACACCACTCATACAAAAACTAACACTAATTTCCCGCTAACCGCCTTCGCCGCTTAAATAGTTCACTTAACTGTTCGGTATTCCAACTAGTGGAGATCATATTTTTGAAAATATTAATTGGGACTTCTACTGAAGGAATTAAGTTATGAAAACTGTCATTCGAATTGGTGGCTACTGGTTATGAATTTATTTGATTTATAAAGTAAGTGCATCTGCTACTATGTTCGATTTCCCTGGTTTATATTTGATTTCATAATTATATTCCTCTAAAATAAATTTCCATCGCTTTAGTTTTGAATTGTTATCTTTGTTACGAAGTGTATAGGTTAATTTTTCGTTGGGTCTTGAAAATAAGCTTTTATGTTTTCGTAAGAGTCCTTTAATCATGTATTTTTCTGAAGCATTCGTATATTCATCACTCATTTAAATTGAATTAACGTCTTGGTGGAGTTGAATTTTATGTATGTATATTTTCTATTATCATGCAATTTTCTGTAGTATATATAATATTACGGCTGATAATTCTTGTAGACTATCACTTCCAAGAATTGCGTGAAAAGTTGAAAGAGCTAGTAATAAGAAAAACATCAAATTGCATTGATCGATATTAAATAAATTTACTTACAACTGCGATGGGTTATTTTTATTTTACTATCAACAGATTTTGCGAAGGGTTATCGTTTTCTTTAGGATTTGGTACTAAATTCGATTGAATATAATTTTCATTAGAGCCTGTATCTAATAATATTTTTAAAATTGGTCCTCTACTCGTTTTGAAATTGAAATAAGGAGAACTAGTTGAACTAAATAAATATTTGTATATCTGTCTGGTCTAGAGTTGGTTCTTTTTCATAACTTTGTGTTGTATCATAGGGATTGTAGTTATAGTCACTATTATTTTGGTAGTCATTATCATATTGATAAATCTGTTCGTTGAAAAAGTTTCATTGGATTTTCGGTGGTGGATGGTTAATCATGGATGTCTTAAGTGATCATTTATCTAAATCTTGGAGTCTTGGTCGGTTTGCGTAATTAATAGCATTGGTTTTTAAGCTAAGATCTGCATGCATGGGTTCCCTTGTTGTTAATTAAATTTATTTGGATTTTGAAAATTATGTTGTTGGTTCATAGGATAGTAAAGATAAGGCTGTTGATTGCAATGATTAAAATTTTAATTGGGTTGTGGAATGTAAGCTAATTCAGGATGAAATTTAGTTTGATAAAATTATTGGTTTGAAGGTTGTATAAATTATATTTTTGTAGTTTTATTTGGAATTATTATTTAATTAATATTTATAAAGATGGATGAATACAACTGAATATAACTTTTAAGTTTATGAGGATTCAACTCCTCTTGCTGATGCCACTTTTATAATGATCCATCCAATGATTTTGCATTTGCTCGTAACCTTCTGACGCTGTCAACAAGCGTCAGTATTTTTCCACATTATTAGTTATGCATTTAATGTGCTGGAATTCCAGGAATGTGAACGTCATCATCACTATTTACTTTGTGGTTGATGCAAGGTTGCTGCGTTTGAAAGCAAAGCATCAAAATTCTTACGTTATTCCAGGAATAAGAAAATGAAGAATCAGATCAGTCAAAAGCGTTTTCCAACATAACCCAGCATACGAAAATGGGTAACAAAATCAATCATCCAAAGATGATACCTTAACTTATATATGTATTTTGGTTGAAAACTTTTTGATTTATCGAACTTTTCTGCAGAAATTGTTGTTGTTTTTGATTATTGGGAATTTTCCAGTTTTAAACAAAGATCTGGTTCTTTCGTTCCAAGAAGTCTAGAGATATCTCTTGAAAGTCCTCTAATTAAGGTTTCTAGTTCTTTTGCACGGTGGTTTTCGGCCAGTAAATGAATTGCTTCTTCTCCTTACTCCATGCACCCTATCTTGTTGAGAATTAACGATAGATGCGAATACACCTTCTGGTAGAAATCGTTGATAGTTGATCTACCTTGTACAAGACTAGTCATTTAGTATTCTAATGTACCTATGTCTCGTTTGTCAGCATAGTGGGTTGTTAAGCAACTAGATATTGCTGACTCTAGTTCTGCGTCTGCCTTTCTTATTATTTTGTTCGTAATAACATTTAATATGGCGTAATATCGCGGCGTACCTTTTGAAAGTTCGTATATCCTTAAGATGCGTTCTACACTTTTCTTCCACGAACTGAATTCTGAAGCGTTTCCTGAAAACTCTCTTAATTTTGTCCATTTCACTCATGTCATTTCTATATCGTTCGTCTATTGTCTGGTCTATACAGTTAGAATTTGAAGTATTATTCAAGAAGGATTGAATTATATTTTGTCCTTCTGTCCGTAGGATATGAGTCGAAATGTTTTTTATTAAGTAATTTAAATCGGGAGATATGTGGGGGCAGAATTAGAAGTGAATGGTTAATTGAGTATAGGATTATTATTTAATAATGATGGCCTAATTATATTTTGAGGGTTAGTCATTTATATTTTTTAATATACACTCGTGGCCACGCAAACTTTTTTGTTCGTTTGAGATGTTTTTCAAACTTGTTTTTTGTTTAGTTTTTAGTAAGCATAAGTAATTACAGTTTTAATCTATTACGTTTAATGAGTTAAACACAAACTAGCTTTTCTGTGCTTATACACAAGTGGCCGATTTTATTGTTTTTAAAGTAATACCGCAAAAAAAATTCGTGCAATAATTAAAACCAAATTAGAACATTAATTTCAATTTTAGTGTAAATGTAATTAAATTAAGAAATATAATTTTTTCCTCTTTTCGAGCTCTTTTTGGCTCACTAACTTACAAATGATTTTGTCTATAGCTGAATGTGTTTTGTTTATAATTTTTAATATTATTGACAAATAATATGTCATTAACTTAATTCTAAATAAAAAATTTCCGTACCGCAAAAAGTACCGCTATAAAGTGTTGTCAAATATGCACAACACTTAAAAATTTTGAGGGGTAAGCTTTGCGTGGCTACGAGTGTATATATATAAAATTATTTTTTATTATTTAATTTTAAAGAATTTGCAATATTTTTCGCAGAGGGGAAAACTTTAGGAACAATAACGAAAGAGCTACAAACAGCCAAATATGATCTGATGTTAGAGAGGTTGTTATACCCTCTATGGCATTGCTACTTCTTGGTATTTTCTAAAACTAAGTCTTTAGTAAACAGAGTTTGATAAGGCGGCTGACGCTCCTTGGGTCGTCGTCCGTTTTGTCCTTTTTCTGGGCTACTAGGCAACTCCTTCCTCTCACGGTTTGTTGATCAATGTAGGTTGTTCCAATTTTTTCTTTTTTTTTTGACTGCAGTATTTATTAAGAAAAATGCTTCCACGGTCGCAATAAAAGAACTGCAAGCTCATCTTTTGGCTTTTCCAAAATTCCTAATTATTAACTTAATTTGTTCCAAAGAACTGGATATTTAAACGATAAATCCGCAGTTACAGAATCCTTGGTATTTTTTGTCGAAAATTTCAATTGATAATCAGCTTTATTGAAAGCAATTTTTCAATAAACTATAATTGAAATTCACTTCGACGTTCAAAATTGTTCGATACAGAAATAAATAATTTTTTTCATATAAAATATATTTTTCTTGGAGAACACTTTTATTCTACATATACTTAAGACGCGTGGAAAATTTTGCCACGTGCCACTGGCAAATTTAAAATTTACAATTGTGCTTAACAAATAAGATGCGCACGCGGTCTCCGTCAAATGTAAACAAGGATCGATGCAAAGCTTATGCACTGCATTGAAAGGTAGCAGATGTAACTGTTACTATGTTTTTCTGTTCCTTTTTTTGCTACGTCTTTTTTAGCAGTCCCGTAAGCACCTTTGCTGACTTGTTGACTTCACATTGCTTCTTTGTGAGAATACGATATAATGGGTTGTACCACATTTTTTCCCTTTAATTGTTTTTTTTTTATTTATTTACTATGATTTTGCGGCAGTTTTTAATTTTTATTTTGCGGAAAAAACAATTGGTCAGCACTTTTACCAACAGGTGAATTGTATTGTCATTTATATTAAATTCGAGAAATTGTTATGTTTAGTTTGGAAAAGCTTATTTGATGATAACTTGTACTGTCCGCTGTTAGCATTTGTTAAAACAAATATCATTCGGATGGGATCCCTATTCGTATGTTTCAATGTACATACGTAAATTTTCATGTGTATAATAATTAATATTTATTATTATTTGACAGGAATGGTGCAATAGGAGGAGGATGGAGTCATGTGTAGAAGTTCACGCAAGTGGGGAAAGTTCTCTGACCGCCATTCACTTGGGAGGGGCCAGAAATGATTATTTTACATATGTATGACTCAAGTAGCTCACGACTTCTGGTCTTTGACCAAGCATCCTGTGGGTAGCCTAAGAACATCCTGCAACATAACCTGCATTGGGTTGTGCGCTGGGTTTGGGACCCGCCACGTTAAAAAACACCCCGAATGAAAAGGTCTACTGCTGGAGAAAATATTCCGAGCTGCAGAACTCAATCGAGCAGGTACAATCTTTTATAAGAGTGTACAGCTGCTGGCGTATGCCAATGATATTGATATCATCGGCCTCAACACCCGCGCCGTTAGTTCTGCTTTCTCCAAACTGGGCAAGGAAGCAAAACGAATGGGTCTGGCAGTGAACGAGGGCAAGACGAAATATCTCCTGTTATCAAACAAACAGTCGTCGCACTCGCGACTTGGCACTCACGTCACTGTTGACAGTCATAACTTTGAAGAAGTTGATAATTTCGTCTATTTAGGAACCAGTATTAACACCACCAACAATGTCAGCCTGAAAATCCAACGCAGGATTACTCTTGCCAACAGGAGCTACTTCGGACTGAGTAGGCAATTGAGTATTAAAGTCCTCTATCGACGAACAAAAGCCAAACTCTATAAGTCACTCATAATTCCCGTCCTGGACGATGACAACAACTGATGAGTTGACGTTGCGAGTTTTCGAGAGAAAAGTTGTGCGAAAGATTTACGGTCCTTTGCGCGTTGGCCACGGTGAATATCGCATTCGATGGAACGATGAGATATATGAGATATATGACGACATTGACATAGTTCAGCGAATTAAAAGACAGCGGCTACGCTGGCTAGGTCATGTTGTCCGGATGGACGAAAACACTCCAGCTCTGAAAGTATTCGACGCAGTACCCGCCGGAGGAAGCAGAGGAAGAGGAAGACCTCCACTCCATTGGAAGAACCAAGTGGAGAAAGACCTGGCTTCGCTTGGAATATCCAATTGGCGCCACGTAGCGAAAAGAAGAAACGACTGGCGCGCGGTTGTTAACTCGGCTATAATCGCGTAAGCGGTGTCTACGCCAATTAAAAAGAAGAAGAATGGTGCAATAGCCGGCGGCAAAACAATTATGCTTTATTATTGCACTTCTTCTCTTGTGTACGTACATATATTTGTTTGTGAATATCTAATAAAATAGTGCAAATCAAAATTTGTCAAATACCTGTTTGCCCGTAGAACTTAAGTGTCCGGTTTCACAGTCCATACTTAAGTTGTGCTTAAGAGAAAACAGGAAAAAACTGTTTTGCAGTTCATACTTAAGTACTGAAAATGGGAGACTTAAGCAGTGCTTAAGTACCAGCTGATTTTTGTTTTGATTTTTCAGTTATTTGTCAAAAGATGAATAATAGGAAATTATTTTTTGTGAAAAAATATGGAATCGGATTGGGATTTCCACTAATTCCAATAGGTGCTCCGACTCGCTAGTGGTGAAATTTTGGGTTGTTTTGTTGTTTTCATGAGTTTTCGATATAACTTGTAAATTTATGTATTGTATCTTATACTTTAAATATTTCAAACATATTATTGTGGATGACATATGTAAAACATATGTTGCCCATAACGTTGTCATTTATCATAATAAAATTTTATAGAAATTAAGCATTGTCTGTGAAACGCAAACGACTACTCAGTCTGCAACAATGCTTAGCTAAGATTTTATTTGGGCACAACTTAAGTATGGACGTGAAACAGGGCAAAAGTGCCCTTAAACACAATTTGAAATTTGATTTTTTAACTATTTTCACTTGACCTTTAATTTTTTATAATAAATAAATGTGGGTAGCACTTACAAATTGCTCCGTTGTTAAATTAACTTTGGGTATTTTGTATAAGTTAAGGTACTTATTAACTTTGGATGATCGATTTTGATACCCATTTTTGTATGCTGGGTTATGTTGGAAATCGCTTTTGACTGACAGAATTTGTTCTCTATTTTCCTATTCCTAGGTTAACGTTGAAGTTTTGATGCTTGGTTGTCAAATCCAACAACCTTCCAAAGTTCGCCCTTTGCTGGACGTTATAAAAAAAGAAAATTCAATGAAATTTCACCAAGAAGAATTCCAAAGCGTCGATGAGCAAATGATTGCATATAAAGGAAGTTAATTTTGTTTATAAGTACATATATGCAATAGATTTTTATCTAATTTAAAATATATTTTTAATTGTTTTAATAATTTTATATTGTTGACCACACAGTTTGAAACAATATTTGCCAAATAAGTCCCAGAAGTGGGGCTTCAAAGTGTTCACTAGGGCTGGTGTATCTGGCATTATTTACGATTTTACCCTCTACATTGGAGCAGGAACGTGTGAGTTTGTTGGTATGGGAATATCATCAGACATTGTTTTAGATTTAGCATCGAATATACCTATGAACCAAAAGATTCAATTAATTTTTCATAATTGGTTAACATAAATAAGCTTTATGATTGCTCTAAGACATATTATCCGTTGGTACAATTCAAAATCGATTGAAAAATTACGCTCTTAGCAGCGAGGAGTTTCAAAATGGAGAACGTAGATCAAGCAATTTTAAATTTGACGTGACGCACAGCATGATTGCTTATCGTTGGTATAATAATACAAATAAAAGCTCCATGAGCGAGTGCAAGAGGTGGTGTCGAAAAGAGAACAAGTTTATTGCTATACGTCATCCAGGTATAGTTAAATGTAGTAATAAACATATGGATAGCATTCTAGCTGATATGCTCGAGTCATATAAAATCAACCGCCGCTCATAAAAATGGTATAAGCTCATAGTAAACTGGTGTATAAATTTATCTGTAGTCAATACCGCAGGGGCCTTAAATACACAGACGGCGAAGTAAAACATATGCCACTTATAAAATATCAACTGGATATTGTTCACGAGCTCTTGAACGCAACTCAAACAACAGTTTTACCAAAGAAAAGAGGTCGCCCGTTATCATTGAGTCAACCCATTCATCACCGGTAACGAAATCATCGGCTTCATCACCACCTGCTCTTTCGACGTCCTCTGAATCAAGCTTCCATAAAATAGCGTTGTTGCAGAACCGGCAAACTTCCAACGATGTGATAATATTCGTCTCTGGGTGGAATGGGGACCAAAAGGCAGAGTCAGGTTATGACACACACTAAATGTAGCAAATGCAATGTTTATTTATGCTGCAATCCATAAAAAAAAATTGTTTTGTATCTATCTACACTTAAATTTCAATAAAAAAGCATTAAAAAATAATTTTTATATTTTTTTTTAAGTTCACCATCCTGTAACTACCGAACCAAGCCACCAAGGACTTTGAAATTTTTATCACTTCATATATCAGTTGAGACTAACATATGTCTGTCCTAAGAGGGTTAACATAAAATTGTGTATATCTAAATATAATATATGGGTATTTAAAAATATAGTGGTAGCTCGATTCGTGCACATCTCGATACTTGCAACAACTCATTATGTACTCAGCACTTGTGACATCAAAAATGTTGACCTCGATACTTGCGACAAGACCTTGTTGATTTTGATAATCCCATTTTTTCGATGATGGAACTCTTACGCATGTGCGTTTCGGGAGATTTGAATCAGTTTTAACTAATGTTTTGTGTAGTGCGGTCTCATAGTGGCAAGGAAAACATTTACATTGGTAACAATAAAATAGGAAGTTGATATTTTAAAAAAAAGTATGTGCAGGATACTCTGTCAGTTTCTTAGCCAAAAGTTTTCAAGTGATGAAATGGTTTGCAAAACAACGAGCAAAGAACTTTCCTAACACGACCGTTATGCTCAAGGTAAAGGCCAAACTTTTCCATGCAAAAATACAGGAAAAGCTAATGTTACGCTAACTTAAAATTTTACGGATTTACCTATCGTCTACAAAGGAAATAAAAGTGTTTGGATGACCTTGACTTTATTTGAATAATGCTTTCACAAGCCTTTTAGGTCACATCGTTCAACTAGGAAAATCAGTAGACGGAGCTCTGAAAAGCATCAGCTTGAAAGACGCAATATGTTTTTTTTTTTATCTAATGCATGGAATACCGTCAATGTGTCTTGAATTCTGTCATATTTTCAAAAATTATTTGACCTAACAACCGAATATGATAATGAAGATGACATCCCTCTTTTAGTGTTACGTTTACAGCTAGCTGAAGATACATCAAAAATTCACACCATTTCAAGTTTGCTTCAATAAGTAGAACCATTGCAGAAAATATCCAATTCTGAAATTGAGCAATGGATTATTGAACCTACTTTGGAGTCTCTGGAGTCAATACGAAGAAAGTCACGTCGGCGGAGACAATATCGGCATTCAATGTTTGCCTAGAATGGGCGGAGCAAAACAACGATTCCTTGAACGATGTTATGACGCTTCAGAGACTCAGAAGCAACGTAGTACTGAACAAGCAAGCTTGTGCCAAACAATTAAAAATTTCAAATTTTTCATTTCCACATAATATTACATACATATATACATATTCTATCTATATTTGTGTATATGTATGTACAATGAGAGTGGGTCAATTTTTTTCTTGACAAAGCGGTTATCAAAATCGTAAACTACGATGAATTCTAAGAAAATTTGCCCAAGAAACCATGGGTCTAAAATGAAAATCGAGCCTCCGGTTTTTAGCGAGAAAGTTTCGTATATCGTATTTTGTTAAAAAAAAAAATCCAATTCCTATTCCACTGTCGATTGTTTGCTTGTTTTGTAGCTATCGAAGCTAATTTGCTCAAATTTGGTATGTGATGTTGTATTTAAGCAGAAAATTCGACAGTACAGAAATTTTTTATAGGGGGCGTGGCACTGCCCACTTATGAGTTCATAAGCATATCTCTGGAACCACCCCACCGATTTCGTTCAAATTTGGTATACATATTACACAATGCCTACTTAAGAGATATCTGGAAAATGATCGAAATCGGGTAATAACCACGCCCACCTACCATATAACAGTAATTTTTGAAAACACTAAAGATCGAAAATTTTAATAACTGTTGAAGGGAAACATCTTGAGTTTGGTATTCGGTGTTGTATTGCAGCCAGAAATTCGACAATATGAAAATTTTGGCATGTCACCGCCCACTTTTGAGTGCATATGTAAATCTCTGGAACTTCTTTATCGATTTCGACTAAATTTGATACACATTTTAGATTGTACCTAGTTAGGTGAGATTATGAAAATGATTAAAATTGGGCAAAAACTACGGCCACCTCCCATATAACGGTATTTTTCTGTACGGTCACTGCTTTATGTTTTTGACTCTAGTAGTTGTTACTATTTTCCATTTCATTTATTGAAAAAAAAAAAAAAAAACAAAATGAAAAGTTTCTCGTTAAAAACCGGAGGCTCCGTTTTGATTTTAGAGCCATGGTTTCTTGGGCAAATTTTCTTAGAATTCATCGTAGTTTACGATTTTGATAACCGCTTGGTGCAGTTTTTTTGCTCCATACAAATTGACCCACTTAATGTACATATACTAACATATTTAACTTAAGGATTTTTGAATTAAAAAACATATAAAAACAAAAAATATATACTTACATATTTTAAACAAAAGCATATACTATATGTATGTAAGATTCGTTTATTTTATATGAAAAAGATACTTGGTTCTTGCAAAGTCCTCAATACTTGAACCGAGCTCGAGCTGATTGTGTTAGGCTTTTTTTTACTTTTATTGTGTTTTATTTGCACGGGTGATGCCGTTTTTTTTCTGTTTCACTTTCACATTTTTCTTCAGATCTGTATGTTATTGTTCGGTTGTATCTACTCTGCACTACGCCTCTATTACTTTTCTGATTGCACGGGAATGATGCAGAAGAGTATTTGTTTGGCTTAAATAGTATATACAAAGTGCGTTCCAAAGTAAACATGAGTTAAAAACAAAAAAAAAAAAAAAAACAGAACAAATGGTGTTTTCGGCGAAATTAATTTATTTTATTCAAAATAGTATCCTTCTGCTTCAATGCAGCTTTTTGCACGGTCCAAAAGCATGTCGAACGAGTGTTTTAGCTCGTTGGCCGGTAAGGCCGCTAGTTTGCCTGTGCAAGCCTTTTGAATGGTCTCTACGTCTGCATAACGCTTTTCCTTCATGGGCAAATGCATTTTTCCGAAAAGGAAGAAGTCGCACGGTGCCATATCAGGTGAAAACGGAATTTTTGGTCAAATAATTGGCGACAAGCGTCCTTAGAATGTTGGATGCGGAACAAACCGAGCACACACCTTTCGTAAGCCCAAATGTTCGGTCGAGATTCGATAAATCGATGTTTTGGAGATGTTGAACTCCATTTCCATTAATTTCAATGATAATTTCGGCTGATTTTTGATAAATTCGCGCATAGTTTCGATGGAATTTACAGTGAGAAATTGTAGATATACATAGTTAACTTTAAAAGTAAACTAAGCCATTTTTCGGCTGGCCTACGCTCACTTTGCAAAGTTTTTAAAACAGTAAATGTGAAAATGAAGACCAGCTTACACATGTAATTTTTAAAGAAGGTGAATAACATTGAAAACATTAATCCAGTTGTAATTGACATTCTTAGAAGTTAAAAGATATCACGTTCATACGTAAAATATAAACAAGTTTATATAAAGCGCTAAAATGATAAATAATATTAACGCAAAAAAAACTTATCATTTCTCCATTACATCTCTAAAGTAATAAGATATTGGATTTATGTTTCATTTAAAAATTGCGGAAATGCTACTCTGCTTGCCATATTTGAAAAACCTCAATAACTTTGGAATGAATATTTAAGTTTGAAATTGCATTGGCTTTTATTTCATTTTTTCCATAATCTCTATAAATCGCATAACGTGAAAGGTTAATCGTGGCATACATAAATAAAATATCGAGTATTTATTTTGTAAAAATTTATCTTAAGCAATTATTTATTCGCTATCAACTATACAATAGTAAATAAACATAATATGCTATTTACAAGAAATATAAAGAATTTTTGTTCTCCAGTTGATGTTAAAATTGTTTAATACTCGTAAATACACTTTTTTTATAAATTTATAAAGCAATATACATACATGTACATATAATTTACTACAGAATTGGGTGTTTATTTTTTGGAATTTAGCTATAAATATTATTGGTTAGTGCGCGACAGTATAAAATAAGGAACTAAATATAGAAATTGGGCCACAGTACATACATATGACCAGATTTAAAACCCTTTTAGCAATTATTGGCTTTACACAACAAAAAAGTAATAATAAATATGTAAGTTTATAAATATACTCGTAATTAATCTTATTTTGTAAAGTATACAACTTATGGAAATTAATTTCTTATTGACTAGTAAAAGGTGTTTATCTAAAATCACTAATATGTATGCATGTATGCATACACATAGCCATGTGTGTTTGCGTAATTAAACACAGGGTAAGATAATTTAGGTATACTAAGTAATATATATAGGTTTAACGGCCAGCCTTTTATAAATAAACTAATTCGTAACTTCGTTGAACAGAAATGATTATAGTGAAACGACTAGGTATTACATTTATTCCAAAAAAAAAAAAGTTTTAACGACTGTAAAACGATTAAAATTAAGCGCCTTTAAAATAATAATGTCTTCTTGATATAACTCAAATGAATGGAACACTCCTTTCTTTTTCCAAAAAGTTTTACGGTCATTTCCGACTCAATCGTTATTGGAGTATAGTTTTCTACACATGCCTGACCAAAGGCAAAATAAGTAAGTAAAAAAGTTTATAGAGACCAAAAACTATCATCAGATTGATTGAAGTGGTACTGGCATAAACTCAATGTATTAATTATTTGTTTGCTTCTTATAAATCTAGATTACACTTTGCATAATTTGTTTGGTAAAACATTTACAAAATCCCCAAATAAATAACGGTATGTGTTGAACTGTCGACCTTGTTTTATTGTTGCTTTTATATGTATACCAATGGCAAATATACATACTACATATGCATGATTATAGTTTAGGTATACCACGGGATAAATGGTATATGTTTATAACCGTGTGCTTATGTCATACATATATACATTCCCATCGCCAAATCAAAATATATACTTTTAATGATATTAATCTACAATTTTAATATTTAATCTATTAGGTAAAGACGAGGTCGAAAACGATAAAATCCGCACCAAAGGAAATATATGTATGTAGGTTGACCCTGTTTCGGCACATGTATGTAAGTATTTACAAAGATACAATCAAAATGTTATAAAGCAATCGAAAATATTTTAATCGTTATTAATTGTACGCACTTCTATGATCTAGCTTTGTTTATGCATATATAAAAATACTTAAATAATAAAATATCTTATAACATATTTAAATATATGAACCATTAAGTGCCAAAGGTGCTAGAAGTAACAAGTTCGGATTTAGGCATTATGTTTAAATTATATCTTCTATGGTATGTAATTATATCTAAATACATTTACAAAAATATTTTACTCGTATTAGCCCATGCGCATAAGATATGAATTTTCGGTTGTGTAACGGTTTAATAAATTTTCAATATGGCTATTGGCCGGTTGAGGTTGTGTACTGGTTTGTACATATGCACATACATACATACATATGCATATGTAGATATAGTATAAACTTGACACTCGTATTTAGTTCGGTTTTTGACTTGTAAATACATGCGGCGTGCACTTTGCGATTCTTTAAAGTTTAACTGTGTATAGTAGTGTACCATACATATGTACATATGTATGTTTATAGGGATGTGCGTAGTCGCATGAATGCATACAAATATAGGCGGTAAATTCCCTGCCGTGGTTTTTGCATTGGACTGGTGCGCGTGCGCAAAAGCGGATGCTCTAGATTCTAGACTACAGCTACTGCTATAGAAACAGTTGTAATATCTATAAAGCAACAACGTAAGTATACTGATTAGCTCAAAGTTCTCTATGTGGAAGCAGTAATGGATATGTCTGCTACTCTATGGTATGTTGAGGAGAGCCACTGCCGCCGCCCATTAAGAAAGAAGTAGGGCTATGAGCAGATATGCTATCTAAATCAAGAGATCCATCGCCCTTTTCTAGAATATTGGAACCATCTTGTTTCATCATCATACGCCTCCATTTTGCTCTAGCATTTTGAAACCATACCTAAAAACAAATAAGCATATGGATTAATAAATTAGTGCAGTTCTTATACCAAGGTTAAGAAATAAGTACATATTTCTTTTTTAGTTTTAGTATAAATTTAATAGTTAATAGTATTAATTTATCCATTGATAGTTCATTTTTGAATAATATTGGCCATTAAAATAAATTTGAAGATATTAAAAATGGTTTAACTAACCTATCAGTTTCCGCCGAAGATGTACGGGCCTTAAAGAATCGATACTGCTGAATTACAAAGAGACTCTTCAGAATGGGAACAGTTTCATGATATAAACAAGTAAGGAAGACTTAAGTTCGGATGAAACCGAACATTTCATACTCTTGTAACTTCCAATGATCAAAGGCTGGGAAACATCTTCAGATGTATAAAGTTTATTAAGGCAATTTTTCACTCAATTTCTTAAATTTTCGGCACAAAGATACACCGTTATTAGAAAAACACGCTCTCTCAATTTTATTACAATAACTAATTTATAAGTATATGCGGCATAAAGTCAGCCGGAAGTTCGAAAATCTTTCTATTTGGTATATGGGAGCTAAGGAAAAAAATATTGACTCCCCTTGTAATTGCGATCCGCTATACCAAATAAAGGTTTAATATCTCAATTTGACGCTTAGTTATGCCACTTTATAGGTTTTCGTTTTGTGGGCCTGTCAGTCCGATTACGCCCACGTACGGACTCATTCTCCCAGTTTTAATTCATGTGTTCCAGCAAGTAATATTGTTTCAATGTAATTAAGAACTACTCTAAGGCATATTAGGCAAGATAAAAAGAAAGGAAAACATCATGCCTATAACACTAAATCATTTTATATCATAAAAATACATGGCACAAGACATCCGTAGTATAATATTTTACTTGATGGTTTGCGAATGATATATTATGACTTTTGACACTATTTTCGACTCATTTTGGCTGATTGTGAAACACAGCAATAGCACGAATCTTCAGATGTTGCTATAAAGCACCTGCTAAGTAAGAATGTTGATAGATCAGGTTAAGTTTGAGGTATGAACCTTTGGTGTAAGCTACCCAATTACACTAACCTCCTAATTTACCAAGATTTGTTTCTAAACGTTATAATAATCTTAAAGTGCTCACCAGAGGTAGATATTTTTATACCCATTAATGTGTTTTGAGAACTTTTGGTTGGTCACTAAAGAAGATATTATGTATCAACTAAGTTAGATGTATGTGCTTCGGTATAAAAAATGTAAATCGAGATATAGGGAATGAAAGAGCATTATAAAAATTTGAGAACTTCTGAGAAGGGAGAAGGAAGGAGTTTGTTTTTAGAGGTAATACTGGTTAAGCTTTTAACAACCTATCACTTTTAGATAATTCGAAAATTTAACAATACTTAAGCCTTAAATGATTTATAACCAGTACAGAAAGTCTACCACATCAAATACCTTGCAAATAACATTAAAGTAAATTACATACGATTACTTCATTTTACATTACATAAATCAAGTACCCATGAAGATATAGCAATAAAACTTTGCTCTGTAGGTGTGGCATCTTTCATCTAAAAATGGAACATAAAGGGTATTCCGAACCTTCAATTTTAATGGAGAATGTTTTTTTTATCATTCTTTGGCATTTATTTTTAAAGATTATCATTTTCAAATGTTGGTCGCGGCTATATCTCAGATGGTTCATTCGTTGAGTTCAATTTTCTATGACTTGTTCGAGCATTTCGACTGGCAACTGACGAATGATATGGGTGATGTTTTGCTCTAAGGCCCGAGTCGAAGTGGGATTGTTCACATAGACTTTTGACTTCACATATCCTCACAGGAGAAAGCTTAACGGTGTGATATCGCACGATCTTTGTAGCCAATCGACCGGTCCAAATTATCTGCTCACCGAAGTCTTCTCTCAGTTCTTGCACAAACTTTATTTTGTACGTTTCCAATTTAAGATTTCTACGTAAAATACGCCAAGTCGTTCCCTACGTCAGTCCGAGATGTTGCGAACGGTCTTCGTGTACATTCTCAGCTACGGCTGCTATATTTTCTTTACTCGAGTTGGAAGTGATGTATTCGGCCGAACGTTATCCAATAATGAATGCTGGGTTTCAAGATGGGTGATGGTGTTTCAAATAGTACGCTCAATAGGAAGATTGTATTGACCATAAAATGAGCGAAGCGCGTGAAACACATTTATTACAGAACGTGAATTTTCGTAATAAAGTTGAAAGATTTGTAAACGTTGTTCAGGCGTAAGTTTTTTCATGATGAAATGTTAAACAATATTGAACAAAAAAGCATGCATCTTGACACGACTCAGGCGTTATCTGACAAAAAAAAGCTATTGAAATGAAAACCTCAATTTCTATGCCTGACTTTACACCGAAAATATCGGTAAATCTGTGAGATATATTTTTGGCCCTGAGACCATATTTCTTCGATAATAGTTTGACGTGACTCTAAAAGTTGTTAAAATGCCAAACATTTATAAAATTAGTTGAGAAACTACCCCATCTGTCATATACGAGTACTACGCATACATATGTATGTACATATAATTATTACCGTTGTTCTAGCAGATATTATGGCAAAAACATATGTCCGTCAGTGCATGAGTTATATATAAACTAATATATGATCGGGGTAATATCCATCCGATTTCATCTATTTTATACTAATAAAATGTTCCCTGGACTTAATTAAGGTGTCTCACATACCATCTTCAATCATATGGTCACAGTCTTCGGATGTTCGAAAATCTTGATATTAGTTATAAAGAAGCTAGGCAAGTTTTCACCCATTTATATCCATTTTAGTCACAAAGATGCCCTGTTATGAGTAAAACAGGCTCTCCCATTTCATTGAGATAACTCACATGTTAGACAGTTTATGCGGGATAAAGTCACCCGGAAGTTCGAAAACCATTGTATTAGGTGTTTGAGAGCTATCCGATACAACCCCGTTTAGATGCACAGACATACCATTGTGAGGAAAGGATTATCCCCTCTTTTTATTTATATGTGTGAGAGATTGACCGATATTTAAGATAAAAAGACAACTATGGGTACTGGGGTCTAAATATTCGATACTTAGAGGCTTGAACAGTTGTGGTTGGATTTGGACAATTTTTGGTTATAAGGTGGCAAACTTTAAAGGCATTATACGAGTATATGCAAAGTTGTATTCCGTTATATTAATTTGATCTTGATTTGTACACTGGAAAGTGCGCGGTTGTAGCTACGTTTTCTAACTGTGTGAGAAATATCATGTACAAAATTTGGTTGCAATTGGTGCGGCTGGCCTCGAGATACATGATTTCACGCCCACCGTTCAATTTTTACCCCGGCTCCTATAAAGCTAATGGGGTTTTGTAGCCGGGTAGCGGTACGATAACGCCCATCTACGAAGTCCTCCTTACTTTACGGCCAAGAAATACTTGTGGCAAGTTTCATTGCGATATATTAATTTTTACTCAAGTTACGGCTCGCACGGACGGACAGACAGACAGACGGTTACACGAGCTTTAACTTGACTCGTCATCGTAATCATTTATATACATGTACATATTCCTATTATGATTAGTTTTATATTATACTCTGTAGCACGTTGCAAGAGTATATTTTGTGAAAAGGTGTCGGGCGAACAAGTCCAACAAAGGCAACAAGAATGAATAACTCTGAGCATTCGAATCCAAAACCTTAACAGGTAACAAAGTTATGGCGAAACATTAATAGGAAATTTCTCGCCCACAAACAAAGTCGTTCGTCCTCATTGAAAGTGTTAACTTAAAATGCTTTTTATGTATTACTATTCAATTATTTAGATATGCAAGTACTTATTTACATACATACATACAAATATTTCATATACAAATATACATATATACATAAATTCATCAGCGTCTTGAACACATTTTGAGCTTTTCTATACAGTCGTAAAGAACACGTTTATGTTGTGAAGATTTGAACTCACTACTATTATATTTTTGTTTACTATTTATGTGGATAATAAAAATATAACAAATTTACTTGTAAAACTCTCTTTGGCAGCCCTGTTTTTTGGGAAAGTTGTTTCAAATCCTTAGCATCCGGATTGTGGTTTATATTAAAGTAAGACTTCATCGTACGCAATTGGTGGTGTTTAAAAGAGGTTCGCATCCGTTTCGTCCGGGAAGCAGTCATTTGAGATCCACGTCCAAAGTCTAAATATTCCGTATTCAAATCTATCGAAAATCAATGTGAAAATTTAGCTTATTAAATTTCCAGAAAATCTTCATTTTAATTAATACAATTTAAAATTTCTTCTCGTATGCAATATTTAAAAAGTGTGCTATTATCAGTATATCTATGTAGTTCACTCTCTCGTACTAATGTACATGTAAACCTATACATACGGATCGATAGAATAGTATATAAGAATTATAATCCGTAAGGGCTTTAGTTTGTTAAATAAGTGAAAGCCGTGTAAGGGTTACGCTTTTATTTCTGATAAAATTATTTTTCCAGTATATTTTACCCAATAATAAAATTTAAATTTAAGTACGAAGCACGAGCAATTGGAATAAGAAGTGAGCAATATGTCTAAATATTTACATTATCTATGCCTATTACTTTTATTTACCCAAATTGGCAGTGAGTCCTTCAATATCCTTAGGTTTTCGTTTCCGAGGTCTGCCTTTTTGTCGCGGCGCCTGCGTTAGTCCTGAGATAACATGTGAAGTTGGCATATATATGCCACTAGGAACAATACGAGAGGGATCTGAATGCGGACTGGAGGACTCATTTTGAGGAGAATCGAAGTCTGCGCAATATGCGAATGAACCTCCAAGTCTTGTGGACGCTGAATCACCTTCGCGTGCGATGCTGTAATGAGTTCTGTGGAATTGGTGTAAATGTTGGTTATTATATCTTTATGTATACATAAGACTTTACCTGCAGTATATAAGAGCGTCTATAATTCCATATTGATCCCCTTTGGTAAGTGGCGCATTACAAATCGTACAACAAAAGCAGTTTACGTGAAACACTAAGCTTCTGGCTCTCATTACTAATTCTGTCGAACTAATCGATGCTCGACATTTTGAACAGCGCCTCGTCCCAAAAAAACTGCAAAATAATAATTAAAAAATTGAGTAATTAATCAGCAATTTACTATACTAAGGGCCGTTTTCTTATATAAGCAAATTCAATTTACTAAGTGGGAGGATAAATTGTTCCTCACTTAAAAGCGCGATTTATTCTCATCTTGCCTGTAAAAATATATTTGTTTTTTCGAAATTAGGGCAAGGCCAAAATTAAAATCCAACAATTGCCTATAAAATTGGCATGTTGGCAATGTCATGCAAGCAAAACGTAAACAAAATCAGCTGTTAATTAAAAAGTTATGATGGAAAGCCCACTGCTAAAAAGAAAAAGAGGAAAGAACTTCACTCCCCAAGAAGAGGATGCATTAGTGGATTTGGTGGATGAACAACGACATATTCTGGAGAATAAAAGATCCGATGCTGTCACATGGAAACAGAAGGAGGAGGCCTCGAAAAAGTTGGCGGAGTGTTTCAACAGCTAGGATTGGGACTAATCGAGAGTGGAGGACTCTACGGGATAAGTTCGAAAGCCTGAAACGAAAGTCCAAGGCAGAAATGGCAACCGAGAAATCAGAGCGTTATCGGACAGGTGGCGGTTCGGCTTCTGTAGAAAGTAGCAGCATGGTAACGCAAAAAGTTGCTGCTATTTTGGGGGAGTCGGCCACTGGATTGGAAAATACCTTTGATGGTGATGCAAGTAAGTAATTTCGTTGTTTCATATTTCCTAAATTCTTGTCTTTTGGCACGTAGCTAGTGCCAACAGTTTTGCCAGTGCCACTTTATCGCCAGTGTAAACAGTTTAGAAAGTGTCGCTGCATTACGAGTTTCAGTTTCGCTAGTGTCCATGTACCACCAGTGCCAATTCTGAAAGTATCAACAGTTTGGGAGTTTCCACAGTTGTTCCTGTCTAACAAGGGTCCTTTCTCCATATTCGGAGTTGGATCGTGTCCAGTAATTGTTTTGAAGCGCTGCCGAAGGTCTTCGACTGCACTGATGATACATGGGCACTAGTGGAACACACCTGTGATACAGCGGCACTTGCAAAACTCTTTATACTGGCGATACAGTGGCACTGGCAAAACTGTTGGCACTAGATACATACGTGCCAAAATACACTGCATTCTCTTAAATGTGAATGTTTTCAAAATAAATGTTTTTCATTATAGTTGATACTAGTACTCCGGAAAGGAAAAAATTCATTGTCCACACTGAGGATATAACTGATGCCGACGAGCTCAACCAGGCAAGTTATATTGTATGTATTTTAATGTTTATGAATTCGCTAACATTTCATATAGTTCATTCTCTTACATATGTATGTAAGTGATATAAATTACATTTTTAAATTTTGTACAAAGTTAGAAGTTTTAATTTATATTGTTTCTTGTAGAATGATTAATATTTAGATAAAAACATTGTGATGAATTTTGCAAAAAAATGACTGTATATATTTAGAATACTTATACATACATATGAACATATGCAGCTGAGGTCACATAATTTACACTATTTGTATTTTTACGGTATTCGTATAGTGTAAATTATGTGACCCCAGCTGTATATACAAATTTAATTTTTAATTTCATAGGAAAATGTGAAGAACGTTGATCACGAAGAAGAACAGTGGTCTTCTTGGACACCTAACGCACTGAGAAGTAAAAAATCGTCCAAACTTTTGATTGACCGTCCTGGCACCCGCAAGAGAAATTTGGAGGAAGAAAAAATTAAGTTGACAGTTTTACAACAACAATTTTATGCAGATAAAATATCCGGGCTCAGGAAAAACGTGAGCAAGAATTAATTGCGCTTAAATTGAAAAATGAGCTAATGCAATTAGAAATCTTAAAAAAAACCAAATTAGAGTCAAATAAGAATGCACCTTAAGCAGTTGCGGTACTCTTGTTTATTTTTAATAATTTTTCCTGTTAAAGGTGTTGCACTTTTTTCCATATAACGTGTAAGCAAAATTAGTTTCATTGTTTGGAAGTGGAATTTTTGTTTGAAGCTTTGGCTTCACTTTATTTTTAAGTTTGCAATGAAAAATTTTTTTTTGGATTTTAATAAATACGTGCATTTAATTAAACTTTAAATTTAATAACTTTTCATTTAAAAATAGAAATTGGAAATATACTTCTATGCACATATACGGCTAGGACTCCATTTAGTGGTATATCTTTCCTTTTGTATGATTCATTTATAATCTGAAACGCAAACATAAACACATGTACATCCAAAAACGTATTATATTAGATGAATCCGTGACTATTTCAAAATATCGGTTTCTTGCAACAGAGATAGAATTTATCTCGATGGAATTATTTTCGTCAGCATCTTCTGGAATTTTCGGTATAATCAGTTCATCCATCGGAGGAAGTGGGTCTTTTGATAGTATTGCGATATTGTGCAGGACACCACATGCCACTATAATAGCCATTATGTTGTTCACTGATGTTCTTAGTCCCATCGACAATACAGGAAATCGTCTTTTCCATACGCCAAAGCATCTCTCAATTGCATTGCGCGTGCGAATTTGCGTCTCATTATAAAGTCTTTCCGGTGCATTTGATGGGCTTATTAATGGAGTCATCATGTAATTAGTTTGCTTGTAGCCACTGTCACCAAGGATGAAATAATTACTGAAATGGCCTTCCTCCATACAAAACTTCAGACGGCTATTGCGAAAAATATTGTAATCGTGTGTAGAACCAGGCCACCTTACGACCAAATCCAACAACATCAAATTTGCGTTGCACATTGCTTGAACGTTTAGCGAGAAGTATCCTTTTCTATTTCGAAAAATCTCTGCATTGCTACCACTGGGTGATTGTATTCGGATGTGAGTACAATCAATAGCTCCAATGACTTTGGGGAATTTAGCGATTTGGAAAAACCCTGCCACCGTCTGAGTAGGATCAGTGGGAAGTTTAATGAAGTCCTTGTATAAAGCGGCCAGAGCCAAAGACACTTCTTTTACTGTTATTAGGAAACTTCCGCTAGCATAGAATCTGAGTGCTATCATTAGTTTCGTTTTTGGTGATATATAATAGTACCTTGAACAAATAATCCCAATAGTTTAGAATTTTTTTTAAGCTGATATTGTTGTGTACTAATTCACTTTTTTGTAAAAGGCTCCAAAGCGTTACAAATTTGATTTAAAACGAAACGAAAAGTTGGTTGGGATAATCGAAACCTCTTGATGAACTCAATGTCATCATAGCTATCTAAATAATCCGGCCGACAGCGATACTTCCTACGAGATGCAGCTGGTTGCTCCGAACCTTCAAACATTTCTTTCAGCCGATTAATATATAATGCACGTTGTGTCGATATAGTGTAATTTAAATTAAAATTTTTTGTTTGTATCAAAATAAATAACAGCTGTTCAATTTATGTAAATAAACCAAAAACTTTAGTTGGCAATGCTTAATTTAAAGCTGGCTACAAATTTTTAAAGGTTACATCAGGTGAGCAGCAATTTATCGATACAATGACTTAATTCGCGAATGAGAAAGCGAAAATGCGTTTATCGAGGCGATAAAGTGGGCGGTACTTTAAAGGTCAGACTAGAAAACGGCCCTAAATGAGTTTGATGTTATTAAGCTTTTTATTAAAACCATAATCTAAAAGCTTCAATCAATGGTTAGTTTTTGACGTTAACGCACTTATTCCTATAAAGTTTTTACGAGTATACTCTTAATACTCTCTACAATCTTTTCATCTCATTAATATTTCCTTTAACTTGCAATCTATTTTGGTATTTTTTAAAACAATTTACAAAACTTTAAATTTTTCTTATATGTATATTTTACTTATGTACTTATACGAGCAGTACATGTAGGTACATGCGTTTGTGCATATAGATTTGACCAGAGAACCTTCCTTGGTTCGACTCAGAAAAAATGGATTTGGATGATTAGTTATTGTGTTATCCGGAATATTGTAATGAACAAAAAAAAACGCATAACAAATCTCTGGAATAAATATAGAAACTTTGTACTTAAGGGATACTATTTGAATTAATGTTTAGGTATAAATGTATGTCTAAGAGTACATACTTATAAATATTAAAAATGCTGCACAACCCTTACATGCTTACATATTGCGTGAGTATTTAATTTTAGTTCCCGCACGAACTTATGTAGTAGTTCCTAACTTGTTTAAGATGATTATTGGGAATGATACTTCCAAATCAATCACAGTAATTTTCGCACGTACAGCGGGTATCATTCTCATTTGTCTGCCTCTAAATTATAGTTAAGTGAAATTATAACTTGCTTTATCGGTCGACTATGGATATTTACATATACACATACATATGTAGGTCTTATGTATAATCTTCGATATGCGCTCCTGTATTATTGAAAGCAATTTAGTGCATGCTACTGTTTTTAATTTTAAATTGGCAACCCAAAAAGAACTGCAGCCATATATGTATGTATATGATAGTATATATCTTAAATCGCCATAAGTAACTGAACAAAGTACTTTTGAATGATGCCCGTAAGATTTTGATTTATTGAGGTAGTCTAAAATCGAATTCAACTTGAAAACCTATTTACATATAGGGTATAGTAAAAATAATTCAATTATTTTTCCAATAATAATAATAAGGACATAGTAATCTATGTATATCTCGCGTTGTCCCAGTGTAGAAGCGTTAGACAGATAAGATTTCGCATGATTCGCATGATGAAAATACTTCATATTTTACAGTTTTCTTTGATATTGGCGAAAATTGTCGAGTTTGACCATCAGGTAAACACTGTTTCGTAAACCAGGAAATAAAATATGACAGGGGAATAGGGTTTTATCAGAACAATTCCAGGTCACATACAAGCTCTGTCGCAAAAGAAGCAGGACTGTTAAAAAAAAAAAACAAAAAATTAATAATTTTCAAAAGTTATATCTTTTTATTCAAATTATCCTTGTGCTTCGATCCCGCGTTTAGCCCGATCAATCGAGTGTTTAAGGTCATTTTTCGGAATGCTCTTGAGAAAATCGGCCGTCGTCTTTTGGGTAGCTGAAATGTCCTTAAACCAGTGTCATTGGCAAATGAAGTTTTCCAAATAGGTAAAAATAACATGGTGCCAGATCAGGTGAGTAGGGTGAGTGATTAATGGTTAATATGAAGTTTTTTGTCAAAAAATCAGTGACAAGCGTAGACCGATGTGCCGTGCACATTATCGTGTAACAAGCGCCAGGACTCTGCGTCACGGTATTGTGGTCGAGCACGACGAATGCGTGACAAAAAACGCTTAATAACACCAAGGTAAAACGCAGCATTAATCTTTTGGCCAGATGGGACTAACTCTCGGTGTACAATACCTTCGGAATCGTAAAAACAAATCAGCATTGTCTTTATTTTTGACTTCTGAAGACGACTTTTTTTCGGTAACTTCTGATCGTCATAGAGATCCTCACGATCTTCTTGGAATCGCTTAAGCTACTCATGCACATTACTACAGGATAGGCACTGACCACTATAAACTTTTTTCATCATTTGAAATGTTTCAGTAAACGTTTTCCCAAGTTTAAAACAAAATTTAAAATTTGCTCTTAGTTCAAAATGTATTTTACGACCGATAACCAAAATCTGCTGTCACTTTTTGATCGATAACATCGATTGTAGTTATCCAATTGACTTAAAATTTTTACAAAATGTCAACAAGAGATCAAGCTTTTTATTTCATATACCCATCAATAGGTGGCGCCACCAGAAACAGTTATATTTAAAAAGTTCTGTTTCTTTTGCGACAGACCTTGTACATACATAGTGACTCGTCAGAAGCTACGAGAGTTTTGTTGGAAAGATTTTACGCATCCGCCTTATAGTTCAGATCTGTCCCCGTGTGATTACTATCTGTTTCCGTCTATGTGATGATGAATGACGAATGATTTTTCTGGCAATTATTCACAAAATCACAGTTTTTTTTACCTAAAAATGGTAACGAGTTATCGAACTAAAGGGTACATATGTATGTATGTAACTGTGAAACCTTCAATTGAATGAAAAAATAATGGATTTATTTATACTAGACCTCATATTTAAATATAAACAGAGGTATATGTATAATATTTTAATAATTCCTATTAATATCTATTTGATTATTATATTATACATCGATTATATTGTAAAAAAATGTTTATTGTAAAATTGTCTGAGTTCAATTCAAGAATCGAAAAGACAAAATTTTGGGATTACATTAATATTTTTACCAGACAAGTTGGGAGGGTCTAAATTTTACTGATTTTTTTAGTTAATTCTTACATATGTAAACCTCTGTTATCATACTATTATTGAATGATTCTTAATTCACAGAGTCAGTATATTTTTAATAGGTGGAAACCTAACCTTTATGTGGAAAGTGGTGTTAAGATATTATTGATGTAAAACTCCTATCAAAGGACGGAAACATCGCTTCGATATTCCCAATAAAGCTGCACGAAATTAATTAAAAAATTAAATAGCTCACAAGCCTTTTGTACAACAAACATTTTACGAGATTAATATTTTGATTAAAACCAAAACATAAACACTTCAAAAAACGATTAATTTAATGTTGTTGCGAACTGTAAGAAAACTCATAAAAACAATAGTTAATTATTGACCACAAATTGTTGTATGACTCTGCAATAGATAATGAAATTTATAAGATTTTTGAAATTAAGATGCCCTAGAAAACAAGAAAAACTCCGGCTAAGATAATGTATGTTTATTCATTATACTCTGAAGAAGTTTGTCACTATGTGTAACGCTCGAAAGAAACTAAAGAAAACGTCGGATACTGTTTGTTTGATCGTCTGCATATACCAGAATTAGTCTCTCAGCTTTTGAGGCGTCGATCAGAAATGTTGCCCATATTCTTTTCTTACCAAGGAGTTGTTGCTTATATATATTAGAGTATATAGATGTCATGCAAACAGAACGATCAAACTTATGTCCTTGTATGGAACACTTTATTATTCCACAAGTTATCGTCATTAAATTTGGCGTACATTACTATCCAATACACCGCTAAAATCTCCAGACAGATCGGACCACTTTAGCTTATAACTGCTATTTAAACTGGCTGATCAAAATTAGAATAAAAATATTTTTATAGCCTAACGTTTTTTTTTGTTTTAAGGGTTTTATTAAAATACTGGGAATTTTATGATAATTTAGGAAGATAGCAAAGAACCGTTAGGCACATAAATAATGCTAAACATGGGCATAAAAAGTAAAATATATATAAATATTTATATATGTATACTTTATGTAAGCATACCTACTGGTGCACTTCATGCATGTAAGTGTATGAAAATATAAATACTTTATAAAAAAATATGTAATGTCCTACCAAGTCACCTCTAGCGCCAAAAAAACTCCCTACCAATCTGCTTGTCTGGTTGTTCGCCAGATCCCCACCCGAGAAAAATGAATTATTATTATTGCCATGTAAAAGAGCAGGCAAGATGTCAAAGTGACATCTTTTAATATATGATTATGCCTTTGAGTGCTCGAAATCTGATATGTGCGCTCGCTCGTGATGTCGCTACCCTCACAATTCACAATGAAATTCCCACACAAGCATATGCATGTGGACGGCTATATTGTGCAGATTTATGTACATGTTGTATTTATATGTCATATATACATACACATGTGTAAATATGTACATGTTTATATGAGTTAAGAACTTGCAACTTCTGCTCTTGAAACTGTTGCTGCCGTTGTGGCTGCTGTTGTGTGGTTGCTGCTGTTTCTGGTGACATCCAATCGCCCGCCAAGCGTGAAAACAGCAATGAAGCAACAAAGCATTACGGAGATGGTGAATGAGTCTAATCTTGTCTGGCCTGATGTGTCTACGATTTCAGTGTGGAGCTTCTGTAGTGCTCGTGTACAAGTGCCAGTTTGACTTTTCTGCTTTACTTGGTGCGGAACGAAGGGGCGGGAAGATATCTGATGAAAAATATGTGGCTGATATGTTGCGTTTCGAAACAGTAAAACGCAAATTCATCTTTGTGTGATTCGGCAATAACGCTAACAGTACCGGGCATTCGGATGGATACTTCTCTGTTAGCGTTAAGGCAGGCCAATCGGAGACTTTCACATTACACATTATTATTATTATTTTTATTTTATACATGCATATACATTGTTCTAAGGTGCTGAGCAGTGCTTTTGTACTCCTTCAGCAGGTGTTTGAATTATTTCTTTCATTTAAATACAGGGTGGGGGACGAATCGCTAAAAAAAAAAAATCGTAACAACTTTTTTTATTCAATGCATTACATTTAGTTTTTTATTGTTTAGAAAATTTTATTTTATTTTGTATAATTAGTTTGTTTTTTAAACGCTTATGCGAAACATAATGAGGAAAGCATTCCTTGCGGTCTGGAAGGTTGAAGTCGGGATTACCTCAATTATTAATGGACTGCTTCAGTTCAGTCAGATTTTTGGGTTTTGTTTTGTGCATCTGTTGTTTGACCTAACTCCATAAAAAAGCCTGGCGCAGCCAAGTCACTACGGTCTTCTTGCGATATTTCCATATTACTCGCAAAAAAAGTCGATTACTCCCACAGTAAAAAAGGTATTACGGTTTGTTTATGTTGCACGAGATGTAGGATGGACCGATATTTCGAACATTTTTGAAGTTTTCGATAAAAGTTTTAATATGTCAGGACTGTATTTATAACAATTTGTGTTTCGATAGTTTTGTTGATGCTTTCTATTGTGAATTCAAGTAAGCTAGAAATTCGTCAAACTGACCACGCTTACCGTAAGGAATTTATTCAGCTCATTTGATTTTCCCATGTTTAGCTGAAATAATTTATGGTAAGTGGTATGTGGCCATATAAAGGAGCGCAAGTTTGGTGTTGGATTCGTGGTGGGAGAGAGACTCCGTCGCCGAGTACTAACATTCACTCCGGAGAATGAACGTCTAGCCACAATCCGCATCAAAGCGAGGTTCTTCAACATATCGCTGATTTGCGCCCACGCCCCGACGGAAGAGAAGGACGATGTGACCAAAGATGCCTTTTATGAGTGCTTGGAGCGCACTTATGAGAGATGCCCCCGCCACGATGTCAAAATCGTGCTTGGCGACTTCAATGCCAGGGTGGGCAAAGAAGGTATCTTTGGCACTACGGTCGGTAAATTCAGCCTCCACGCGGAAACATCCCCAAATGGGCTGAGGCTGATCGACTTCGCCGGGGCCCGAAATATGGTTATCTGTAGCACTAGATTCCAGCATAAGAAGATACATCAAGCTACCTGGCTGTCTCCAGATCGAAAAACCACCAACCAGATCGATCATGTTGTGATAGACGGAAGACACGTCTCCAGTGTTTTAGATGTGCGTGCGCTCCGAGGTCCTAACATCGACTCGGACCACTATATTGTTGCAGCCAAAATTCGCACCCGCCTCTGTGCAGCAAAAAACGCACGCCAACAAACACAAGGATGGTTCGACGTCGAGAAGCTGCAATCACAACAGACAGCCGAACGTTTTTCTACTCGGCTTGCACTCCTGCTCTCTGAGAGCACTCGTCAACAACTCGGTATAAGGGAACTGTGGGACGGCATTTCAAACTCCTTACGTACAGCTGCAACCGAAACCATTGGTTTTCGGAAAGTGCAGAAGAACAGCTGGTACGACGAGGAGTGCCGTGTCGCAGCGGAGAGAAAACAGGCTGCCTACCTCGCAACGTTACGATCGACCACAACACGTGCGGGATGGGATAGATACCGAGAGTTGAAGAGGGAAGCGAGACGCATTTGTAGACAGAAAAAGAAAGAGGCCGAAATGCGTGAGTACGAAGAGCTTGATAAGCTGGCCGACAGGGGTAATGCTCGAAAATTCTACGAAAAGATGCGGCGGCTTACAGAAGGTTTCAAGACCGGAGCATACTCTTGTAGAACCCCCAAAGGTGATCTAGTTACCGATGCCCAGAGCATACTTAAATTATGGAGGGAACACTTCTCCAGCCTGCTGAATGGCAGTGAACGCACAACACCAGGAGAAAGCGAACCCGATACCCCAATCGATGACGATGGAGCAGACGTTCCATTGCCCGACCATGAAGAAGTTCGAATAGCAATTGCCCGCCTGAAAAACAACAAAGCGGCAGGGGCCGATGGATTGCCGGCCGAGCTATTCAAACACGGCGGCGAAGAGCTGATAAGGTGCATGCATCAGCTTCTTTGCAAAATATGGTCGGACGAAAGTATGCCCAACGATTGGAATTTAAGTGTGCTATGCCCAATCCACAAAAAAGGAGACCCCACAATCTGCGCCAACTACCGTGGGATTAGCCTCCTCAATATCGCATATAAGGTTCTGTCGAGCGTATTGTGTGAAAGATTAAAGCCCACCGTCAACAAACTGATTGGACCTTATCAGTGTGGCTTTAGACCTGGTAAATCAACAACCGACCAGATATTCACGATGCGGCAAATCTTGGAAAAGACCCGTGAAAGGAGAATCGACACACACCACCTCTTCGTCGATTTCAAAGCTGCTTTCGACAGCACGAAAAGGAGCTGCCTTTATGCCGCGATGTCTGAATTTGGTATCCCCGCAAAACTAATACGGCTGTGTAAACTGACGTTGAGCAACACAAAAAGCTCCGTCAGAATCGGGAAGGACCTCTCCGAGCCGTTCGATACCAAACGAGGTTTCAGACAAGGCGATTCCCTATCGTGCGACTTTTTCAACCTGCTTCTGGAGAAAATAGTTCGAGCTGCAGAACTTAACAGAGAGGGTACTATCTTTTATAAGAGTGTACAACTGCTGGCGTATGCCGATGATATTGATATCATCGGCCTCAACACCCGCGCCGTTAGTTCTGCTTTCTCCAGACTGGACAAGGAAGCAAAAGAAATGGGTCTGGCAGTGAACGAGGGCAAGACGAAATATCTCCTGTCATCAAACAAACAGTCGTCGCACTCGCGACTTGGCACTCACGTCACTGTTGACAGTCATAACTTTGAAGTTGTAGATAATTTCGTCTATCTTGGAACCAGCGTAAACACCACCAACAATGTCAGCCTAGAAATCCAACGCAGGATAACTCTTGCCAACAGGTGCTACTTCGGACTAAGTAGGCAATTGAGAAGCAAAGTCCTCTCTCGACAAACAAAAACCAAACTCTATAAGTCTCTCATAATTCCCGTCCTCCTATATGGTGCAGAGGCTTGGACGATGACAACAACCGATGAGTTGACGTTGCGAGTTTTCGAGAGAAAGGTTCTGCGAAAGATTTATGGTCCTTTGCGCGTTGGCCACGGCGAATATCGCATTCGATGGAACGATGAGCTGTACGAGATATACGACGACATTGACATAGTTCAGCGAATTAAAAGACAGCGGCTACGCTGGCTAGGTCATGTTGTCCGGATGGATGAAAACACTCCAGCTCTGAAAGTATTCGACGCAGTACCCGCCGCGGGAAGCAGAGGAAGAGGAAGACCTCCACTCCGTTGGAAGGACCAAGTAGAGAAGGACCTGGCCTCGCTTGGAATATCCAATTGGCGCCACGTAGCGAAGAGAAGAAACGACTGGCGCGCTGTTGTTGACTCGGCTATAATCGCGTAAGCGGTGTCTACGCCAGTAAAGAAGAAGAAGAAGTGGTATGTGGTAATATCAGCATGGTGATACCGTACTATCTTCTTCTTCAACTGTTGACGGATTTATTTTCTAAATAGACGATTGTTCTAAGTTCATGTAAATGTATATAAAATATACGAGTATATGACAAATCCTTTTTAGTTTTCAGTAGTTTAGATTCGGTTCACCGCGTGCTATTTGGATGAGTGTCGATTAGGTTACGGAGTGATCTAATGTCCACAGATTCGAATTTATTACGATTAAACTCCAAAAACAGCTGAGAAAAACAATTTGTTGTTATACTTGGTGGATTGTAAGTTCCAGAAGCACTTTTCACAGAGTTATCGCATCAAAATAATATCATCTAATAATAATAATCCCGGGTGTGTGAAGCTAAAGTTAGCTTCAAAAAGTTAGTTCTAACTAACTGCCTATATCAGACAGTAAGATTACAAGACGTATTTGGTCAAAGGTAGTTTATCTAATTTTACAACCTAAGGACAACATGACATCCTCTTAAAATTCTTGTAAATAGCACGAGAAATTTACCTTTACACATATTCGAAAGTCTTTATGAAATCGGAATCATATTTATTCTAGCATTTAATAATTTTAGGATCCACCGACTCATAAAAATTGACTCTGTCTCTATTTTATTTAATAACTAACAATTAACATTGTGGAGCAGTCGATTTACCAGAGCTTAAATGTAAATATTGCTAATTTATTTTCAGATAATTTCTTTCATTTGTTCTTATTTACTTTTTAATGTCATACCGAATTACTTAGATCCGTGCACTTTACGAAAGTATCATCTACATATCGTCACCTAAAATGCAAAACAACGTATGATACAAAATATTGAAAATTTTATTAATTAAGACTCACTACTTCAAATCTCATACATATAAGTACTTTTAACCAACATTTTTAACATTTTAAGGTTCTGCTATCAGATATAACCTAGTTTTAACCAAAATTTAAATTATTTTTTAACCTCCGTTCCATTTTATATCGTGTTTTATTTATTCTCCTATAATTTCCGAAAATCTTGTTACGTGATTTTGCATTGTAGGTGTACCGTATATTTCTAGTTGTACAAGGTGCGTTCCAAAGTTAACAAGACTTAAAAAAAAAAAATAACAGAACAAATGGTTTTTCCGGCAAAATCAATTTATTTTATTCAAAATAATCTGCTTCAATACAGCTTTTTGCACAGTCCAAAAGCATGCCGAACGAGTGTTTTAGCTCGTTGGCCGGAATGGCCGCCAGTATGCGGTGCAAGCCTTTTGAATGGCCTCATGGCCTCTACGTCTGCATAACGCTTTCCTTTCATGGGCAAATGCATTTCCCATAAATCTCCTAATCGTCCATAAATCTTTCGTAAACCCAAATGTTCAGTCAAAATTCGATAAATCGATGTTTTTGAGATGTTCAATTCCATTTCCATCAATTTCAATGATGATTTCGGCTGATTTTTGATGAAGTTACGCACAGTTTCGATGGAATCCGGTAAATTCCGGTGATCACGGATTTTTATTGGCCCACATCTTAATCGTCATTATTGTCTTCACGACCACTTTGAAAACGTTGAAACCACTCGTGCACTCTGCTATGGGAAAGGCAATCTCGCCATAAACTTGTTTCATCAATTGAAACGTTTCGGTAAAAGTTTTACCAATTTTAAAACAATATAGATGGCGCCACCGGGGGGCGCTAGATGCAAAAAGTCCTGTTTACTTTGGAAAATACCTTGTGTGATCGACCACCTTTTAGCAGACTTTGTTTCGAAAAAATATTTCGTGTTCATATCCTTAGATCTACTCCTTCACTAAGACCAATGTCGTATAGCATAAAACCAAAAATATTCCTTTCTATAGCATTTAAATATTTTATGTACCTACGTACAAATGCATTTTGTAATAAAAGTATATAATTCTCTTGTACAAATAATGACTACTCATAGTACATTCGTATAACTTGTTAAGCGGATCAACAAGCATTGCTTCCTGACTTCCGCTATCAATCGTAAGATGAGATATTTGTGGCAAGCGCCACAGGATTTAGCAGGGATTCGATGTGATTACACGCACGCATATACTTAACGCACGTGCAACCACAAAAGCAGTGACAGCAGTTGCACTCAATACCCCGCTGAGTAGCACCGTTACAGCGACAGAACAACTCACGGCTTCATAGCCTCTTGACAAAAACCACTGTTTAACACAAACAACAACTTTTTTTTATGAGTCTACACTTCACCATCTCTGATTATTCATACCAACATACATATATTCGTACCCAAGTAGAAAGGTAAGAAGTTGGAAGCAAAAACTAGTAAAGGTGATGAAACGTTTTGAAACTATTTGATGTGTTTTCTCAATGTCCCGTGGTGATAATTTTGAGCTATGTATGTATATATACTTTCTATTTACTGAATATTGTAATTATACAGGCTCCTGGCATATTTACACATCGTTTAAATTTGTACAGGCGTGGGAATGTGCATAGAAGTATATTTACCCATGCGTATATATACAGACACACTCATAGAATGGTGACACATCCTGCAGAGATGCAGTGAACTGGTTAGAAAATTGACCACTTTCCAGTTAGAAACTCTTGTCTGAAAGTCCACTTTCGAACGAAAGCTGATAATAATCATTTCGAAGGCATCAACACTAGGCAAAGCTACAGTCGGGTGACCAGTTAGGTTACAACTCATAAATACAAAAATTATATTTCAAATCATAAGCATTTGTTCAAAATTCATGTTTGTAGGAATCATTTGAATATATGCGTACAATTTTAAACAAAATCTTACTCAAAAATAATACAATTGATAAGTATTTGGAATAGTAGAAAAGAACTGCAACCAAATACGCAGTGAAATAGATTATAACTAGCTCAGTAATCAGTCGTTGAGTATATACTTGTATTATAACACGTCCATCCAAAAGACTGATGTCATAACCTGTCCAGCCAACTTTTTCGTCTTTCCACGCCTGAGAACCTTCATCATGTGCAGTCCACAAGAATGACTGTCGATTGGACTTCAGTGGGAAATGATGGAGCTATGTTTCTATTGACACACACCGACGCAAAAATTCGGTTTTATTACGATTAAAGAGCACTCAACAACTTCACAGAATCAGTTATTCCTTGTTTTTGTTGGATTATGAACTTGTGAGGCACCCACTTTGCACAGAGCTGTCGCCCCTTTAAGCTTAGCAAATATCTTTTCATCGGTGGAATTCCCTGAGCCAATTATAAATCGTAGACGTGCGTGTGACATAATTTATTGCAATGTATAATACTGTAGTCAGTTCGTGTATTGAATAGAAACATTTTACAAAACAAAACGATGTGAGCCAAGTTTTGAAAATATTTCGAGAATGTTTCTTCTGCAGTGCTTTCAATGCCATGATTCGTGTGCAGCAGCGCTATGCCAATGAATCTATCTTGAAACATGTTCATCCTCAGCCACGTTCTCTAGAAAAGCGCGTCTTCAAATCTTCACCGATTGTATCCAACAGAGGCATGTATCTTGAGACCCTGTAGTATTCGTCCTTAGTTCTCACGTGATTTTTGGCCGCAGATTTTTGGTTTTTCTTCGTCAACTTTCACTTCTACCGCCATTTTTTTTCCAAGCCTGAATACATGGATCGTAAATGTTCTTCAGCTTTTTGTCTTCGATTTCGGAACGTCGCAAGTAGTGTATCTATCATATTTGATCGATTCTTTCTGAAGAATCACGCTCAGTGAATTCGTGAAAGATAGAATATCCCAATTATAAATTAAAATTTACACAGGACTGTGATGAGATTATATTTCTGTTTCTTTATATATTTTAAGATTAGTAAAATTACTAATAAAACATTTATCTCTCTTTTAATTTCGCCCATTTTCCCCTCTGTATCCGACACTGGATATATATCATACATTTACGACTATACATACAAGGCTCTGAAAATAAAGGTAATTTTAAAATTTCGCTTATTTGGATTTTTTTTTATTATGTTGGTATACATATGTATGTATGTATATGTCCCTGAAGTACGATAATTTCCAGCTGTATTCACTCCATACTTTGTCTGTAGGAGCTGTTAAAGTGAGGCATTTTTCGATGCCTGTTCGCGAATTCTTAGCCAAAAACAATAGTGTAACAATGAGCCAGCCTCAATATTTGGCAGACATGATTCCGTGAGACTTTTCCCTATTTTCAAAAATGGACAGAACCGGCCTTTTAACGTCATTTTACAATGTAGATGGACACCGCTGAAAGAGCTAAAGGCGATCCAAAAAAACGTTTCAAGTGTTTCGCTAATTGGAAGAAGCGCTGGCATAAGTGCATAATGTCGAATGGGGACTATTTTGAACGCGACAACATTAATGGCGAACAAATAAAAAAATATTGTTTTCAAAAAAACGAAAATTCGTGTTATTTTTGGAACACAACTCGTAGACCATCCATAGGAATACTTGTAGGTAAATAAAAAGAAAAGCTTTATGAAACTATAAAAAATGCTATATTCGATCTCTAGGGTAGATAGTAGATTTACGTGATTATGAAGCAGTCTTCAGCTAAGGCACCGTGACTACCAATATGTCAAAGGCTAAACACGACGGAACTTTAGTAAAGCTAGTCTGATATACAAATGTATACGTATATGTATCTCCTCAGATGGAAATTTTCTGCCTTCAGTGACCGATTTTCCATGGTTCCGAAATTTTGTACGTAAGTAAATCTAAGAGCAAATGTGGAAGATTATTTAGACATCAAAAAATTGAAATACAGTAGCTCTTGCAAACCGTGTTTACCAAATGTACTCATATTATAATTTATGGACACACAAAAATTAATGGTCTCTTCAATATAGGGCTTGTGGTTGCCTGAGAATCAACGTTCACTCTTACAAAGGAAACAATTAAATTAAAAAATGTATATAGTTATGTTCATAACATAACATAGTGTGTGTGTGCATAAAGACTGTCGTAAAACATTTAAAGCCATTTGGTTAATATTAATGTTCTTACCAACTCAGAATTTTTGTTAAGTGGACATGGTTGGGTGGCCTTTACAACATCTTGCACAGGTAAAAGAGCTCTAGATAACCCATAAGTTTAATTAATATTGTACATATATGCACATATAACGGTGTACAATGGTTATTTTACATTTAGTACTTAAGTATTTCTTACTGTGTGAAAATAGCAAAACAATCGTTGAAAGAAGAAAATGTATTCACTTTAAATAGAAATCGTAATCACATTTTTAATATTATATAAACAAAGATTTTATGTGCTGAAAATCCACAGATTTTTTATATTTTATAATTTTTTTTTTTACTTCGGAAAGAAGTCAGGAACTAATAATTAATATTATCTAAAATATCGGGCATCTAGACTTTTTTCAGATGCGCGAATTCTTCCCCTAATGTAACGAATTATATAGTATATCGCAATAAAAGTTAGCCACTTCTTTCTTTAAACGAGGTGTGCTCATTAGTTAAGGGGTCCCGGTCTAGAATTAAAAAAAAAAATAATAATTTTTTGATAGTTCGAAAGCATTGTCCTATAAGAATATACTGTAAAATTTTTGGAAGGATATTATTTTAGCTTCTACAGCCGTTTTAGCAGGTAGCGCAGGTATCTAAAATATAGACACTCTAAACTTTAAACTCATTTATCTCAAAACTACTTTTTTCGGCGTGCCGTTGATGAAAAAAAAAACTATCCATCCGAATCACTTGAAATTTTATTATGGTGTTTTTAAGATCAATATCTATCGCTGGGACTACGATCAAATTTTAATTTTAAGAATTTCGATTTTTTTTCGATCTAAAACTGGACCAAAAATAGCTGTTTTCAGAATCTGAAATTCACTTAATTTTTTTTTGGTTGTAGTCTCAGCGATAGCAGCACTCCTACTGATTAATAATTTATTTAGGTTTAAGGTTTCAGATGTTCAAAAGAGTCAAAATCAACAACGGCATCGGGAGTCCTTTTTTAAGATAGCTTTTTTTGGACGCCATTTTTAATATTGTTACAATTTTTTTTTTTATTTAACAAAAAAATATTTTTGTACTTTTCATAAGTAACTGTAAAAGTTTCAAATTGATTGTTTTTTTTTTTAAACCTTAAAAAAATCCAGGAAACACCCTTAATTTGAGGGTTTTAGACCACCGGGACCCCTTAAAGTAATTGACTATATATTTATTTATTCGTCAATATGAATGTTATCTTTTTTAAAATTCAACATCCAAAGATTTAATATACTAGCCACCACGTTTCATCCACTGAACCAGGCAGTTCTAATACAAACTTTATATTCTGTTCCATAATAAAAAGGTTAATAATCTAGCTAATTAGCGACTAGTATAAGAAGTAAAATATATATTTATTATATTATACCCTTAGAATTAATGTAGAAACCCACTTTACCATTGGAACGTTTCGAAAAAGGCCCAAAAATAATAACCCCTCGACGTCCGGAGTGCACACTTCAAATTTTAAACGAGTTTTTCTTAAAACACACTTTTTTAAACTGGCGTACGTGATTCCGGTCGAACTACTCAACCGCTTTGCTTAATTTTTCTTTTTAAATGTTCACAAAACGCCTGACTATCGCTTCTACTAGATTCATAACTTTATTGACAATGTTATTACAAAATTTATGTAAAAAAACATGGGGAAAAATTAAAAAAAAAACGTTTATTTATCAACATTTTTTCATGGTTCCAGTAGGGACGATAGCCATTCACGTACTTTTTAAGAATAAATTGGGTTTTTGCGTTTCAGGTGATCCAAACATGAGAAATCGTGTCGCTAGTGAAAAAACGCAACCTCATTAACCCAGCCATTTCTCCGACAGATGTCATCAAAACATTCCGAAAAAATTTGTTCATATGATATGTGAAAAAAGATCTATTGTAGAATAAAAAATTTTATGGAAAAAAATGACAAAAAAAAAAAGGCCAGAATACCCTACTGACCCCTTAATAATAATAATTTCAACTAAATTCTTTTTACCACTTATTTCACTAATGTCCGAATACATTTATATGTTTAGGGTTCAACGTGATACGAAGATTCGAAACAGTCTCAACAATTCTTCTTAACATATTTATGGCAATATCGTAAAACAACTTTACATTTTTACATACAATTTATTTTGCGGCAAAATTGCAACTATGCAAGACTATTAGCAATGTATTGCAATATTATATTTTCATATAATATTATATGATCGTTTAATGTATTTATATCAGGAAGAATAGGTCAAGGATCTTAGCTAAAATTAGCAACTGTTTTTTAGTAATATTATTTAAATTACCACCTCTCTATAGGCCTACGCGCTTATAATTGACAATTTATTTATGGTGAACACTTGGCGCATTTGGTATGGAAAGTGCCTCCAGTGCTACACAATTTGCATTTCAGAGTCATATAAGTCAGAATACCTATAAGAATGATGTTTTTATTTTTAAACAAAAATTTTAACCATGCTTTAAATTTTTTATTACTGTTTAGACTAAGGTTGTGAAACTGATCTTGATAGCTCGGCACATCGTCCTCATCCGTACCTGTTTACCGTAAATGTGTATGAACATGCACACATACGAATGTTCTTGAACAGAGTACGCTCGCAGTTGGACAGCCAATGAGGGGTTGTGAATACCTTTTATGATTATTTCATCAAAACAACTGAAACAAGAAAAAGTATGAAAAACATTAACTTCGGTGGCACCGAAGCTGGAATACCCTTCACAAATAACGATATTCGAATATAAGTACTTGATTTTGATCGTTCAGTTCATATAACAGCTATTATATATAGTGGTGCGACCTGAAAAATGTCTTCAGATATTTTAGCGTTACTTAGAGGATAATCTGTACAAAGTTTCGTAATGATACGACGTCAAATGAAGAAGCTTTTCATGCAAGCACTTGATTCCGAAAATTTGAGATCGATACCTCAAAATCTTTGGAGCTAATACGCGAATATACAGATAAACACACAGACGGACATGGCTAAATCGACTCAGTATGCTGATTACAATGTGCGTTCCAAAGTAAACAGGACTAAAAAAAAAAACAGAACAAATGGTTTTTTCGGTAAAATCAATTTATTTTATTTAAAATAGTCTTCTTCTGCTTCAATATAGCTTTTTTTGCACTGTCCAAAAGCATGTCGAACGAGTGTTTTAGCTCGTTGGCAAGCCTTTTGAATGGCCCCTACGTTTGCATAACGCTTTCCTTTAATGGGCAAATGCATTCTTCCGAAAAGGAAGAAGTCGCACGGTGCCATATCAGGTGAATACGCGGAGTGGTTAATGGTTAAAATGTGATTTTTGGTCAAATAATCGTCATTCGAATGTTGGGTTCTGTGCAATTTTTGGTCGTCAGTCAATTTGTGCGGAACAAACCGTCCACACACCTTTCGTAAGCCCAAACGTTCGGTCAAAACGCGATAAATCGATGTTTTGGAGATGATCAATTTCATTTCCATGAATTTCAATGATGATTTCGGTTGATTTTTGATGAATTCTCGCACAGTTTTGATGGAATTTCCGGTGATCACGGATTTTGATTGGCCCACATTTTGATCGTCATTCTTGACCTTACGACCACTTTGAAAACGTTGAAACCACACGTGCACTCTGCTTCGGGATAGGCAATCATCACCATAAAGGGTTTCAGACGTTGCCTTTTGGAAGTTACAAACTTTATAGTATTAAGTTAACAAACGGAGATGGCTATGGCGACTCAGCACGTCTTGCTGATCAGTCACATCTGCATATTATATGGTATCTGACGCTTCTTTCTGAGCGTTACATACTTCATGGCAAACTTAATATACACTGTTCAGGGTATAAAAATGCATTCCAGAAATAAATAAAAACCCAATATGTATAGGTGAATACTCGCAACTGGACCGACGTGATAGTTTTTAATGCCTTATCTTGAAACATGTATAGGTAGGTATATGTACATATACAGACAAACTTTTATATTACGAACTTCTGTACAACGAAGTTTTCTTTAAAAGGAATTACTTTCCAAAAGCGAAATTATTTATATTACGATTATTACACGTACTTTCTTACATAAAAGTCTCGAACTATTACGAGTAATTTTTGTAAGTCAAATATTGAAGCGTAATTCGTACAAGAGAGTATGCGGATGCATGATTAAAAATCGGAATATGTTTTTTTCTTTCAAGTACTATTAAATCGATTTTTGAGATAACTCATATATTGGCCGATATATGTATTTACATGTGTATACGTCATCTGGAAGTTCGAAAATCTTCGTATTGGGCATGAGGGATGTATTGACCCAATTCAACCCATTTTTGACACACAATACTATTATGTATATACTTTTCATATTGATTGATATTTTCGGTCAAAAGTCAACTATGGGTATTGGTACAAATATTTAAAATTATGTTATATGGAAAGTGGGCGTGGTTGTACCGAATTTCATTGGCATCGATCGAGCAAGTTCCGAGATATGTGATTTTACCTAATGTGCGGAGCCACATCCATTGCCTAATTTATCTTATGGTAATGCTAATGTTAGTGCTAAGTCATGACACTTTATAAGTTTTCTGTAATGACGTTTTGTAGGCGGGGTAGTGGTCCGCTTACGCCCATCTACGAACTCTGCTTACTTTTTTATCAAGGATCATTTGTACCAATTTTAATCAAGATGTCTTAATTTTTACTTTAGTTACAGCTCGCATCTATGTATATCGCTTAGTTTTAGGTGGTATTATACACTGTAGCAACGCCAAAAAAATAATGTCCCCGCCAAGATAGAATCATAACACTATTGCGCATGCGTCAGAACACCTGTTAGCGCAGGTTTAACATTTTCTAAAGGAAACTGCTGACGGGTTCACCAATACTCTCACAATAACAGTCCATTGTTGCGACTTAAAAAAACCTACTAAAACTAAAATGTCTATACAAATTGTTGCAAAGGCATCAACAGTTTTTTACTTACTAACAAAACAGTTCGAAGGAATAATTTTAAAATTATTTAAAGTAAAAGTAAAGAATTTACTTCTCCCTGAAACCTTTTATTTTTCATTTGATACTCCTAAATTTCGAATTTTTGCACCTTTATTTCAGAGTTTCATTTTACCCGAAAGAATCTTAAGATTAATTTTTACTTTAAATACCATGTGTGAAATGAATATATTGCAACATTGCTACTGTCATGTCCTACAAGAAGAACATTGGCAGCTTTTCGTTAGAAATATATCAGACTAATGCTAAAACCCATAATGAAAAAATCGGTAGTGTGCAAAATCCACTGCTTATAATGAATAAAAAGAAAAAACTTTAATTTCGGTTGCTCCGCAGCTATAATATTTTTCATAGGTTAAAGTTTTCCTACAAAAACTTGATTTGAGCGGGTAATTTTTATGGCAATTGTATGCTACAGTAGTCCGAACTGAAGAACATCTTCGGGGATTCTATTGGTGCCTTGAAGACTAGGCCACACCAAATGTCGTGAAGATACCTTGTTAAATTAAAAATTTTTAAATCAAGAGTTCGTTTTTGATCGGTACGATAGCGGCGGTTCCGAACAAACTGAACAGCTTCTTGGGGAGAAAAGAACGTATGCATAATTTCAAATCGATATTTCAAAAACTGAGGGACTAGAAAAACTTAGCTCATCACGCTGCGCATTTACATAAAATATTTTTATAATAAATATTTGTTTATAGGATCTCCGACGTTTTTTTCTGAGCGTTACAAACGGTATAAAAAAAATATAAAAAACAAAAGAAAATTATTTATTAAATGAAATATAGTAACAAAAATTTAATTTTTTCTCCAAAATTAGTATTACAATTGAAAAATACATAGGTAATTTTTCTATAATATATCAAGGCATCAATTGTTTAATAATAATATGTATTTCATTCAAGAGATTTAGAGAGTTAACTAGTAAATTTTCCCTCTGGTTTGATGTGTCACTGCAGGGTATTTCGACAAAAATCGGCGGCCACTTGATTGATAATATTGTATAACACACACTTGCCATGTTGCACCAAGTGGAGCGAAGCGGAATGGTGAAGAACCGACCAGATCATGGCACATGCCCCAAAATGATATTTACATATACCTATATGTACATATATGTATATACACGTACGTATATACACACATGTTGTGTTTAGTCATATTCGGTTTTGAGTAAGTAAGTATGAGTATGCGTACGTACTAATATAAATAGAAATTTGTATGTATGAATTCGTGGACGTTTTGTTTAAGTATGAATGTGTTTGGAATTATCGCTGTTCACAGTTGGGTATTTTTGAATTATGGAGCGGTAATAAATGTCACGAGAATCATTTAGGAGGAAATACGAGTGATGAGCATGACTTGCCAAATTTATTACTCCATTGAAGAAACAGAAACGTTTGGATGATAAACATTTTGATTTACGTTACCGCTAAGTCCATCAATCCGTAGCGAGGGTGATACGCCTATGCTTTTGATTGAGCATTGGGAATGATGAAACCGAATGAAGAGATTCTCCAATTTTAAGCGGGCTGCCACCTACTAGATCTAAATTTGTGTGCATTATATTGTTATGATGATTCTTCATCTCTCCGAAAATAGTAAATAAAAATCTATAGTGTCACAGTGAAACAGGTCTCTATAGGAAATGATATTTAAGACGATGTGCTGTCATTAGTATACGTTACCTGATATCATATATAGAATTAACTAATAATAAGAGATTATTTGTCTATGAAACAATTTCGCGTGTGTTGTGTAATTTATAATTCTCATTCGGGGAAAAGTAGAACCTGTTTATTTGTTTTTACAAAGCCAAGCTGTTAGCATTGGTCACAAATGCAGCTATGCCGATGAACTTGTGAAACTCAGACGGCTGCAAGGTGGAGCAGAGCGCTTGACAGAGTGCACACGCATCAGTTGCCGGGCAAATTAATGTCTTCGTCGCGCTCTGCTTGGCGCACCGCTCCGAAACATTTCTACATCATGACTATATGTACTATTGGGCGCTGTTGTTGAAAGCTGCGCTTGCATTGCTTGTATTCATACTTTTGGCATAGAAATTTATTTCGCGTGTTTGAGAACAATTTCATAGATGTTGTGTTGGCATGCAGTTCCACTGTTTATCAGCAATTCATCAAGAAAGCAGAAAGAAAAATAAATGCACGGGTTCGGAAATATACATCGGGAATATTTGCTTACAATATTTCAGAAGCGCATGGTATAATCTTTTCTGAAATAAAAAAAAAATGCGATACGAGAAGAAAATGATTGTATAGCCATTCATATACAAAAGAAATGTACTAACTCAAAAGTGTTGATATATGGAGGGTTGGCAATAAGGTCGGGTTGATTCCATTTCAGAATATGATAATCTGTGTACCACGCATTGTTTTTATTTACTTTAACGGTTCATGTATGTATGATTTATACATATATTATTATACTATTTGCCTGTACGTCCGGCCGTCCAATCAAGCGGACTTCGTACACATGTTCTTTCCAAGAATGGTTGGTATCGCAGACGGGCGGAATTTCACCATTTCCACGTCACAAAAAATCATTAATCGAAAATCTATCAAGTACCATACAAGGTCGTTATTTAGTACAACTAATTGCATTAAGGAGCGTCATCTAGGGTTTACAAATCTTGAGAAAGTGAGTGTGGTCTCGCCTTCTAATAGGTTTTACGTAGGTAAGGTAAGGTAGTAAGCAAATTTTCCTAAGGAAAATATTTTTTCTTTCCTACTTATTCTGTGAAAATGAGATGATTCGGTTTATTTCCCCGCCCACTCTCCATATAACGGTTTTGTGAAAAACTGCCAAAAGTATGATAATTCTATAAATAAATGCGTCAGAGACACAAAATTGTACACCCGAGGTGATACAAGAAGGCCTTTTAGGAGTCGCTGTCAAAATTGGACGATAGGAATTGCACCACCCACATTTAGGTGAAAATTCATACCTCGGGATCTGTTCAATAAAACTTTGCACGGATAGTAGTCATTTTTATATCTGAAAATATGTGAGTTACATATATCAATAAAATTGAGAAGGTGTTCTAATAACGGTGAATCTATGTGCGTAAAACATATAAAATCAGGTGAAAACTTACTCAGGACTCATATACATAACTAATATCAGGATTTTCAAATATCTAGTTAACTATTACTGACGGTATGTTAGTTAACTTAATAAAACTCAGAGGGCATCGTTTCTGTTCATAATACTTGTACTCGTATGTAGTATAGTAGTTACTAATTGACTAAGCGTGTAATATTGTGTATCCTATCATTTAATGCCAGAAAATGTGAAATTGGTCGACGAATTATCCAACTCCTAAATACTAAGTATAATGGGGGTATTCTCTCGCTCTTGCAAACCTCTTGCACAGTGCATGAATTGCAGAATTTTTGGTACATGCAGAAAATTATTTGTAATCGTTGTAAAATATGCCAGACCAAAACCCATGTTTATTTTCGTGCAATGACACGTAAAAATATAATTGCAACCCTGTTTTAGCTGTCATTTTACATAAAGACATATTTCGCCGTTAAACTGTAGATTATTTAACTTATTTTACAATTTATACTTAAATTATAAATCTCAAAAAATTGACCGAATCAGCCTTTCATATTTCGGTATAGTATTTTTGGATTTTGTGTCATTATGCGATCTTGCAAGAGCAAGAGAATCCTCCTAATGATTTTTGTTACTTAGCAAACTTACCCCGAATATGTAGGTCAGTGTGTGTGTTATCTATATCGTTATGCCTGATTTTAAATTTGAAATGCTTATCGTAGTTCATTAAGGTTTAAAAAGTAAGAAAATATGGCAAGTTTCAATGTATAAATAAATTAATAGCTGTTGGTTAGTCTCGCTAAATTCCGAGCACGGCTGGATCGATTTGGCTAATTTCGGTCTTGAATTAATTGTGCAAGTTCAGAGAAGAATTAAAAGCTTTTGTTTTTCCTCTGATATGTCATCAATCGTTCAAAAATCAAATTGAAGGAAGTTTCAATTATGTAGATTCAGAAATGTCAAGTTTTGTCACAAATAAAATTCTTGTAAGCAACAATAACATTTATAATTTGGCAATCATCAGATGATTTGTGATAGCAACATTTCAAGTTTTGTGCTCTTTTTTGTTTTGATCTCACGTGCTAGACCAGAGAGGCAGATCAAGAAATTAGTGCTTTTTCTATGTCAGAATTTCGTTCTTTAGTGAGTGAATATGAAACAGAGAGACTCAGAATGCAAAGACATCAAAATCGAGCACAACATAAGGAAATTGAGTGATTCCGCAGACACAGAACTTGGAATGAGCTGCATTCCACTTTGATCCGGTAATAGGTTATTGTATCCACAAATCGGTAACAATTATCACAATTGGTTCCTCCACCAGATCTTTCACGCCCTTCTTGATCAACACTCAGAAACATAACAGCTGTTTCTAGATGACATCGTTTGACGCTACACATATTATACAGAACTATTTCCATAAATAAATCGCAAGCTTAGTCGTTGGAAGTTGGCGTGTTCGGGCGTCGGAAAACGGTTATCATTGCTTCGTACCACAAAACAATAAAAAAAAAAACAAAGTTTATCAGAAAACTTTAATTTGATTAACAGACTGTATTAAACTGACTGTGTGACAATATCAAATTGAAACCTTATAAATAGCCAGTTATTTCAGGAAAACTATGTTTTGTAAGTAAGCAACATCATGTACATATGTAAAAGTTTATATATACCGAACATTTTTTATTAATTACGGAATCTTTTCGTTCGTTTTTAGACTATTTTATACAAAAGTTTAGGTTTTTTATTTATCAATTGAAACCGTACAAAGTTTTCCGGATCAGCTTGTAAATTTATAAAAATGATTTTAAATCAGTTTTTAAGTATTCCTGAGTGATGTCAAAAGTTGGTGCAATCAGCCCGAGCATTTTCTGTTCCCAATATATGTATTCTATATAGTGCTTTCCGGCTTCTCACCTGTCATTAAATTGTTTAAGTTGATCAATATGCGTTATATTTAGTGAAATTAAGTGGACAAGGTTGCAAGAGTATGAAATCAATCAAAAATTCTCCCATCGAAATCGCAGATTTTTTAAAAGTCAGAAGCCTTTTAGGTGTTTGCTTAATGCTCCACTTCCTTTTGGTATAAAGAGTGTAACTATTTTTATTTCAAAACTTCTAAGAACCAAGACAAGACCCACTAAACAGCTGCTACTGCAAAATATTAGATATATAGATGAAATAAAACAAGTAATGAAGGGATGTATTCAAATGTCAACGAACATTTCATAGTCTTCCAAATTGCAAAGATTTGGCAAAAACTTACCTATATATGTAGGAAAATACCATTTTTATCGCAATTTGCAGCTTATATTGCACTTTATAAGTATTTGATTTAAGGTGGATTTGTAGGCGTGGTAGAGGTCCGTTTATGCGGTTGCGGTTATTTGTTAATAATTCTATATTGTAAGTACATTATTGGAATCGACCATAATTTTTAATAATCTTATTCATACTAATTTAACTATTTCACTCCGATTCGCAATGTTTGAAAGATTTCAGAAAGTTAATTCTTCGTAGACGCTTTTCTTATGAAGTACAAAAATTGGAAGACATCGATAATTAGAATATTCGCTAATGTACTCACCTATAATAATCATTCTTGCAGTAAATGTTTCCATCTCGCGAATAGCACGATGATTCTCGGTCTAACGGTTGTCGACAAGCGTGGCATTGTAAGCAATTAATATGCCATCGTTTATCAACTGCAGAGAGGTAGAAACGATCCTGTAAGGATATTAGATATTAAAAGACAGACGTATAAAATAACTGTTTAATTAACCCATACTCAATGTTAATTTTTATACTCTAAGATATTTTCTTTCACATGCGTTTGTATTACATAAAAAAGTTCTTTTATTATAACAGAGGTATTATTGTATTGAATATTATCACTTACAGGCTTTGATATTTTTTGTTGTTTTAATCAAGTTCAAGGTGTATAATAATATATATGCATATATTCATTAGCCAATACGTGGGCAGTAGTATTACCTGTATGAATCGACCGCAACCAGCGCAATCTTCTAGACTTCGAGGCAGATTTGGTGTTTCATTCGTGGAGTCTGGACTACTTGGTGGACCATATGGCTCCGTTTTAAAGGATATTCTCGAGGTAGTTTCCTCATTCACTTCCAAACAGTCAGGCCGCGCTCGACTTATTGCGTACTTAAGTGCAGTTTCGCTGAATAGTGTGCGGTCTGCGATTTCATAGCTATCAGAAAAAACAATATTTGTATGTATATTGGCCCACTAAGAACTATTTTCCTGCGAGTAATTACAAACCTTTTAAATGGCTCATTAAATGTCGAGCTATAAGGCTTGGTATTGTGGTCACAAAGTTCGGGACAGGAAGAGCAAGATCTATAAAGTAGACGATTGTTATTTACACCTGCAGCACTGCCGCAATGAGTGCTCCCTTGATGTGCTACAGGTGGGGTTGGACTTTTTTCTCTCGCACCTGGCCCAAGAAATCTTGCGCTCTGCTGCTGCAATTTTAAAATACATATACTCAAACTATTAATAATATATACCAATTATGTTAATAGAATATTTAATAATTTTGTAATAATTGATAAAACATTATATCTGGAATCATTAACATCACAATTTAATGAGACCCCAGCCTTCATCATCAAACCTGCAATAAATTCATGAATAAGTACTGCTTTTCCCCATAAGAGCTGATAAGTCTTTGGGCCTCCCAGACATGCTAAACAAAAAATCCTTATCCTTGTCTTAGAGTATTGTAAGTAAGTCCTTTCTGGGTGATAATGAACATTTCGTAATCTCGCAATAAGCAGGAGTACAGGGAAATATTTTCAGGCAAAACTCAGCCTACCGTCGGTCAACTGCACATCTTTAATTAGCAAAACAATAAAATAGGCGCAAACATGTTATTCCAATGGTGCACTGTAATGGTTTGGTTGGAAGTCTACTATAAAGGCGTTAGACATCTTCAAGTTAAAGGTGGTGGAATCCCCGATTCGAAAGCTTCAACATTACTTCCAAATTCGAAAATGAATGAAGTGTAATTTTAAAAGCTGTTAATTGGTAATAATAATATTTATAGTTCTTAATTATAAACATATTCAGATTCATTTTTGTTCAGCACTATTCGTATTGTACATTGAAAATGAACGTGGCAAGAGGATAATTTCTTCATTAGATTTTCTAGTCAAAATGGTTGCTACAATAATATTTCCTGTAATCTTTTTGATAACCAAATATGTACAGTTGCATAATTTGCTGATGAATAATAGATGAACCAATTTTCTACCAAAGATTATGTGATGTTATTTCGGGTGTATCTAGGTAATTTACGTTTTCATTTTCATCAACAAAAGTAGCTAATGAATTAAACTACATCTGATTTACGTAGCCAGGCAACGACTGTTGTATCTGGAAATGAATTTCGTCAACATCTAAATTTGTGGCCTAATGTAGCCAGATTTCTGAGCAAGCTATGATCTAACGAATTAATTTTTACTTTCAGGAATATATTCTCAAGTAATAAATTTTTGTTCTGAACAGAAGTACAAAAAATTGTCTGGCAGTATGATATATGTATTTGGTTAAAATTCTATTTACCATTTCCAATATCTAGCAATTGCATTATTTATGAGGGTGGATCAGTTTGCATTTGTTCGCACTTATTAATGATACATAATTGAAGTGTTTCAACACTTCATCATAGGAACGATTGCTTAAACATTTGTTAATTTTATTGATTTAAGAAATGCAAAGGATTACCGGGTTGTCGAAAATCACCAGGCAGTGGTAAGACAGACCATAGAAAACTTCGACGATGAATTGTTCTGTGCAATGCTTCGAGAATAATTGTGAGCTATTGATTTCAAATTATTGAAATATAATTTTTGTATTTATGAGTTATAGTGACATAAAAAGGTATCCTATGAACGAACTCTGGCTCAAATTTTCAGTCAAATCGGTTCAGCCGTTCTTAAATTATAAATAATGTAACCAATAGGACTTTCTTTTATACATATGTACTATACATAAATACAAGGTGCTTTCCAAAGTAAACAGGTCGTTAAAAAAAATCAGTTTATTTTATTCAAAATAGTCTCCTTCTGCTTCAATACAGCTTTTTGCACGGTCCAAAAGCATGTCGAGCGAGTGTTTTAGCTCGTTGGCCGGAATGGCCGCCAGTATACCGGTGCAAGCCTTTTGAATGGCCAGATTGATGATTCTAACGCATCAGTCGACATATACATAGATGGCGCTTGGGGGCGCTAGATTCATGTTTACTTGTACATATATAGATTTTCGTTATTTTAATGATGTCGTGTTTTGTTTAAATGGACTTTAAATTTAAAGTTCGTTCAGAAATTTTATATTAATATTTTTCACAATAAAAATTAAACGCAAAAATATTTATGTAAATGACAGGTGTGTTGTCAGAAAAATGGAAACTTTACTGAACCAAGTAAGGAAGGGCTAAATTTCGTTATAATCGAACATTTTATAAATACGTAAATTCATTATACGATAAATACGGTATTAAGTCAATTGGTACATAACTCGGAAATCTTTATTTGGATATATTGGAGCTCTATGAGTTTTAAGATGATTGTATTTGTTTTAAAAGGTATGTATGTATAAAATAAATATGCGGCATAAATTCAGTTGAAAATTTTAAAAAAAGTTATATTAGGTAGATTAACAGCAGGTCAGATCAGCACAAATTACTACTGTGCCCAAAAAAGGTGATTTTGTATTTATTTTTTTTTTTTATTCTTTATTTATTCTTCCAAATCAATTTCATCCCCTTCAAAGTAATCCCCTCCCGATGCAATGCACTTATGCCAACGGATTTTCCAATCTTCGAAACACTGGTTTTGGGATGGCCTTCAGTTCCGTCTTCGCTGCGGCTTGAATCTTCTCTATCGTATAAAAACGGTGTCACCGGAGCGGTCTTTTGAGCTTGGTGAACAGCCAGAAGTCGCTCGGCGCTAGATCAGGTGAATACGGTGGTTGCGGAACGATATGGGTTGGGTTTTTGGCGAAATGATCACGAATTACGAGGGCAGTATGGGATGGTGCATTATCGTGGTGTAAAAGCCAAGAGTTGTCTTTCCGCAATTCCAGCGTTACGCAAACGACGCACAACGTTCAAATAATATTCCTTGTTGACTGTTTGACCAATTGAAAGGAATTCATAATGCACAACACCACGATAATCGAAGAAAACAGTCAACATGACCTTGATTTTTGAGCGACGATGGCGCGATTTTTTTTGTCTCGGCTCTATTTAGGTACGATATTCGCTCGATTGATCGGTTGTTTCGGAGTCGTATCCAGCATAGATCCAAGTCCCATCGCCAGTTAAAATGCGTTTCATGAGACCCTGGTAGTCGGAAAGCATCGTTTCACACTTCAACGCGACGCCTTTTTTTCCAAAAAATTCAATGTTTTCGGTACCAGTCGAGATTTGACGCGCTTGAGGCCCAAAACATCCTTCAAAATGGTATTGGCTGAGCCTTTCGATATGACAACTTCATCAGCAAGATCTCTAATTGTTAATCGACGGGTTTTTCAGCACCAAATCTTTGATTTTGATGGTTGCCTTGGACGCTCTTCGCCTTTGACATGTTCACGGCCGGCTTGGAACTCACTATACCACTTGTGAAAATTTTTTTTCCTTATTTTTTGGTCACAGTAGTAGGTTTCAATCGTTTTGGTTAAATAATTATTCTACTAAATAAAATAATATTTCGTGTTTCTCTTATAACAATACATATTCTTTTTTTTTATAATGTTTTTTTGAAATCAACAAAAAATAAAAATTTTAATTTGATCATTTTGGTTACAGTGAACCAACCAAATATATCTTAACTTTGAAGAGACTGATGTTAACGATTCAAAAAAATAAAATATCTTATTTTGGTTGTCGAAACTTCTTGCTTTCACCCTAGCGTATACGCCACAAATGCATCCATAATTATAGTAGAGAAATATTGCCAAATATTTATTTTATTGCAAAGAGTATATCCACCGTGATAACAAATTGTGTGATTCTGTAATTTTCCAAATGATTCTAAATTTAATTTATTTTGATTTGCATGACAGTGCGAGCAAATGCCGTGGGTAACTTTGTTTCCAACGAAGGACTACTAGGCAATATTAACAGTTAAACTCAATTTAAATTGAGGTTACTGCTATAATTGAGATAACGATTCGAAGCACACTGCTTTGGTTGTTGGGCATTATAAAAAAGAGCTATCATATCGTTTCCAGAGTCCAGACTTCAATCGCAATTAGCACGTTTGGGCCTATATGAAAACGTAGTTACGAGAGCGCAAAGTTAATGTCTAAAAAGAGGCGAGGTCTGTTCTTTTTTAGTAATTACTGTTTTGCCCTTCACACGTACAGTGACAGTGACAGTGTGAATCAGAGCTTTATTATATCGTACAAAGTTCGAAACATATTTTTAAAATGGAGAAAAGCAGCAGAAAAGCCATTTTATTCATGTTTTCGTATTTGCATTTATATTATTATTCAAAAATTGCAGTTCGTGGATCATATTAGAAGATGACTCCCCACATCGCCACACTATTCATACGACTATGTAGACGTGGAGGATGGAGTCATGTGTAGGAGTTTACCCAAGTGAGGAAAGTTCTCTGATCGCCATTCAATGGGGGGGTGGCCAGAAACGATTCTTTTACATATGACATAAGCAGCTCACGAATTCCGGTCTTTGACCAAGTATCTTCTGGGTAGCTTAAGAACATCCGTTTGAAGGCGAGCTAAAGTGAGAAGGCGAAACATTCCCTCCGCAGGGTTGTGTGCTGGGTTTGGGACCCGCCACGTAAAAAATCATACCAATGAAAAGGAACAACAAGCCTCGGTTGAGTGACCCCCCTTTTGATTACAACCATGGCAAACGATATAAGGACTACGAATTGAGGGCATGCACCTGGAATGTCCCGTAATTGGAAAGGTGCCGCTGTCCAGCAGGTTGATGTCCTCGTTAGAGAGAAGGCTGACATCACCCCCGTGTGGGATTCATGATGCGCGAGGGACTCCGTCACCCAGTACTATCTTTCACTCCTATGAATGAACGTCTAGCCACAATCCGCATCTAAGCAGGGTTCTTCAACATATCGCTGATTTGCGCCCACGCCCTGATGGAAGAAAAGGACGATGTGACCAAAGATGCCTTCTATGAGCGCTTGGAGCGCACCTATGAGAGCTACCCCCGGCCACGATGACAAAATCGTGCTTGGCGACCTTAACGCCAGGGTGGCCAAAGAAGGTATCTTTTGCACCACGGTCGGTAAATTCAGCCTCCACGATGAAATATCTCCAAAGGGGTTGAGGCTGATTTTCTACTCGGTTTGCACTCCTGCTCTCTGAGAGCACTCGTCAACAACTCGGTGTAAGGGAACTGTGGGACGGCATTTCAAACTCTTAACGAACAGCTGCAACCGAGACCATTGGTTTTCGGAAAGTGCAAAAGAACAGCTGGTACGACGAGGATTGCAATGTCGCAGCGAAGAGAAAACAGGCTGCCTACCTCGCAACGTTACGATCGACCACAACACGTACGGGATGGAATAGATACCGAGAGTTGAAGAGGGAGACGCATTTGCAGAAAGAAACAGAAAGAGGCCGAAATGCGTGAGTATGAAGAGCTTGACAAGCTGGCCGACAGGGGTAATGCTCGAAAATTCTACGAAAAAATGCGGCGGCTTACAGAAGGTTTTAAGACCGGAGCATACTCTTGTAGAACACCCAAAGGTGGTCTAGTCACCGATACCCAGAGCATACTTAAAATATAGAGGGAACAGTTCTCCAGCCTGCTGAATGGCAGTGAACGTACATCGCCAGGAGAAGGCGAACCCGATTCCCCAATCGAAGACGATGGAGCAGACGTTCCATTGCCCGACCAGGAAGAGGTACGAATAGCAATTACCCACATTCAAACACGGCTGCGAAGAACTGGTAAGGAGCATGCATCAGCTTCTTTGTAAAGTATGGTCAGACGAAAGCATGCCCAACGACTGGAATTTAAGTGTGCTATGCCCAATCCATAACAAGGGAGACCCCACAATCTGCGCCAACTACCCTGCGTATTGTCTGACAGATTAAAGCCCACCGTCAACAAACTGATTGGACCTTATGAGTGTGGCCCTAGACCTGAAAAATCAACAACCGACTAGATATTCACTATGCGCCAAATTTTAGAAAAGGCTCGTGAAAGGAGAATCTGATCACACCACCTCTTCGTCGATTTTAAAGCTGCCTTTGACAGCACGAAAAAGAACTGCCTTTATGCCGCGATGTCTGAATTTGGTATCCCCGCAAAACTAATACGGCTGTGTAAACTGACGTTGAGTAGCACCAAAAGCTCCATCAGCATCGGGAAGGACCTCTCCGAGTCGTTCAATACCAAGCGCGGTTTCAGACAAGGCGACTCCCTATCGTACGACTTCTTCAATCTCCTGCTGAAGAAAATTATTCGAGCTGCAGAACTTTTATAAGAGTATACAGCTGCTTGCGTATGCCGATGATATTGATATCATCGGCCTCAACACCCGTGCCGTTAGTTCTGCTTTCTCCAGGTTGGACAGGGCAGCAAAGAAAATGGGTCCTGCAGTGAACGAGGGCAAGACGAAATATCTCCTGTCATCAAATACACAGTTGTCGCACTCCCAACTAGACTCTCACGCCACTGTTAACAATCATAACTTTGAAGTTGTAGATAATTTCGTCTATTTAGGAACCAGCATAAACACCAACGACAATGTCAGACCCGAAATGCAATGCAGGATTGAAAAGTAAAGTCCTCTTTCGACGAACAAAAACCAAACTCCATAAGTCACTCAAATTTCCCGTCCTGCTATATAGTGCAGAGGCTAGGACGATGACAACAACCGATGAGTCGACGTTACGAGTTTTCGGGAGATATACGATGACATTGACATAGGTTAGCGAATTAAAAGACAACAGCTACGCTGACTAAGTCATGTTGTCCGGATGGACGAAAACACTCCAGCTCTGAAAATATTCGACACAGTACCCGCCGGGGGAAGCAGAGGAAGAGGAAGACATCCACTCCGTTAGAGGGACCAAGAGAGGAATGAGCCCTATTCGCTTGGAATATCCAATTGGCGCCACGTATCGAAAAGAAGAAACGACTGGCGCGCTGTTGTTAGTTCGGCTATAATCGCTTAAGCGGTGTCTACGCCAGTAAAGACGAAGAAGATCTAGACGTTTCAATTGGAGTTCCTTCTTTCGGAAATCACGAAAATTAAAATTGTATCCTGGTCCTTCCCAACTAACATCGTTTTGGTCTGCAAAAACAACTTAACGCCAATCAGAGTTAAGGGCTATGGGCACCAGTGCAAATTTTAATTTCGGGGAACGTTAGGTTGTTGGTGGGATTATTTGACACCTTTTAAAGAAGAGAAAAACTCTTAACACCTGCTTATGCCCTGATTCTGGCATTCGATTCATGGGAGTTGGATGTTTTTCTCAAAATCGCTCTCTTGTTACTTATAGACTTTTTTAATATATCAATTATTGAAAACTCTAACTCTTCGTAAACTACGATTATTTTTTTTGTTTCAACCGATTTCCCTGTAGCCATATTAAATAAAATATAGCACTTAAGCAATACAAAAAATTTGGTGTCATCGCGTTTTTAAACTCCGAAGATAAATGCACATCAAATTGCATGTGCTAACCTGATGGTGCTAAAATAAATCACACTTTTCGGCTAAAAATAAAAAAAAAAAAATATCGGAAAATATCTAACGGAACATTATTATCGCATGTTTTCTTGAAACACTATTGTTTATATTACAAAGTAGAGAAATTTTTAAAACAATACAGTAAGAGCAAGGTAATAAAAAAAAGGTAGAAACAATTGTTTAGGATGATGAAAGTGTGGTAAACCTGGTTCGGGCGATGTTTGTACTTATGCTGGGCTAAAGGAAAAATTCGTTGTTTATCTGACAGAAATACGGATATTATTCCGTTATTCCGTTATACAGCTACACTAGTTCTATGATATGTACTCACATTTCAAAGCGTCTAAATGTACATACATACATATGTATATCTAAAATGGCAGTAAAAATAAAATAAATGGAAAACAAACACATTTGGACCAGCCGTTTTGCTGTTCGCCTTGGTTTGCAAATTTGCAAATTTACATGCATATATACCATACAGTCATAGACAGAAAAATAGCACACTTTTAAAATAAATTATTCAAATGAGTTATCAGTTTTATCAAATTAGTGCATCGCAATATTTGTATATGTACATATATAATATATAATTGTTACTCCGTACAATCGTATTCTAACGAAGTAAGAGAATGGCTGAAATTTGATAAAGAAATATATATAGTACACATTTAGTTATTTGTGCAAATATTTATTATTTATTGGCAGTGGAGGAAACACTATTATTTTAACTGTAACTCTTAAATAAAATGAGAATATTAAAAAAAACTCCGCAAAGCTGCTGCACGTAAAACAAAGGAACACGCTGACCCTTTTTAAAATTTAACGATAAATTATGGCTGAAGTAAATGAGGAATTTGTGTTTTGCGTATCCAGTAGACTTGTACGAAGGCGTCTCAATGATGCTCAGTGTCCAACAAATGCATAAGAATATGGCTGAACTTTGATAAATGGCAAACCATTTTTCCATCGCCCTAGACATATAGCTGCGTAACTCCAGACACATCACAAAAACCGTTAAGGTAACGTTTTCCTGATACAGATTCAGACCAAATGAACCAATTCTCATACCTTAACATTTTTATAAATACGTTTCCATAGTACTCGCGTTCGAATTGATGCCTCTGAATAATAATAATGATCCACATCACACAGCTAAAAATGTGAAGAATTTTCTTACTGCAGAAAGTACTAACGTCCTGACCTGGTCAGCTCAAAGTCTCGATGAAATCCCCATTGAAAATTTATGGAGTGATGTTAAGGCGCTGATTGCTGAAAATAAATTCAAAAATGCTGAAAAACTTTGGACTGGAGGGTTTGCCCCGACGATGCCAATCAATTTTGAGAAGTTGTAGACAAAGTAGGAACGGTGTGAGTGCTTAAACTTAAAACATTTCTAATAAATATCTTAATTTTCGCAGAAGCGGCCTTCAGTGCTATTTCTACGTTCATATCGAAATACGCAATTGGAAAAATATTTTTTTTTATACATAACTTATCTCTTTCTAAATTTGTTCAATTTGTTTTCTGTTTTTAATAATTATTAACGTGGTTTTATTACATACTCAAAATGTACTATTTCTCTGTCCATGACTGTATACAACATACATACATATACATATGTATATTTGCAAAAAATCCAGATAAATTGTTGCGAATTAGAAAGCCCGCATACCGTATTATAAGGATAGTACAATTATAACTGGAAAATAAGATTACCGCAGACAGGAAAATTCTAAATTTGGAAGTGTCACATCATCACAGTCGTTCTGACATTTCTGCTCATTTCATGTACGTATCTACGTATTTTTGAGTAATTAATTTGAAAATATCCTAGTACAGTATTCATTTCAAGTTTTGTAAAGAAAGTGGCTTTTAATTTTTTTTCATGGGAATGAGTTTGGTATTTTAAAATTAATTTTGGAGTGGTTAGAAGAATTTATGAGCTGTTTATACATCTTCCATTTTATTATACCACGCAAATAGTAAGAAATTTCTAAAAGTTAATTGCGAAGTTTAGTTCCAAATGTCTACTTAGGTATTACACTAGTTTACAGAAATTTTTGTTTTGAACCTAATATGATCAAAATAGCAGTACGTGATGGAAAATGTTTGAATTCATATTCTTAATCAGCACACCTGAAATATTCCGCAGATCGTTTGAATTTAATACTTAACTGCAATGAATTCTGCCAATGAATTGACGAAATTTTCATAGATTATTTACTTTTAAGAAAAGTAACGAACTTCTTTAATTTTGTTACTATACATAATTTATAATTAAATATTTTATTTTATATCTATAACAGAACTTACTTTATTAGACTCTCTTAGTCCTTCCATAAGTTCGGGCCGTTATAAAAATAAAACTTTAATAAAGTCTACAATTTTTAATTATGCATTTGTTAAATGAGCGACAAACAATATAGTAGATGATGACCCCATTCACTCCTGGGAATATAATTTGTTGCGTCTTTGGAAGTATTTGCGTATATTTTGTCGTTTTGCTAAGTAAAAACTGCTTCAACAATCGTCGTAAGCTTTCACAAGGAGGTTATCCATAATATATTTTGACATTGATCTGGTCGAAATATACGTTTGCTTTAACATAATATTTTGTTTTCTAAGGGGATTTCTGCACTTTATGGCTAAATTGATTCGATTAACATGAGGATGACCACTTCTCTTTCTATCATCAACTGGAGACACTTAGAACAAACGAGCAATAGTTTAATAAACCAACTTTCTGGAAATATTATATTTTTTGAGAAGCTCATGACCACTTCTTCTGTGGTCTTCTTCAGTTCTCCACTCCGTTGTTAATAAGCGAAAACAAATACTTAACTAATTATTATATTATTAGTACAGACTGTAAACCAATTACAATGCACAAGTAAGAGCCATACGTTTGCAACTTTCAAAGAACAAAGCCGGCGAAATACCTACAGGTGATCGACGAAATTGTGTAAGTATTACAATAAAATTTTATCTTATCAACTTATGCAACAAGAGTGAAATGATTTCTTTTCAAAAAAAAAAAAATAAAATAAAATAATTGTTAAGGAAATTTAAATGTTTTATTTAGTGTGAGTTTCATCGAATTTCTGAATATAACTTCATTCATCTGGCCTTCACGACTTCTTTTGCAGGAACGAATTTCATGAACCAAATTTTCGAGTAGTTTTTCCACTAAATCAAATCGAAAGTCATGAATAGCTAGTAGAATGTTGACTTCTAAAGTTTGGAGAGAATCTGGTTTATTGCTAAATGCCAATGACTTCAAATAATCAGAAAAGATGTAGTCTAATAATGTTAAAAAACAACTTCTTGGAGTTCATTCTATTCATAAATTCTTGAAATAATCAAATCTCCAAATCTCGCCTCGTTTTGTTAGAACCAGATGTTATCAAGATCAACTTCTTAAAATTGAGTTCATAAAAAGTTGTTTATCATCGATCTATACCGCTCTCCATTAGCAGTAACGATGTCATCACCTGCATTTCGAAAAAAGTGCGGATCAATGATTTCGCCAGACCAAAAATCACACCAAACTGTCCATTTAGGTGAATGTAATAGTTGTTTATTAATAATTTGTGAGGGTTTTCTCAACAGTATCAGCAGTTTTGTTTACTAACCAACCACTCAAATGAAAGTGAGCCCCATCGTTTTCAAGTTGTTCCACGGCAAAATCAGCATACTCACGACATTTACGGTGGTCCAATCGCTACAGTTCTGGAGTGAGACAATTTTATACGGATGCAAGGATGCAAACCCAAATCCTCTGTCAAAATACGGTTGTGGTTTGAGACAGTCCCATTTCCGTTCTCACGATACGTTCTTTGTATCGCCAAATTTCATTTTCCTACTTCCCTGAACGGCAGCAATACTTTCATTGCTTCGAACAGTTCTTTGTCTTATTGACGCTTTAACATTATGTAAAGGAAATGTACGCTCGAAATTTTCAACAATTCGAGAAAAAAGGGGACAGGTGGACAATTATTACGTCCTAAAACGGCAAAACGTTCACAAAAAATTGCCATTGGAGAACGATTATTTAGATAAAAAAAAATGAATAATTTGTAAACGTTGTTCTTCCATATATCTTTCCATAGTGAAATCGTAAATATTACTCAATACAAAAAATTACAGACCACGACATATTAGAAACGAAGGAAACGACACTTAGAAAATCTGGTATTATACGTCATAGACCCAATTACACCCACTTCATTTCAGCGAAAATTACTATATATTCATCTTCAAATGAGATGTACTTGACATTAACTGAACCAAAGAGACTAAATTTTATTTATTGAATGCAAAACGACAACCAGAGAACTTAATTTATTAGGGAAATTAGGTTGTCACAAAAGTTAAACCCAAGCGCTAAAACACATAATTTAAAAAAAGGGTTTCTACATAATGTTATAAAAATGTCACACATTTTGTCCAACAACGGTATAATCTCAGGCGAAAAGTTAAAAATCAATCTAAATCTCCGTCTTACTTTTTACATTGCTCAGGTATACCATATTAGTGAACACATTTCTTAACTAATTTATAAATATTTAACTCACCTACTACCTATTCGGTTTATGGTTTGCTAGTAGCATAACGGAATTCGAATTTCGATGCTATTTTTAAATCACTGTGATTTTATATGCTATTGCGATCGCAACTAAGTCGACGCTTAAACGGAGACCTTTTGTTGTGGTTGTTGTAGCGGCAGATTCTGCCAATATGACAGTGTTTGGCCGAATAAAAGTCCGGCTTCGTTCCAGTTACGTAGACCCAACTGTCGTGGGAACGACGGAAACCTTTTATCATTATTGGTGGCAAATTCTCTTTCGGGTCCTGTAACGCGACTCAAGTTTTTCTGCCTTTCTTTTCACTACATTTTCGCAAATGTTGGAGTGGTTCGGCTGTCTCGAAGTTCCTGGCTCATTATCAATATCTATTGGAGCTTCTGAGTTAGAGGGGGTTTGAATTACAGTAGTTGTAGTATGATTTGCTTGATTCTATTAGTAAAGCTAAAGTTAATAACTTTATATTAGGTTGTCAAAGTCTTGCTTATTGAATTTATTGAAATGGTTTATAACGGTTTGATGACTACTATGCCGGTCTCTTTCGACCAATTCAGCGATTTTATTGCAATTTTCGACGACAGACTTTCCGGAGCGTGGCGCATCTTCGACCATCTGTGCACCAAAACGAAAACGTTTAAACCATCATTGTGCGGTGGAAATGGAAACTATATTGGGTCCATAAACTACACAAATTTTATTGGCAGCTTTAGATGCATTTTTGCCTTTATTGTAGTAGTACTGTAAAATATGCCGTATTTTCTCTTTATTTTGCTCCATGTTTGCGACGCTATAACTCACGAACGACTTAAAAGAAACGACAATCAATCAAACAGTGTTAGCGCGTGAAATGAGCTTTCCAGAAAGGTATAGCATGACCGGAACTACGCGCTTTCAGCGCCAACTAGCGAAAATACCGCAAGACTTTTTTGACAACCTAATATTAAAAAATTTTAAATGATTACATATGTATATACCTTTTGAGCTTGTAGTTTCACTGTACGATGTCTATTCTATTTTCAAGTTTTTTTAAATTTGTTAAAGATGTTTTATATGAAATTTTTGATTTGCAAATATTGCATTTTGCATATATTTCATCTACCACTTCAAACATCTTTCATACTTCACTTTTTTCCTTGATACATTTTCTGCCATTATTAAAAATTATAAGAACGTTACACTCAAAACTTCAAACCGCTATGACGAAAAATAGCGAATACGCATATGTATGATATAGTACAATACCCTGAAGAAAGCTGCTACTTTTATGCTATTTCCAATTGTGTCGCAAGTACTGCACTATTAAAAAATCACGTTTTACAAGTTTATTGTGAACTGCTATCGCAATTCACAGGTTCCAACTGTTATCGAAAATCACAGATTCTAACTGCTATTGCAATCGCAGTTCATAGAAGCGAACTGCTATTTATAAAATGTGATCGCAGTTGCGATATGCGATTTTTCAGTCACAGTGAAAAAATCGCCGGTAGTGAAATATCGCTCATCACTAGTAGTATATAGGAATACGGGTGATTCGTAGATTCATTTCATATTTTTTCTCTATTAAACTATACTACAAGTAAGTATGTCCATTATTATTCGATCAATTTATTTTGCTAAGATATTTTAAATGTTTACTGATTTATCCGCCAAAAAGGCAACGAAAAGTTGTAAAATCTTTTATTAGATATATGGGAAATAAAGGTAGTATTGACCTGATTTTATCTAATTTTGACAATGCCATATATTATTATCAAGTTTCATTGAAGTACCTTACATACCATCACTAATATATGGTATATGGAGAAAAGTCAGCCGAACGTTTCAAAATTCTGAATATCATTTAAGTGGGGACTAGGGCAGATGTTCTCCCGACTTTGTCCAATTTTGTACAAAGTTACACTGTTGTGTGTAAAACATTTTACCTCATTGTCATTAAATAAATCACATATTGTCAGATATACAAGTATGTAATATAAATTCTACTGGAAGTTCGAAAATCTTTATGGTAGATATGTAGAAAGAGAAAATAGCAAGAGAAATATTCGTACAATTCAACCCATTTGTAATACAAGAGAATATTAATTTAAAGTAATCATTCTCCCCGAATTTCAGGATTATACATACATACGTCACAGATTGACCTATATTTTTAGCACAAAGTCTACCATATGCACTGGGGTCCCCTGGTTGCATAGAAACGTCATAATAACGTTACGTATCAAATTTGGTTGAAATTTATCGAATGGGTTCGGAAATTTGTAATTTGTCCAAACGGTGGGCGGTGCCACGCACATCGTCCAATTTTTCCAACGGCTCATATACCCTCCCGATTGTAAAATTTAATGTCTCTGCCGATTTTAGTTATTGTATTATCGCACTTTTAGTAGTTTTCAACATACTTGTTATATGGGGAGTGGGTGCAGTTGAAAGTGCTAAAAAGACAAGTTTGGTTGAGTAAGCTTCAGGGGTTTGGAAGGTATTGAGAGGAACACGGATGGTAAACAAAATCGAATCGACGATAAATTGCTTGAAGAAACGCACTGCTGTCGGGTATTCGTAGTTACTAGAATATTCGGGTGACAATGTTCTCGCAATAATATATTACATTATAATATGCTGGCGAACTGTATAGCAGAGTGTGACAATACTTCAACCGACAATTTTCGAGTCAAGTTAATATTGATAGTACCGAATAGGAAAACTTTAACCAAAATGGGATTGTGTTAAAAACCGTAATACTGGCGGTAGTTATTAAAAAAAATTGTAATTACAAGTAGTACAATAAAAAGAGTTAATTGCTTAAATATTTGCGTGCCTTTAACTAGGAAAAATCAGACACAACTGTTTTATTGTTAAGAGTTTGTGCCACTTCATTTTCCATTGATAATGCTAAGCCCATCAGTTTTTTTGACACATTGTAGAGCTCAAGTAAGTTTTGATAACAACACAGGAAGAGTTAGCAACACCCATATTAAACAAATTTAGAACAATGTCTATTAATTCTTTTGAACAGATATAATTTAAAACGTCCAAATTGCTTTCACTTCGTTGCATAAAACCTTTGCATCAAAATCGATTTTTTTACAATTTCCTAAATGGTTGTGTATGAAGAACTTTGCAACAACTTTGATCAAGGGTAAATAAAATCCCAGAGTTTTAATAAATTGTTTCAAGTGATCGTATCTTTAATCGATTTACGACAATACAATATCAATAATGGCAAAATATAAATTAATTTTTAAGCACGAATTGGCTCATCTTCCGCCTGTTAATTGAACTGTAATTTTTTTTTTCTTTCAAACAAACTGGTGCCGTTTTTGATCGCAAGTACATATTGTACAACTTACCTAAATACATAAATATCTGATATTTTGTTTGCAAATCAACGTACATACATCATACAACAGCAAAACTATTTTCTGCTATTAAAAAATTAATAATACTCCCGCTGTTGTTTATAATTTGTAATAGAATGCGAAAGTATGAAACTATAACTTGTAGATATTTTATACAAAGTAATAAATAAAGTAATTTTGTGAGTTATTTTATATTTTATTTAAATTAAATAAAAAACAAGTAAGGAAGCAATCGAACATTTTATACTTTTGCAAGAGTCAAAGGCAGGGAAATAACTTAAAGTGTAAAACGTCAACCTGAAGATTGAAATACAAGTAATTTTATGAATACATAAACTATATATAATTCATACACTAACAGACACATGAGGTTTCTTAGAAAAATTAAGATCATATGCATATGTATGTAGTATATGGGAGTTGGTGTAGTATTGTCTCGATTTTATCTATATTATTATCATGCCACATACTAAAAAAAATTTACCTGGCTTGCATTGAGGCACCTCGCATACATATAATTACCACTATATGAGGGCTAGGTCTGGTTATCTACTTTTGGTACAAGGATACACTGTTATGAGAAAAAATGCTCTTCCATTTTCATTGAGATAATAATATTTACCGATAAATGCGGTATACAGTCACCTGGAAGTTCGAAAATGTTTATAATAGGTATATGGGGCTCAGGAAAATATTGACCCGATTCCACCAATTTTGGATACACAGAATTACTACTACAGGAAAAGGATTATGTCTGAATTTCTATCACATATCTCACACATTAACCGTCATTTTCGATCAAAAGTCAACTACAGCTAACGGGGTCTAAATATTCGGTGCCTAGGGACTTGAACAGTTTTTATTGGATTTAAGCAATTTTTGGTCATAAGGTGGCGCACACTAAAGACATTATTCGTGCAAAGTTTTATCCCGTTATAAGTATTAATTATTTCTTGATTTTTGTAATGGAAATAGAACGAATCAAGTGGAATTTAAAATTGTGCTTGATGGTAAGTAGGCGTAGTTTTTGTTTGATTTCAGTTATTTTCACAATGTGACACAAAAATATCATCGCAAGGCTGCTTGAGTCATATGTGAAAGAATCGTTTTTGTCTACTCCCAAGTGAATGACGATCAGAGAACATTTCTCACTTCTGTGAACTTCTACACATGACTCCGTCATCAAACAAACAGTCGTCCCACTCGCGACTAGGCACCCACGTCATTACTTCGAAGTCGTAGATAATTTCGTCTAATTGCAACCAGATAACACCACAACAATGTCAGACCCGAAATCCAACGAAGAATATTTTTCCAAAAGAGCTCTTGGACAGTCAATTGAAAGTAAAGTCCTCTCTCGACGAATAACAACAGAACTCTATAAGTCACCATGCAGAGACATGGACGATGACAACATCTGATGAGTAAAGTTACGAGTTTTTGAGAGAAAAGTTCTGCGAAAGATTTATGGTCCTTTGCGCGTTGGCCACGGCGAATATCGCATTCGATGGAACGATGAGCTGTATGAGATATACGACGACATTGACATAGTTCAGCGAATTAAAAACACCGGGTACGCTGGCTAGGTCATGTCGTCCAAATGGAAGAAAACACTCCGCTCTGAAAGTATTCGACACAGTACCCGGCGCGGGAAGCAGAAGAAGATTCACTCTGTTGAAATAGACCAGGTGGAGAAGGGCGGACGGACACCTTGCGAAAAGAAAAAAACGACTGGGGTGCTGTTGTTAACTCGGCTATAACCGCGTAAGCGTTTCTACGCCAGTAAAGAAGAAGAAGACATAAAAATCTAAAAAGAATGTCACGTACAAAATTTGGTCGAAATCGGTTGGTCAGGTCCCGAGATATGGGATTTCACAAAAAGGAGGGCGCTGCCATGCCCATCGTCCAATTTTCACACCACCTAACATAAGGCTCGCTTATACTCTCTCGATGGTAAAATTTATCGTCTCTAGCGTATTTAGTTATTGATTTATTGCGCGGGGGTTATGCTCCGATTTCATCCATTTTTGCACTGTCGACAGAAGGTCATATAAGATTTATAGTCAGCAAATTTGGTTGTTATAGTTTAAGTAGTTTTTAGTTATGGCACTTTATATGTTTTCGGTTAATGGCGAATTGTGGGCATGGCCGTGATCCGATTACGCCTATCTACGAGCTCTAATTTTTTTTTGTACTAAGGATTTTGTGTAACAAGTTTCATCAGATATCTCAATTTTTACTCAAGTTACAGCTTGCACGGACCGACGGACAGATAGACAGTCAACCGGATTTCAACTTTTCTCATCTTCCTGGTCATTTATACATACATATACATATACATACACATACAAGAGAACTGGCTTTTAAGAAACAACCCTAAAAAATTAATATGTTTCAAAAGTTATATTTTTTTATTCAAAGTAGTTTCCTTGTGTTTCGATACAGCGTTTAGCCCGGTTAATTAGCATTTCAAATGAGTGTTTAAGGTCATTTTTCGGAATGCTCTTGAGAATATCGCTCGTCGCCTTTTGGGTAGCTGAAATGTCCTTAAACCAGTGTCCTTTCATTGGCAAATGAAGTTTTCCAAATAGGAAAAATTACAGGGTGCCAGATCAGGTGAGTAGGTTTTTGTCAAAAAATCCGTGACAAGCGTCGACCGATGTACTCGTATTGTGGTCAAGCACGACGAATGCGTGACAAAAAACGCTTCATAATATCAAGGTAAAACACAGCATTAATCGTTTGGCCAGGTGGGACGAACTCTCGGTGTACTATACCCTCGGAATCGTAAAAAAATCAGCATTGTCTTTATTTTTGACTTCTGAAGATGACTTTTCTTCGGTGACTTCTGATCATCACAGAGGTCCTCACTACCTTCTTGGAATCGCTTAAACCACTCATGCACATTACTACGGGAAAGGTACTGATCACCATAAACTGTTTTCATCATTTGAAATGTTTCAGTAAACGTTTTCCCAAGTTTAAAACTAAATTTAATATTTGCTCTTTGTTCAAGATGCATTTTACGACCGATGATCAAAAGCTGCTGTCACTTTCTGATCGATAACATCGATTGTAGTTATCCAATTGACTTAAAATTTTTACGAAATGTCAACAAGAGATCAAACTTTTTATTTCATATACCCACCAATAGGTGGCGCCACCAGAAACAGTTAAAATAGGAAGGTGGAGTTCGTAATCGGAACACTGCCACGCTCACAACACTAATCCGGCGTAAAAATTGTGCAATAGGCGATGTAAAAACAGGGAAAACGCCTACTTCGCATACAACCAAATTTTAAATTTCATTTTATTCTTTCACCTTGCGGTATATACATAAATCTAGAAGATATTAATATAACAGAAAAAAAATGCACGAATAATCCCTTTCCTGACAATAATATTATTGTGTGTCAAAAATGGGTTGAATCGTATCAATACTTCCTTAGCTTCCAAACAGCTAACGGGTTTCGAACTTCCGGGTGACTTTATACCGCATAATCCGGCCAACATGTGAGTTATCTCAATGAAAATGTGAGAGTATGTTTTACACATAACAATGTATCTTTGTGTCAAAAGCAGATAAAATTAGGTGAAAACTTGGCCTAGCCCCTATGATTTGTGATGGTACCTTAATGAACCTCAGGAAACGGTTTATTAGTAAATGTTAATAGGACGTGTTATTGGCGAAATAGATAAAATCGGCTCCAACTCGTTTTTCTAAAAAAACCTTTTGTCGAATATGTTTGTAAGTGTATGAAATATATATATGTATATATAATAGAAGTCAAATTTCATACACATTTCCTTCGATAACTCGAAGTTCTTTTGTGAATTATGGTCATTCGAGTTAGGGAAGTTCAACTGTATATGTATATAATTGCTTGGATTCTGATCATCTGGTTGACGATTTGCACCTTCAGATATTTCCCTGGCTTTGATTCTTGCAAGTTGCGAGTGTATTAAATGTTCGGTTGCACCCGAATATAATCCTTCCTTACTTGTTTAACTATGTTTTAATTGAAAATTATTTAAAAAAGTACATAACTGACTAATAATTTATATTTGCTTTCTACTATAATTTTCATCTTTAAAGCAAAAGTTATAAAATAATTTTATAACATACAGATACTGACTACCTAAAAATAGTAATGGTGTCGTTAGGCATAATTGCTATAGTGCCAAGGAGGCTGTGCACAAAGATATCTATAATATTCATAGAGATATCTTAATGTTCACTCAAGTTATCGCATAAACAGCCACACGAACGAGTAGATAGTTCAATTCGTCAGTTTAGGTGCGACAAAGGTAAACAGAACTATTATATTATATTCAACATGTTGAGAGAGTTCCCACTCAATTTGAAAAAGATAATTCACGTATTCCGAGTAACGTTCGGTATAAGGCAGCTTGGATATTGTCATACGTTGTAACAAAAAATATCCGGTAATTGTAAATAAAAATATTTAATATTTAATTATTCATTAATAATTATTTTGTAGATGTAATAAATTTATGCTAACGATTTTTCCAGTCCTCGAAATACTTTTCATATGCACTTTTTGGGATGTCCTTCAGCTCCTTCAGCGAGTTTTGTTTTTTCTCTTCGATTGTCTGAAAATGGGCTCCATTGTTTACATGTCAAACTCATAAACCCATGTTTAATCGGCAGTTATAATGCTTTCTATGAATGCGGTATCGGAATTAGCATAATCAGACATCTTCAAAGAGACCCGTTTACGGTAATCTTTTTGAAAAAAATTCTGGTTTATCCAAAATCATCAATCATTGATTTTCAAGTACCACATCCTTCATTTTTTAATATTTTCATCAGTTGAAGAGGTCGAAGGTCGTCCAGAACGAGGCATGTCTTCAATAATCTCTTGACAGTCTTTGAAGGCTTTGTACCACTCGTAGACTTGTGTTTTTGATAAATCTGAATCACCGTAAGCCTTTCCCAATACTTGAAACACTTCCGCATACGAAATTCGGTTAGAAATACATAACATAATTTAAGACAATGCGCACTACTAAAGGTATACCGGCATAGTAATTAAGGACAGTGCCACCAACTTAGCAGAATACTTTTTTTGAAATATTATTTACCCGGGGAATTTAACTGTTTCTTTGTTACAATGTTTATAGGGTAATGATTTTCAAAGTGCAGGTTTACTATTATAAGTGCAGATTTAATAAAGAATTAAATTTTACTAAAGGGTAGTCAGAATTTTCGAAAAAAGTGTAATATCTTAAAAATATTCTCTGAAAATTTCACGTTGATCCGATAATTAGTTTTCGGCCACTTCAAAGCGCTAGTGTGAAACTTTAAACGCGTTTTTCTCAAAAAACTTCCGAACCCCCGCTCAGTAGATTTTAATGAAATTTATATAGCTTTTAGAATACATAATAAGCTCGGGCCTGATCGAAGGACTTTTTTTCAAAAATTTAGATTTTTAAGACCAATTAACTGTTGATGTTTTCGCAAACATTTAGACAAAAATTTCCTGAGGCTACTATTTTGTTAATTAAAAAAATCCTTCGATCAGGCCCAGGATTATCTATTCATAAAACTAATTTTTTTTTGTCAATCTCCAAGGACTTATGGTTGTCACCGCAAGAACCTTTGTTTGGAACTGGGTCAACACAAGCAACTATAACTTTGGAAATTAATTTTTTTGTTTAGAATTTTTGGTGACTTCAAGTCAACACATTCTATAATAATGCCATATTACTACTTTTGTAAAATAACACGATTTAATAACAAAAAAAGAATACTGAAAAGCCTAATTTTTTCGTGCCTCTAAATACTCCTAACCCCTTAAGTAATTCGGGAAGAGAAAAAAATGAAAATTCAAAAAAAACACTTATGTATGTATGTATGTGTATATTTTAGTAATGAACGCGGCCTTAGTTCTATTGGCTTTTCGGTCTGCTCAACTAAAATTGTTCCACATTATCTATGATGGCATCTTTCAATCTGGTCGTCGCATTATCTTTCCTTATGTTTTAGTCACCAAAGACGTTTAAAATGATTTATCTCGGTTGTCTTAAAAGTTTGGCAATTGTTTTGGGACGCTATGAAAACTCAGAATTTGCTGAATTCAATCAAAGAAGTTTACATACACTAGTGATTATTTATGCAAATTAAAAGTAACTACAATTGTTTTAAATATATTTATTATTTTGTTGGCCTTCTTTTTGATTTAATAATTGCCTCCAGTCACCTCGAAGCATACTCCTCACTAAATTTCTGGTATCATTTTCGGATATTTTGACCCACTCAGTCGACAGGGCAGTTGTTATGGACTTTTTTGGTGAAATTCGAATACGATTTCGCAGTAAGTCCCAGATATGTTCAATAGAGTTAAAGTTGGTGATTGCGGAGGTGTATGAGTTGTTTGCAATTGCATAACAACCATTTGCGTACAAGATACGACGTGTGTTTTGGGTGGTTATCCTATTCGAAATGGTAGCTGCTACTATTAAGATATATTTTAAGTACACTTGGAAGCAAATTATTGTTGAAATACCTAACTGACCTTACAACAAAATAATAATAATCCACACTAATATTATAAATGTGAATGTATGTAAGTAAGTTTGTTACTCTTTCACGATGAAGCCACATACATAACTGATCATCATGAAACTTTGTACACATACATACATATGTACATAGTGTATGTCTTATTATTATAAATATATCTTATGTATTTATGTATGGAAAGAACGTATGATAGTTATTATTAAAAACAAATGTATTTTTTACGAATTGTGATACAAATTTTTTTGGCTTTTTGTAAAATAAAGTTGAAAATTTTAATACTAAAAAATATTATTTATAAATATATATTAGTTTGCAGAAAAATGTCAAAATGTAAAAAAACAAAAACCAAAAGCGTAAACAGCAAAAAATTTGGGTTTTCTGGTTACCACCACCGTGATCATCGCGTTATTCGTATACATATGTTTTTAAATATTTGTTTTTGTTAATAATTTCATGATTTAAGCGTTTTTTAAGTTTTCGTATGCGTTTTTTTTTTATATGTCTAAAAAATTGTTTGATAAGACATATTTTCTGCTAAGTATATACATATGTATATTTTGAAATAGATTGGAAAAACAAATAAGCATGTTGGTTTTTATAAAAATACTATACTGGTATAAAAACTATATATGTAGTATTTTGTGAGAAACACTTCCATGATACCCTGCAGGAGACACAGCACTATTTGCTTTATTTTAGAAAGATATGTAGATCCTCTCTTCGTCCTGATTTTTCCCTTTTTGGCAAAGTTTTTTACAATTGTCTGAATTCCGACGGTTTTTGCTATTTGACGGTAGTTTTGACATTCATTTTGCTTCTCACCCAAGTCAATTCCTTTCGATTTGTATTCATTATTACGAAAATCGCAAAATGTTTACGTATTTATAAATTAATCTATTAATGTTTTTTTTGTAAAAACGTGTATTTATTAAAATTTTTCGGGTTTTAGATATAATAACTTGTATTTCAGAGGAGAGTAAAAGTTCAATGTATGTATGTCTATATCTCAGCAAAAAAATTTGCGGTTAGCCTCTCAGGGTGCCTGCAGAGTGGACGCTCAATGCGAAACTGATCAGTGGGATAAACTAATTTTGACTAATTTTTCGGCGCCGATCCGTGTGTTTTAGAGTTTATTTGTATGTTGCTATCATATTTTGCTTATAGGGAACTACCTTGAATGTTATGGAACAATATTTAGAATGCCCGCTATTAATATTTTGAAGGGGAAACTTTTGACGAGAATTCCCTAATCTATCTGGAGGTATTAAATATTTGTATTTTCATTACGCACTACTTTTTTACGTAAAAAACATCCATTGATTAATTATGTTGCTTGTTTTAAAAAATATGATATTCGAACTAAGTTCTTTATTGGTAAAAGAAACTGTACGAACAAAAAACAGAACAAAACAGTATAATAGCAAAGTACGCGAAGAATTTCGCATCTACTCCGCGGTACCTAAAATCGTTCAGCGTTGATCGAAATCAGCTCGGCACTCGGCTCGGCTTTGAGCGTCCACTCTCCATGCACCTTAGCTTGTTAAGTGCGAAAGAAAATTTACAAATTCTCAGAAATTTAAACAGTAATTCCGTAGATTTAAGGCAGTAAACGTTTATTATGCAAAGGAGCCCACTCTCCGGCTAGTATACCTATATAAAATAAAACTGAATATAACAGGTGGCGCAAAAATTACCTTCCGATGTTTTTTGGAAAATGAAAAACTTTTTTAAAAAATTAAAAGCTTTGATTCTGCTTATGGATTATTTTTATTTGGACTTTTAAATTTTTACATCAAGTCGAGAATATGATATCATGTAAATGGCCGCCGCCACAGTTGATTGTCATTTGAGCCTTATTTATGGCATTTTCCATCACTTCGGCCAGAACTTCCGGCGATAGGTCCTCACATTCTTGACGGACAATTGTTTTTACGAGCTGCAAGAGTTTGAGACTTGTTGACATAAGCCCGCGACTTCAAAAAGCGCCTCAAAAAGAAGTCTGGAGCAGTCAAATCAGGCGATTTTGCTGGCCAGTGCAAATTGCCAAAACGGGAGATTAGGCGCCCGGAAAATGCATCCTTCAGCATATCGGTTGTGGCACGCAGTGTAACGTACCATTGTTTATTTACGGGTATTTCGCATGTGTTTACTACACAAATGTCAAAACAGAATTGACATTAGAGGTAAATTGCAATATTTATAGCATCTTCTGACTTTTACGCCACCCTGTATTTTTATTAGTTTTAATAGCGGGATTCTGTAACCCTATTTGAGACATTTTGAGGTAAAGTCTCAATTCACTTCTACTACTATTTACTAACTAGTCTCTATCGTTAGTCTCAAAATATTGACTCAAATTTGAGACCTGATAGTTAAGCAGGTCACAAACTAAAAAGAACTCTTGCTGCCATTTTGAACATACTGAATAGGGATCGTAATAGATATTAATCGATTTGTCATTTTTTTATATTTTGTAAGCAACTCAAACACGAAAAGGTTAAAAATAAATCAATTTTACATAAATTTTTTAAATATTATGAAACAAAGTCAACAAATATTTTTATTTTTATGGATAATTATGGTTTTTGACTATGTTATAGAAATTTTAATATTTGTTATCGACATATTTATTTTCATTCAAGTGTAAAAACATCTCTGAATGATGAAATGTAATAGATAAGTGTTACAAAAAAACTATTCATATGCCAGAAAGTGGTACATATTAAAAATGTACATGAAAAAAATTTGCAATTTTTCAAATTTTATTAATATCAATTTGAATTTTCAGTTATTCTAGCAGGCTTTATGCCGAATATTCCGCATAATATCTTAATTTAATACAATTTAGTTTTAACTAGTTTGATTTCAAAATAGATAAAATCTATCCAGCCTTTCTCTTTCAATATTATTTATGTTAGTTAAACGTAAAGAACACGTAGTAAATGAAATTAATATAATTTATATATGTAGTTACTCAGCAAATTTGTGATATGTGTGTATTGTTTTTTAAATATCTCCTGTCATCAAACAAATAGTCGTCGCACTCGCGACTTGGCTCTCACGTCACTGTTGACAGTCATAACTTTGAAGTTGTACATGATTTCGTCTATCTTGGAACCAGTATCAACAACAAAAACAATGTCAGCCTGGAAATCCATCTCAGAATATCTCTTGCCAACAGGTGCTACTCTTCGAACTGAGTAGGCAACTGAGAAGTAAAGTTCTCTCTTGACGAACAAAAACCAAACTCTATAAGTCACTCATTATTCCCATCCTGCTACATGGTGCATGACGATGACAACATCTGTTGAGACGACGTTACGAGTTTTCGAGATGCTATTAGATAATGCCACAAGTCATCCCAAGAACTTATATCATCCAAATGTCAAGGTTGTATACCTTCCCCCCAATACAACATCACTTCTCCAGCGCTTGGACCAAGGCATTATCGCAACCTTCAAAGCCTATTTTGTTCGAAAATCGTTTGAAACAATTCTGAAAAAAATAGATTCAGACGAAAATAAAACGCTTCTCCAGGCATGGAAAGAATTCTCTATTTTGGACTGCATAACAAAGATATCCTCTGCTATAAGCGAAATAAAACCTTCAACAATTAACAGTTCTTGGAAGCCGGTCCTTGTGAGCCTGATGAAGACAGCATTGTAGATGAAGACGCAGAAAAGTATCCTGAAGATTCTTCTCCCAATATTTGCGTCACTGATGTGCAACAAGGTTTGGATTTAACAAAAAAATTAGAGCTTCAAACTTGTTTAGGTCCATACTTGAAAATTTTAAACACTACAGAAAATAAAAGAGTGCCATCCTCCAATATCAGCTATGAAAATGTTTCCAGTGATGAGGAGATTCTACCACCTCGAAGAAAGAGAATTCGTATTTTGGATGACGACAGGGATCACGAATTTCCATTGATAAGGATCCTCTACCTATTCAAGGAAAAACAAATCAATCTTTGGAGAGTGACAGTGGTTGAACATATGTAATTTAAAAATTATTGCGTTTATAAAATTTTACCTTTTAAATTTTTAAGTTTCACTTTTCTAAATATGAATTTTGTTATTTTTGTATAACTGAAATTTAATAACTAAAAAAAAAAATTGTTCTTATTTTTAATGTTTTCTTAATTAATCTTTGGAACCAAATGTACAAATTTGTATGGATCTCGAGTATCGAGTTGCACGGTTTTAATTAGCACGGAACGGTATCTCCAAAATTGTATTTATTATTAGTATCAAATAACACCTTTTCGATTAACATGGAACCAATTAACCGTGTTATTCGAGGGATACCTGTATTATAATAAAGCGAAGCGACAGTAGTTTAAGGTTATGATAAACAAAATATATTGATTTCTTGGGGCGATGTCTGAACTCAGTCTTGAGAATAAAAGTCAATTATACAAAGCAGTGTGGGTATGGTATACAGCTGTGGACCGGCATACAAATCAAATATAGAAATGTTTCAACGGTACCAGGCAAAGACATTAACAATGATTTCAAATATGCCATGGTTTGTAACGAATGAAATCACATCAGACATGAACTCAGTATATCAAATATAACTTCTTCAGTAGAGCATTGAGGACTTTAATATCATTTTAGTTGTCGCGAAGTAAATTATAGCAATGAAGCTAACTGAGTCTATGACCTTCAAAATAAGTCAAAAAGATACCAAATTTGATTGCAAAGCCTTCACGATTTCGTCGAACAATGAATTTTTAATTTTTCGGCAACATTACTGAATATGTGTAATTGCAATTGTTTAATAAATTTGATTTTTTGTTGCAATAATTTCAGCTCTCAATATCAACATATCAAATCCATACATAATCAGTTGGAGTTTATATACTATATATAATATTACCGTAAGCTTCTTGAAGAACATTAACTAAATTTTATCTCTCCCAAACTATAGCAAATCCTTGGCTAAATTATACATGTATATTGATCATTAATTCAACATATAAAGAGAGCGAGGAGTACTCAAACAGATTTCATTTTTTACCATAAGTACCTGCATATTTATATACTGTAAATTTTGAAAACAGCAAGCTGTATATGAGTTATCAGCAAAACATTCATTCTATAGTATACAGTGATAACACTTAACCTTAGCGATAGATAACAGAAAATTAATAAATACAAAATGCAATTTGATTTCAAAATATTAATGGGAATGCTGAGCTAAATGTTCAGCTTTCGAGAATTAATGTTCCTGTGCAAAATATGTAATCTTGAGCGACTTACACATACATATGTATTTATATAAGTAGGTAACAGTAGTCGACAATACTACATTCAATACTACTCTTCCAGTCACTTTATATGAACATATATGGTTGTCAAAAAAGTCTTGCGGTATTTTCGCCAGTTGGCGCTGAAAGCGCGTAGTTCTAGTTTTATTCGTCGCATCGGGTCATGGTTTACCTTTTCGGAAAGCTCATTTCACGCGCTAACACGTGTTTGATTGATTGTCGTGTTTTTTAAGTCGTTCGTGAGTTATAGCGTCGCAAGCATGGAGCAAAATAAAAGAAAATACGGCATATTTTACAGTACTACTACGATAAAGGCAAAAATGCATCTCAAGCCGCCAATAAAATTTGTGTAGTTTATGGACCTGATACAGTTTCCATTTCCACCGCACAACGATTCAACGTTTTCGTTCTGGTGTAGAGATGGTCGAAGATGCGCCACGCTTCGGAAGGCCTGCCCTCGAAAATTGCGATAAAATCGCTGAATTGGTCGAAAGAGACCGGCATAGTAGTCATCAAACCGTTATAAACCATTTGAAGAAGCTTGGAGTCACTAAGAAGGTCGATGTATGGGTGCCACACGAATTGATTCAATAAAAATACCGCAAGACTTTTTTGACAAACCTTTATAATAGACATTTTGTAAAATAAGTACCTTGATAATTAAGAAGAACTTGTCTTATAATATGAATATGTCGCAATGCATATACGATAAATAAATGGTAAATGGATGACGATCCAATGCAGTTGAACCAGACCGACGTTTGCTATCGCTCAAACGAAGATTACTTTTAATACTATATGAAGTGGGGGGAAATAGGGTAAATTTTCGTCCCTAGGTTAAATGGCTTATTCCTAATTTAACTGCACTGGAAAAATATAAAGTACGAGAAATACTATATATTCCAGAAATGTGACATTTTATTTCAGAAACAAAATTAAAGACTGTTTCCATTTTTGAGTATAATAAGTAATGCTAAGATATCACTGAAGTTACAAAGTGTAGCTATGTATGTATGCAGATTTAATTGTTAATAAGTTCAAGCAGATCCGTAACTGAAAGTACTAAATTTGAAGCGACGCTGCTTGATAGAGAACTTGAACTCCTCCAAAATATATTTCTGGATCCGACCCTGCTATATTATATACTATTGAACTTATGCTCACATACAGATATGGATCAAAAGTTACTATGCGGAAGGAAGAAAAAAAAACGATAACTAAGTCTGCACCGAAGTTATAATGCCCTTCACAGCTGAATTTTTTACTGCATAAAAGGAAATAAAATATCATTATCTTGATTGATATCGGTCAGTAGTCTGATCTTAACAATTTCAACGATTTTGTAGTGGTCCGATATCGGTGACTCCAACAAAATTCGAAAAACATACATATATATATACAGACAGAGGAACAGGGCTAAATCGACCTGTCATTTACATATACATATATGCAATTTATAGGATCTCCGACGATTCCTTCCGGGCGTTACAAAAACTTGAGGCAAACTTAATATACAAGGTTCAGGGTAAATAGGTTGCATTATATTGTAGGTTATATACCTTAGTTTTATAATATACAATTTGTTCCAAATTGATTCCGACTGGTCCATTAAAAATGGTTTTGTGAACTTTGAATCCAAATATAAATTTCTAAACTTTTTATCGAAAATATAAGTCAATCTGCGAGATATATTACAAAAACTCAGAAAGGATTCCTTACTAATACGCTTGTGAGCCGAATATGGTTGAACCGGGTCAATATTTCCCTTAGCAACCAAAGCTTCCGGCGGCCTTTATACCACAAATATCGGCCAATATGTTAGTTATCTTATCTGAAATTAAAAGAGCGCCTTTTTCTAATAACAAATATATGTAGGTATTTCACGATTTCAAAATAAGTGTTGATTTCTTTCGCACCTAATTTAAACCCAAATTTATGCCTGCACGTAGAAGTATTTATTAGGTTTCCAAATAAGGGTGATATGATTTCTTTTCAAAAAAGAATACTCTAATTGTAAGGAAATCCAAATATTTTTTATATAATGTGAAGTACAATCAATACAATAAGTTCTGAACATAATATCATTCAAATGCTCGGCAAGACTTCTTTTGCAGAAACGAATTCGATGAACCCAATTTCCGATAACATTTTCCACAAAATGAGGTCGTAATAAATGAAAAACAGGTTCAATATTGACTTATAAAGCTTGAAGAGAGTCGGGTTTACTGCTTAAGACCAATAACTACAAATAACCCTACAGAAGTAGTCTAATAGTGTTAAATCATAACTTCTTGGAGGCCATTCAATGTTACAATTTCTTGAAATAATCGAATCGCCAAATTTTTCTCGAAATAATTCGGTTGTTGCACATGCTGCGCGGCACGTAGCTTCGTCTAGTTGGAGGCAGATGTTGTCAAGATCAACCTCATCTAATTGCGATCATAAAAAGTAGGTTATCATCGATCTATACCGCTCTCCATTGACAGTAACGGTGTCACCAGCTTCATTTCGAAACAAGTACAAGTTAATTCAAGGCAAAAATTAGCAAATTCACAACGTTTGAAGTGGTCCAATGGCTACAGTTCTGTGACAATTTTATACGGATGCAAGCCCAAATCCTTTTACAAAATCAGACAGGTTGTGGTTTGAGACAGTCAAAATTATTTATATATAATATTTGTTATATTTTGTTCTTACGTATAGTATATCTTTCCATGATGAAGTTGTGAACATAAATGAAAGCGATGAAAGAACATCATGACATATTAGAAAAGGCCGAAAAAACACTTAGGAATTACATCTTCTTTGTTGGACATGTTCGGTTATACCCGAACTTACCCTTTCTTTACTTATTTATATTAGGTGAAAGATATCGAATCGATTATATCCATGTTTAGTAAAAAGTCAAAAGTGTCTTAAACAGTTGTAATCCGATTTCGACATTTTTTTTGAAATGATTCACTATTGGAGGATTATTCCGATAACTTGATTAATGCTTAGTTTATACCTGTAAGTGTAAAGTGAAAGAATAAAATTGAATTAAAACAATACAAAACGTTAGCATGGTTTGCAATGGTTGCACCTTCTCAAATACAAAATTTACAAGACCTTTGATCTCTCAAATTGTATAGTAGCTTTGCTAGATACATATGTATATATCGCTATAGTGGCTCGATCTGAACAAATTCTTCGGAGTTTGCACCAGTGTCCAGAAATAATCCATGACATATTTCATCAAAAAGTTTTCTATACAAACACTTTTTTCTTTAAACAAGTCAGTCGTTCATACGTCAAATAAAATTAAAACAAGAATGTAGTGAGAATTGTGCTGAAGAGTGGATTTTATATTTTAAAAATTTCTTATTTTTAGATATGGTTATTTTAAGACATTTTCCTTGGTAAGTGAATGAATGCAATAATCTGAGCAACTTAAACACCTGAAAAAGATACGTTTGATACGAAATTGATTAATTTTTAATATTGTATCTATTTTTTTTTACAAAATATTTTCCAATATTTCCACGAAACCTGCGTTATGTACGAGTATGTATATATGTATATTCGTATGAATAAGGAAGTTTGTTGATTGAAGCATAAAAACAAAAATACTGTCGTGGTGTCGACATATACAGTCAGCACCACGACTACACAGCAACTGATTTTACAATAGCTATTTGTAAGCGGCTTAAGATTTGATATAAAATATGTAGTCGAACATCAAAAATTCGATAAATAGCTCTGCAAACACGAATGTTTTGTGAAAGTGAATATTCCATAATCACAAATTTATGGAATATAGAATAGAGTTTATAAAATTCACTTTCACAATACCTCAAATTTTTATTCGAGCCGTTTAAGTTCTAGTGGAATACGATAATCAGACATAAACATAAAGAAAATTATTGGTTAAGCCAGGGAAATTGGTGGATATACCATAAAGATGAACGAATACTAGACAGAATACCTTCTGCCAACAAATAAACTATCATTATAGTGCATCTTGCTTTATTCATCGAAGTTTGAAGGTTTATTGAATCTTGAAATACAAAATAAAGTCAGTCTTTCGCAGTGCCGGGTTAGCCACGTAGCAAGAGCAGTAAATGCTACGGGCCCGGCGAATCGGGGGACCCCGCGCTCCAACTGACCGAAATTGAAAAAATATCAATTTATATGGAGCGTAAATTATCCTTGCATGCTTCAAACACGAAGCGCTTAGACTATGCTTCACTTCCACCTTTCACCTTAAAATCGTTAAATCGTTTAATCGTAAAAATAAGTGGGCATATTACGAACTTCTTAACTTTAATGTTCTAATGTTTAATTATAATTATTTTCACCGATATATTTAGACTACTATCTATATTAGGTATAATTTTATATTAAAATTAATTATAATTTTTAATAATATCCATTAATTTTTATATCAAAATAAAGTTTAATTTCTGCCGAATAGCGCTATTGTGCATTTTTATTAATTAAATAAATATTTTCATAAAATAAAATAAAAAGAAAATCCTAATCGAATATCACTAGACTTCAGCTTCATGGCCGTCAAAAGAAAATAAGTACAATTGTGTAGCGATATTCTTGTGACCTTCCATATTATAAAAAAAGAACATTATTTCATATCATAAAACACAGTAATTAAAATGTTCTATCTAGTTATTTCTTTTTCCAAGCGGACGCTTACCTCTTAACAGGGCAAAAAAAGTTAGTTCAGCCCAGCCTTAAGAGCGACTTCTTCCTTTTCGGAAAAGTGCATTTGCCCATGAAAGGAAAGCGTTATACGGACTTAGAGGCCATTCAAAAGGCTTGCACCGGCATACTGACGGCCATACCGACCAACGAGCTAAAACGCTCGTTTGACATGCTTTTGGACCGTGCAAAAAGCTGTATTGAAGCAGAATAAAACTATTTTGAATAAAATAAATTGATTTTGCTGAAAAATTATGTGTTCTGTTTTTTTTAAGTCCTGTTTACTTTGGAACGCACCTTGTATAATAAACAAACAGTTATTTAATTAAAAATTACACATTTTATGTGTTCGTCGACATGTAATTTCGTTGAATATTTTTTCTGTAGCATAAGTGCTTAAGGTATGCATACTTGGGTATTTTGGATTTTATACTATTTTTAAATTACCATAGGTAGGTATGGGTAAAATACCTACCACGAAGAACGTTGGTATCAAAATCTACAACAATAATTTTAAATTGTACCTACCACATTTCTAAAATTGAGCACTGTGCACACCACAAGTTATATGTAGATGCTAGCGCTGTAGGGGAATTCCCTGATATTGTCATCGATGGAGCTAGGTGTAACTCGAACAAATAAAATAGGTTTCTATTGAAAATCAAACTATAAGAAAGTGCTATACATTTTCCTTTGGCACAACGTAAACAACTTTTAAGAGCAATTTTAGGAAATTAGTAGTGGTTTTGAAGTATTTCGACAGCTAAACAGAAGAGATTTTCGAAAAATCCTCTAGTATGGTCAGTGCTTACGAAGATGATTTGGAGAACAAGCTAGGCGGCGGAATAGTGCAGTTCGCAGAGCTGCTGAAAACAGATGTGACTACTGTTATTGACAGCAAGAAACAGGAGCCTCTGGAACACGAATATAATAAACTTTTATTAAATAATTCTTAAGAATGATGTTTCCCAAACTTAGAAATTGCTTTGCGAATTATCTCACTTTGTGTATATAGAGCATGACTTGCTTAAAGAAGTCGATATTGAAAGTATTATCTCTAAATTTGCCTATAATAAATACAGAAAAGTTTTTTTGTACCAATTCTTTTTTATTTAATACCCTAAACTTGAGAACCTAAAGTCCTCTCTCGACGAACAAAAGCCAAACTCTATAAGTCGCTCATAATTCCCGTCCTGCTATATGGTGCAGAGGCTTGGACGATGACAACAACCGATGAGTCGACGCTACGAGTTTTCGAGAGAAAGTTTCTGCGAAAGATTTATGGTCCTTTGCGCATTGGCCACGGCGAATATCGCATTCGATGGAACGATGAGCTGTACGAGATATACGACGACATTGACATAATTCAGCGAAATAAAAGACAGCGGCTACGCTGGCTAGGTCATGTTGTCCGGATGGATGAAAACACTCCAGCTCTGAAAGTATTCGACGCAGTACCCGCCGCGGGAAGCAGAGGAAGAGGAAGACCTCCACTCCGTTGGAAGGACCAAGTGGAGAATATTGGAATATCCAATTGGCGCCACGTAGCGAAGAGAAGAAACCAGTGGCGCGCTGTTGTTGACTCGGCTGTAATCGCGCAAGCGGTGTCTACGCCAGTAAAGAAAAAGAAGAAACTTGAGAACCTATAGTAAATTATGGGCTCCTTGACAGAATTTGCTACCGGCCCCGTGATAGTTTAATCCGGCACTGCTCTTTCCTTAGAATTGGAAAGTGATATATACATACATACTTATGCATATATAAAGAAGAAGAGGTCATGCAAAGAAGCATAATAAGTTGTAAAAATAATGTTGTAAACTGATGGTGACACAAACGGTATTAAATGGGAAAATCTATTATCTAGCGAATGAACCTTGTCTTTTCAGATGATGAAGCACAAAGTTATCAGGGGCAGCACAATTCTCATTTTTACCGAGGAGCGGGCGAATAATTGCTACCATTGTAGTGTTTTGTAATATTTCTTCGCAAATGTTTTATATACTATGCTAAAAATGTCAGGCTTTAATAAACCATTGGTTTTAACACAGATATTTTAACAGTGTCGGCGCCAAAGATAAAAATTTGCTTGGGTTTGAACCCTCCCCCCTTATGAATGTTTAAAAGCTTCATTTATTTTTTCTTTAATTCTTAGGTTAAGAATATTCTATTATAATTTTCCAATTTATATGCTGCACCGAAGGTATATTTCCTTCGCAGGTTTATTTCTTATGCAAGAAATATTTAAACAAATTCTGAAGACGCAACTGGCCAACGTCTTCAAAGGGAAATCATTTTGGCAATTCTTTCTAGCCACCTTGTTGGATTCATATCGAATTAAAATTACTTAACATACTGGAAATTGTTTTTGATCGGTAAGTTTTTATAGCAGCTGTATGCTATAGTGGTTCTGATAAATGAGCAGCTACTTTGGGAGAAAAGGACGTGTGTACTAAACAGTTTCTGATCGATATCTCAAAAGCTGAGAGACTAGTTTACGTTATGCAGGCAGACGAACATGGCTTAACCGACTCAGCTGATCATCCACACACATACATACATATATATTTTATAGGGTAACTGAAGTTTCCTTCTGTGTGGTTCAAACTTCGTCGGAAACTTAATATTTATAAAATGTATAATATTTACAAGTGAAATGGAGCATTAACTGTTGAGGCTGTGCTGAGTGCGCTTTACGTATTTTTACTAAAAACATCCGATTTGATTAGTAGATTGAAGAATATGTTCATGTTAATCAATTTAATCATTATTATTGTAGACTATGGGTAAAATATTTTAAAACTTTACTTAAGTATATTTGGATTTGCTAACTTACCCAATGCATCACAGGGCGCTCTTCGGTGCAGACGCCCATGTGCGTCTTTTGGAATATCTCAAGGTTTGCTGTCAAGGATGCTTAATAACGGTGTTAATTCTCGTCTTTTTAACAAACCCACTATAATAATTCTTTCACTAAAATCGGATTTTTTCACTAATACTGAATCCACGTAAAATGCACAGATGTGACAGCTGACACCCGTGATAAATCGCGCAAATAATTTTTCAGATACCCAAAACGCTGTTACACTCATCCAGCCTCTTTAACCATCAAAGGTAATTGTGCTAATACAAGTATTCAAGTTTTTCAAAATAGCAATTTTGCTTTAAAACACTATGATTTGCCGTGGCGTCTCACTGTACGAATCACTTGATGTGGTTTGGTTTATTCACGTTTTTATGTCTTCGTAGCTGATCATTTCAAGTTGTCCTCTGATATATGTATATTAAAAACTGTGGTTACATATATATGTATATATGTACATATGTATGGGTAAATATTAAAAACAACTCTCAAAAACTAAGTAACGCGATAGAATTTTAAACTCTAACAAATTCTTTAGTGATTGGAATTGGCAGCAAGGCGACGAGTATATTATCAACCAATCGGTTTGATTTATTTGTCTCACATCACAAAATGCATATTATATTTTTTTTCTTTATTTTTTTATTAAGCACCTACTGTTTTGAATTCTTGTCATTTCGGTTTCGTCTCATACCCGAATTGATATATTTTTATAAACCAACAGACATATAGCTATACCTAAGTAAAGATATTATTGAATTCTAGCTCTCCTTAGGTTACTTTAACTGGATTTACTTATTTGTTGAATAATTAAATTTTTTTTGTAAATATCAATGAGTTTATAATGGGCCTTGCCTCACGTCTCATTTACGAATAAGTAAATGTGCATATGTATGTACATACATACACATGTAGCTAAGAACGGCAGTCTGAAGACGGGCCTGACGCCTCAAAAGCTTTGCTCTTAACCAACCTAAACTTTCGCACTACCAGGCGGGTGACAGGAACCTAAGCGCCTAAATGCAAGCGTTACTGACAGCTTAAAATTCATTTAAGGTACATATTAATTTATGACTAGACCGTTGTGGGCGCCTTTGCAGAGCAGGGATGAGCGGATTCTACCACACAACTCAACCAATACAACAACAATCACAGTAGCGATCGCGGTAGCGTTGAATTCAATTGGATTTTTAATGGCAAATGCTGACTACTAGTAAGTGAAGCTAAAAGCGGACCCTCACGAATGTCCGTTTCTTTAAATAAGATTTTAACTTATGATAAAATCTATTCTTTATATATTTATATATAAACACATGTAGATACATATGTATGTATGAACTCGTGTCTACAAAAGACCGTGTGTATTAACATGTTGGTACGTATGTATGGTTAATACCTAAGTAAGATGTACTGATGAACGTCCAGTTATTTGGTTATACCTAATCTCATCGGCATTTTGGATGAATAATTTACTAACAGCCACTTACTGAAACTAATTATGAAATATGTTTATTAACAAAAGTATATACATATGTATATAAATAAATTAGCACATATGTAAGTATGTACATACGTTAGTTAGTTATGCATATGTATCTATGTAGGTTTCCATTCTTTGTTTATTGCAAAATCCATATATTTCACATTTATGAAGGCTTCTTTCGCTAATTTAACTTTTTTTTAATATTTCCATTCTTTGGAAATGCTAATTTTAAGTTCTATAAACTCGTGTTTTATACTTATCGATATTAAATTACACAATTTACTCTCTCATACCGTGAATTCATATTTAGAAGATATTTGAATATAAATTTATATTTATCCACTCTCAATCGATATACGCACGTAAATACAATTTGCCTATTATCATTGCTGCTAACCTTTAAAAGTCATTGTTATCTTTAAAAAGGGTTTCCTTTAATTATTAAAGTAATTCTTCGAATATATATATACTAAATATATGTATATGTACACTTCATTATTGTGTTAATAATTTATTTATTTCCACAAATTATTTCGTTTGTATTTCCATATACGCGTGGATTGTGAATATCTTGCGGCGGGTTAATTTTTTATTTCAATCTATTCACAAACGCACATAGTCGATTACACACCCACGGCCGGTTTCTTTTTCGCTCGAAACTTTTGAAAGATTCCAAAATACACTGCCGACACTAGCTGGACGTTTGAAACTGATTTGTCGTGAGTGGTTTTGGGACGTTAAGTTTCACTACCGTGATTCGATCGTTTCTGCAGTAAGCTGTGCTCGCCGGTTGTCGCTGTTCGAAACACAGTACGGAGAGCGCGTTTACAATTTCGAACTCAATTCAATTGTTGAGTCATGCGCTCTATACCACACAATTTCCCATTAGCTCATCGTTCTTCGAATGCGAGACGACTACTGTATGTACAGCACTTTTTCTGACAGCGCCCATCACATCGACGCTCCACGAAATGAGTGAAACCAATTTCAACTCATACTGGCCTAAAGACAGCTATCGCATTTCAACACATCTTGTACTCATATAGGCATCTTTTATTGGCAGAATCTTATACGATTGGTGTTTGTTATACCTCTACTGATGACTGTTTCGGCAAAGTTTATAGATTTGTCTTGCTTGCGCTTATGATTCTGCAACGCTTAAGGGAGGAAATTCATGTTTAAACTGAGCAGAGGAGGCTATAAAGCATGCCATTTGGTTGCTGGTTTGCTTGTGTATTCGTACTAATATGTATGGGTATGTGCTTTTAATACTTTGGATATTAGGGAGGCGTGGTGTTCGCTCTGTTGATTGTGCTTGGTGCCAGTAAGGTTGAGCAATTTCACTCATTCACCATGTTATTACCAACGAAAGGCAACTAAAGTTTAGAGTCGTCTGTATCTACTCATTCCTGTTGGTGTGAACGACTATGACTGAATTGAATTGAACACACAAAAAAATGTATTGGGGCTTACATCCACATTGGTATATAAGTAAGTGTATAAGTATATAGAAATGTATATTAATGTGCAAAACATTGCAACCCCAGTAATCACAATCGGCCTAAGATGTTTGGTAGCAAACAGAAGGTAGCAGGTTGTGGGCAGAAGCACCATAGGTATGAATTATGCAGCAGCAGCAACAACTGCCGCGGCACCATTGCCACCGGTGATTGCTGTGGCATCATTTCTTTGACATAGCAAAGAAGAGACATATAGACGTTGTACTGTTTCTGTTATTTGCGTTGTTATCGGCGTTGTTGGCTGCTGAATACTTACCCACTTATTTTTATTTGCACTTGTGCTTCTACCTATGTATGTACATATGTATATAGTATTTATTGTAGGTATGTACATATGTATGTAGCTACATTTATTTTTTTTATTTCTCTTCATTTTCCAGCATTTTGTTGCTTTTGCGTTTTTTCTACATTGTCGGGCCGCTACTGCTGTCATTTCTACTTCCACATCCACCGCCCTTATGGGGTTCTTGCCTTACCATAACAATTGTTGTTGCCGCTATACTTGTAATGCTGAAGCTTGCCAAAAGGTACTGACATCACAATCGTCGTTCGCCCGTGTTGAAGCTCTTGTGCGATTGACGATGACTACTTTGGCAAATAAAAAGAAAAGTAAATACTATATAAAAGCGAAAAAGTGAGCCGGAACATACACAAACTACAATCAAAGTCATTGCAGGAGTTTGCGTATATTGCTACATAGCAAATTTTTATTCGTTCATACCAGTTTTGTAAAAGATATACACATGTATGTGCATATAGTATGTAGATACTTATGTATATGACTTATATGGATGTAAAAAACAGTGCGTTCAACGATTCCTTCTTAGTATTTTCTACTTCATCATGAATCGGATTTTTTATTTCATCATTTGTTCGTTGAAAACAAAGTATCGAATTTATATTGTAAAAAATTGCTATTATGCATACATTGAATCCATACTAAAATATTGATGTGTACTCCAAATCTTTTTTAAATAGCACCAAGAACTTCGCAAAAATATACACAATATGTAAAGTACATCTAAGATGAAATTAATAAATGATAAATCTGCATACATACGTTGCGCTGAGTTGGATAAAGGTGTAGACCGTATTCGGTAGGTGTGGACCAACATCATAGGTTTTTTTAATTTTGCCTAATTTAAACACAAATATTTTTAACAGAACAATATAATTGAATTCCTAACTTTAATATGGCATGATTTTTATTTCACGACGAGAAAATGTGTACAAGTATTTCTTTAGTCCTGCAGAAGGTCTGCCTTTTTAATTTTATATAAATAATATAATATATTTAATTTGTTAAAAAGTAGTATATAAAATGTATGTATAAAAACGACTGAACCGATTTGGTTGAAAGTTGGTGAGGAAATAATTTGGAACCTCGAGACACGCACGTATAAACAATTCATATACATACATACTTATACTCGTATGTAAGTAAAAACAGTTTATTGTATTTCAAATCAGAACAATGTGTTCATCATTCATCTAAGATTTTTCTGAATATGGTTTTATTTAAAAAAAAAAAAAAAAAAAAAATAGCATCACACAGCAACTGGCAGGATGCAGAAATTTTTGTTTACATATGAATAGGGTATATACTGATAGTAGTTGCAGAATAAGAAAAAGTTGAATTATAATTTGGGATGAGTGCATAAAAACTTTAGTATTATGCAGAGACTGTCAGGCCAGCCCGTCCATACAGGAAAGTTAGGTTCGTTAATTAGTTAGTAATTTAAAAAATACCTTCATTTATTTCATTTGTATTTAATACATACATAAAGTTATGTATAAAAGTCATAGAATCAAATATTCGGATTATAATACAAATTATAAATCGCAACAGGAGTAAGTACTATTCATTTTTTTAATATTAGCACTTAGTGGTTGTTGTTTTGTGATGTACATATATTGCAATGCGTTCATTGCGAGTATTTCGTTGATTTGCATACAAAATATCACATATGTGTGTATGTAATTTTATAAGACATGACATCAGTTTGCTAGAGGAAACAGAAATGACAGTTCAATTATAACCTAATTCGCTATGCTAAGCAAAGTTTTGAAAATAATTTCTATGTGTTTTGCATTGTCTTTAATCGAGAAATGTTATGAACTGTGGAAACTAGTTACTAAAACTATTGATCAGCTGAGCAGTTTTATATACATATAAAGCCAATTTTGAACATTATTAAAAATTGGACATGACATTACCTCACGGTGGATTAACGAATATATACTTATGTATGTAACGAATGTTAACGAAGAACAAGCTATTGGCAGAAACATTGCTCATAACAGTACAAGCAGTAGTGTATACATATTTAATTAGTTAAAACGAATTAAAACGTAAAGCTCCCCATTTATTTACGGGAATATGGGTGCTGCCAACATTTCCTTTGTCTGTAGCTCATCAAAGTGTTGTGAATCCTTAACTTTTCCGGTATTACTAGAGTATCAAAAAAATGCAAACCAAACAGTTACTAAATAGTTGAATTTTACTGCATTTATTTAGGAAAAATATTAATAGAAAATGAAAAACAGATAAATTAACAATTTTATATAATTATAAACTATTTTAATCAATTATGTTTTACAAATACATAGAAAGGTAAAAAACATTTATTGATCTCGTAGAGTAAAATACCGGAACTGGACAAGGTAAGCTATAATTCGGATATACTAAATATTTTATAGCATTATAATTTTTTCTTCTTCTTAATTGGCGTAGAAACCGTTTACGGTTATAGCCGAGTTAACAACAGCGCCCCAGACGTTTCTTTTTTTCGCAAGGTGGCGCCAATTCGATATTCCAAGCAAAGCCAGGTCCTTCTCCACTTGGTCCTTCCAACGGAGTGGAGGTGCGTCGAATACTTTCAGAGCTGGAGTGTTTTCGTCCATCCGGACAACATGACCTAGCCAGCGTAGCCGCTGTCTTTTAATTCGCTGAACTATGTCAATGTCGTCGTATATCTCGTACAGTTCATCGTTCCATCGAATGCGATATTCGCCGTGGCCAACGCGCAAAGGACCATAAATCTTTCGCAGAATTTTTCTCTCGAAAACTCGCAACGTCGACTCATCCGTTGTTGACTGAAAAGTTTACTTTTTCAGTAATAATAGGTTGTCAAAAAAGTCTTGCGGTATTTTCGCTAGTTGGCGCTGAAAGCGCGTAGTTCTAGTTTTATTTGTCGCATCGGGTCATGCTATACCTTTTTGGAAAGCTCATTTCACGCGCTAACACGTGTTTGATTGATTGTCGTTTCTTTTAAGTCGTTCGGGGTTATAGCGTCGCAAACATGGAGCAAAATAAAGAGAAAATATGGCATATTTTATAATACTATTACGATAAAGGCAAAAATGCATCTCAAGCCGCCAATAAAATTTGTGTAGTTTATGGACCCGATACAGTTTCCATTTTCACCGCACAACGATGGTTTCAACGATTTCGATCTGGTGTATAGGTGGTCGAAGATGCGCCACGCTCCGGAAGGCCTGTCGTCGAAAATTGCGATAAAATCGCTGAATTAGTCCAAAGAGACCGGCATAGTTGTCATCAAACCCTTATAAACCATTTGAAGAAGCTTGGTGTCACTAAGAAGCTCGATGGATGGGTGCCACACGAATTGATTCAATAAAAATAGCGCAAGACTTTGTTGACAACCTAATATTAAAATTTTGCAGAGTTTAGCTGCTCTTCAGGCATTTGTGCTTTATCTGCTGTGCATAAATACGATATTCATAATGTTTAAAACCATTTTAACAACGTACTCATATTTTTTATGTGTTGCTGAATGTAAAATCAATAGGATATATATGAAGCAGTTCTTTTTTCATGTTTTCATAACAGTTTTATTAGAAAATAATAAAAAAGAACGTATTCAAATACAAAATTAACAAACTATTCGCTAATACATGTATATAAAAAATCCTTGACAAAAGTCTAAGTACGACTAGCATTTTAATATAAAAATTTTTAAGGTACTAAAACTGAAAAATTAGTATTTGGTTTGCCTGTCATGGGTATCTCTAACTGCTTGTAAAAATCTAGGCATTGAAGAATCTACGGTGCCTTTTTCAAGATCTTTATATTTACGCTTGTGAGCAAATTACAAGCGATTTTTCGGTTTTTTTTTCAATTACAAGTGTTTTCTGAGTAGAGCTTTGGTAGGTAATCCATTGTCATTTTAAGCTCTTTAAATTGCTCTGGAATAAACAAGTTTCTCTGAACGCACTGCTAGTTCCGCGACTTAGTCGCATGAATGGATGGATATTATCAAATTCTTTTAAAATAAAAGAGACATCTTTGTGGCATTTTCATTTTTTCTAAGATTAAAATATGGTTTAGATAAATTTGGCTTTTTCGATATTTCAACAAATATTTAATTCTCAGTTGTATAGTATTTTTCAACCAGGTTTGGCACATCAGTTGATATTTCTTTCAGAGTAGCCATTGTGACAACTATACACCTCTTGAGCTATACGATTATATTAAAACATCTCTAACATGAAGTCGTATTTTCCAATTACTTTCAATTTTCCAACAAGATTAGAAAATGTTACCATATGTACCTTACGTAGACTTTGGTAAAAGGTTTTTTTTCTAGTTTTTTTGTGAATACTTAGTTTCTTATGTTTGTATTGAAATACGGTTTTTGGTTTATAATTTCTTAATAAAAATGTAATTAAAAGAATACTGCATCATTACTTTTACTCTATTACTTTTACATTCTGCAAGACATCAAATGTATGGGTTGTACATAGACTTTTGTCGAAAACTTTATAACGCCAGTCCAAAGTTAAAATCATTTAAACTGATTTTTTGATAACCACCATCAGCTAGGAAGCGGAGAGTTTATGGCTATCTTCCTTCATCTAAGTATTTTAGTAAAACACTTATAAATTTTCAGCAAACCTTGTTTAAAAGCCATTTAATTCTTAGTAAAAGTTTGGTTGATGTTAGGGAGTTCAGATCAATTTGATTGATTTGCTTTTTCTTATCAGTTCTGTCCCCAACATTTTTGGCATCGTAATATACATACCTAATGTTAATTTGAATAATTTTTAACTTTTTCGTGAGCAATAACTGAGTTGAATTGTTTTGATTTTGATTTCGATTTTGAAAATTTTCAGTTTTTTAATTATCTGCCGGGTCATCTCGTTATCGATGTTGGCAACAGCAATAAAGTTTCGACTGAAAATAGTTGTAGCATTTAATTCAACTGAGTGCAGTTGAAAATTGTAATATGGGTAAATGTTAAACATTTGGAATATGAGCGGCTTTTCTAAATGAAATTATGGAAATAATTTTAAAAATTCATACATATTGTTGTTACTTCAAAAAAAGGCTTAGAAGGGTCGTAGAATTTGCCTAGGGTGGTAAATTGTCTCGGTCGGCCCTGGAGGCTGGCACATATTTTATTTCATGAAAATGTTACATCATACATATTTATGAATGTACAATTTCGAAGTCATTAAAAACTGTAGATCGCCAATGTGTCTGTTTGCTGATCAGTGCTGTAGAATATTGGAAATGATGTCTCTGCGCGAAAATGGTAAAACGCGAAGTGAGCGAAAGCAATAAAATGTTAATTTTCTTTGACCAGTTTGAATGATTAAAATATTTTTATTATTTCTTAGTCCGGTATTTGGGATTAAATTTTTTAATGCATTTTCTGTAGATCTGGTCAAAAACATAATGTTAAATTATTATGTATTTTTATTACATAATCCACATATGTTTTATATGTAGGTATATATACTCACGTGTGTTTCTATTTTAGCCGTCGCCGCCCTTTGGAGAATTGCCGACAATGCAACTCCATATATAAGTACATATGTATATGAAGGAATTTTCGGGGAACCGGGGCTTAGTGGTTAAGAAATTAATAAATGTAAACAGCATGTGACGAGCTCCATTATACGCCTAACAATTATTTAGATATTATCCTCACCAATTGCTTTCTATTCCTGTTACAATCTTCTTCTTCTTCTTTACTGGCGTAGACACCGCTTATGCGATTATAGCCGAGTCAACAACAGCGCGCCAGTCGTTTCTTCTCTTCGCTACTTGGTGCTAATTGGATATTCCAAGCGAAGTCAGGTCCTTCTCCACTTGGTCCTTCCAACGGAGTGGAGGTCTTCCTCTTCCTCTGCTTCCCGCGGCTGGAGTGTTTTCAATCATCCGGACAACATGACCTAGCCAGCGAGCCGCTGTCTTTTAATTCGCTGAACTATGTCAATGTCGTCGTATATCTCGTACAGCTCATCGTTCCATCGAATGCGATATTCGCCGTAGCCAACGCGCAAAGGACCATAAATCTTTCGCAGAACCTTTCTCTCGAAAACTCGTAACGTCGACTCATCGGTTGTTGTCATCGTCCAAACCTCTGCACCATATAGCAGGACGGGAATTATGAGCGCTTATAGAGTTTGGCTTTTGTTCGTCGAGAGAGGAATTTAATTTTCAATTGCCTACTCAGTCCGAAGTAGCATCTGTTGGCAAGAGTAATCCTGCGTTGGATTTCCAGGCTGACATTGTTGGTGGTGTTGATGCTGGTTCCTAAATAGACGAAATTATCTACAACTTCAAAGTTATGACTGTCAACAGTGACGTGAGAGCCAAGTCGCGAGTGCGACGACTGTTTGTTTGATGACAGGAAATATTTCGTCTTGCCCTCGTTCACTGCCAGACCCATTTGCGTTGCTTCCTTGTTCAGTCTGGAGAAAGCAGAACTAACGGCGCGGGTGTAGAGACCGATGATATCAATATCATCGGCATACGCCAGCAGCTGTACACTCTTATAGAAGATTGTACCTGCTCGATTAAGTTCTGCAGCTCGAACTATTTTCTCCAGCAGCAGATTGAAGAAGTCGCCTTGTCTGAAACCTCGTTTGGTATCGAACGGTCCTTCTCGATCTTGACGGAGCTTTTGGTGTCAGTTTACACAGCCGTATTAGTTTTGCGGGGATACCAAATTCAGACATCGCGGCATAGAGGCAGCTCCTTTTCGTGCTGCCGAAAGCAGCTTTGAAATCGACGAAGAGATGGTGTGTGTCGATTCTCCTTTCACGGGTCTTTTCCAAGATTTGGCGCATGGTGAATATCTGGTCGGTTGTTGATTTGCCAGGTCTAAAGCCACACTGGTAAGGTCCAATCAGTTTGTTGACGGTGGGCTTCAATCTTTCACACAATACGCTCGATAGAACCTTATATGCGATGTTGAGGAGGCTAATCCCACTGGTAGTTGGCGCAGATTGTGGGGTCTCCTTTTTCACGGATTGGGCATAGCACACTTAAAATCCAATCGTTGGGCATGCTTTCGTCCGACCATATTTTACAAAGAAGCTGATGCACGCTCCTTATCAGTTCTTCGCCGCCGTGTTTGAATAGCTCGGCCGGCAATTTGTCGGCCCCTGCCACTTTATTGTTCTTCAGGCGGGCAATTGCTATTCGAACCTATTCATGGTCGGGCAATGGAACGGTATCTATCCCATCCCGCACTTGTCGTGGTCGATCGCAACGTTGCGAGGTAGGCAGCCTGTTTTCTCTCCGCTGCGACACGGCAATCCTCGTCGTACCAGCTGTTTTTCTGCACTTTCCGAAAACCAATGGTTTCGGTTGCAGCAGTACGTAAGGAGTTTGAAATGCCGTCCCACAGTTCCCTTATGCCGAGTTCTTGACGAGTGCTCTCAGAGAGCAGGAGTGCAATCCGAGTAGAAAATCGTTCAGCTGTCTGTTGTGATTGCAGCTTCTTGACATCGTACCTTTCTTGTGTTTGTTGGCGTGCGTTTTTTGCTGCAAAGAGGCGGGTGCGAATCTTGGCTGCAACAATATAGTGGTCCGAGTCGATGTAAGAACCTCTGAGCGTACGAACGTCTAAAACACTGGATACGTGTCTTCCATCTATCACAACATGATCGATCTGGTTGGTGGTTTTTCGATCCGGAGACTGCCAGGTAGCTTGATAAATCTTCTTATGTTGGAATCTAGTACTACAGATAACCATATTTCGGGCCCCGGCGAAGTCGAACAGCCTCAACCCCTTTGGGGATGTTTCCTCGTGGAGGGTGAATTTACCGACCGTAGTGCCGAAGATACCTTCTTTGCCCACCATGGCATTAAAGTCGCCAAGCACGATTTTGACATCGTGGCGGGGGCATCTCTCATAAGTGCGCTCCAAGCACTCATAAAAGGCATCTTTGGTCACATCGTCCTTCTCTTCCGTCGGGGCGTGGGCGCAAATCAGCGATATGTTGAAGACCCTCGCTTTGATGCGGATTGTGGCTAGACGTTCATTCATAGGAGTGAATGATAGTACTCGACGACGGGGTCTCTCTCCCACCACGAATCCAACACCAAACTTGCGCTCCTTTATATGGCCACTGTAGTAAATGCCACAAGGACCTACATGTCTCTGTCCTTGCCCCGCCCATCGCATTTCTTGGACGGCGGTGATGTCAGCCTTTATTTTTCACGAGGACATCAACCAGCTGGGCAGCGGCACCTTCCCAATTAAGGGACCGGACTTTCCAGGTGCATGCCCTCAAATCATAGTCCTTAATTCGTTTGCCATGGTCGTCATCGAAAGGGGGGTCACTTATCCGATGCTTGTTGTTTCCTTTCATTGGGGGTATTTTTTTACGTGGCGGGTCCCAAACCCAGCGCACAACCCTAAGTAGGGAATATTTCGCCTTCTCACGTTCGCTCGCCTTCAAACGGATGTTCTTAGGTTACCCAAAGGATACTTGGCCAAAGACCGGAAGTCGTGTGCTGCTTGAGTCATATGTAAAAGAATTGTTTCTGGCCACTCCCAAGTGAATGGCGATCAGAGAACTTTCCTCACTTGCGTGAACTTATACACATGACTCCATCCTCCAATCAATATTACAATCGTCTTTAAATAATCAAGACTCTTGAGACCAGATATCGAAGTCGTTCGAGTATCGATGCTGATTGCACATTTTCTAAGTAAAGTTTTTCTTTCGAAAAATAGACTGTAAGAGGAGAATAAGTTTTTAATAGTTTATATTAGAATAAAAAAACATGTTATATGTGCTATATGTTTTAGGGTTTATACATACATACTTATGTATGTATACACGTCTTCACATTATTTATATGCATTACCTTTGATTCAAAGATTACCACACTGAGAAATATGCTACATAATCTTAAGGTTTAATCTTTAAGGTTTAAATAATTTTATTAAAGAGTATTATGAATATTCCTTCCAAACCAGAACGAAAAGTGTGCAAAACAACGGTGAAAAATTCTTACAATAATAAAATTTACACTCTCTAGAGATATTACACAGAATGTAGTGTGTTTCTTATCTAAAACTGTGAATTTACAGATGTAGATGTAAAGTGCACTTAAATCACGTGTATTTTCTGGCGTTCAGAAGATTTGTATTGCATATGAGCAGATTCGAATCATTGCCACGCATGTGAGTTTTTCAAAGTTCGAAAAATGGGCGTACGTGTTTAAAGACCTTATCTAACATCTAACATGCCGTTAAGACATCGGTGATATAGGTTATTATCACAATAGAAGTTATTATCAGAAAAATACGCTCTCTAAATTTCATGAAGATAACTCGCATATTGAGCGACATATAATGGTTTAGTGGTTAGGCAATTAAAGTCACCCGAAAGTCCGAAAATTGTATATACATACATATGTATGTACCATAACCCTAATATACATTGGATGTATTGAATCCAATTTTACCCGTTTTTAACACAAGGACTCATTATTATTCCGAACAAATTCTCTCTGAATTTCAATAATAGGCGTGTTTTATTTGACCAACAAATTAAGCTATTAGCTTATTTTATATGGAAGACTTAGCCAACATAATTATGTTGGCTCGTCATAAGCTAAGCATTGCTGGTTCATCGCCTTTTTTCGTTTACAAATTGCAAGGTTTTTCCCAAAAAAAAAGGAGAATCTTGTCATCATATCTCAAGTTTTCTCTAGCTATTGCTGGCACACAGTTGTGATTCATCTTCTCTCGTCATCCTGATCCGTTTGATATATATAATACATATATCCACCACTATTAGGTGAGTAAAACTATTATACAAGATGCGCTCCAAAGTAAACAGGACTTGAAAAAAACTGAACAAATTGTTTGTTCGGCAAAATTAATATATGTATTTTATTCAAAATAGTCTCCTTCTGCTTCAATACAGCTTTTTGCAAGCATGCCGAACGAGTGTTTTAGCTCGTTGGCCGGTATGGCCGCCAGTATGTCGGTGCAATCCTTTTGAATGGCCTCTACGCCTGCATAACGCTTTTCTTTCATGGGCAAATGCATTTTTCCGAGAAGGACGAAGTCGCACGGCGCCATATCAGGTAAATGCGGGGAGTGGTTAATGGTTAAAATATGATTTTTGTGATTATGGCAATCATCGCCATAAAGAAAATTTAATGTTGGCTCTTTGTTCGAAGCTCATTTTAGCACCAATAACGCAAACATACCAACACTTAAAACGCATTAACTTCACTTCCAATATATGAAATGTCATGAAATTTTCACCGGTCAATCAATAAAGATTTTAACGCACCGGTCGACATATAGATAGACGCTGAGTGCGTTAGAATTCAACGTTTCAAACATACGTTATATACAGAAGTACGCGGAACAATATGACAATTGAAAATTCATTTAGGCAATTCACAAGCTTTGTTGTATGTCTTATGTCATATTTCAATATCCTTAAAAAATACGACACTTGTGAGCACCCTTAACTGTTGTATGTCATATTTTGTCATATTTCCATTATGCACCGGGTTGAAACGGCGGCGTTTTGGTTTACACTGCAATAAAATCATTTGCAACCACATAAACATAAAAATATTTTCATATTTCACTTATATTTAACTTAATTTACCTGATTATCGTAGTTTCCTTCCATATTAATAACGAAATTTATTAATTTCAAACACTTAAACGCCAATTATAAGAAAGTAAACAAATACAGCTGATAGAATAGCGAACTCAAGAAACATACCACGCAGTGTTGTATCAGTCATATTTTAATTTTGCATGTGAAACAACAACAGTGTTGGTATGACAGTCATAAAAAAATATGACAATATGACGATATGACACACTAAGACACCTTGTGAATACCCTAATTGTTAAACACAGCCTATTCAAGTTGGTTGACTTCAGAGCACTGTAGGTAGAAGAGCTGAGATCACCTGATTGAAATAGTTGATTTTTCGGCAGAGATATTTAAATAAAAGGACTTAAAAATAGTAAAAAGGTTGCAGTATAGGCGCGTTACCGATATTTTGTCGGTGTTATTTTCCCCCGGAGGCATATTTTCACCCATATAATATATACAATACCAAACAAAACTGTTTGTAATAATTTAAACAAAAATAGACATATTCTTCAAATATTTTTAATAAAATAGAAAAGATTTTTCAATATTTTAATAAATAAATAAAATTTTAATTAAAACTAGGTAAACTGAATCTTTATGATTTTAATAATCGAAATATATTTGAAAATTTAACAAACACGTACTTAAAGTAATAATTTGTATAGCATAACACAGCAACACACTCTTAGCTTTTTTTAAGACATTTGGCCGTTTTATAGAAGAATATTTAGGAAAGTCTACCTCATTCTATGGCATTCTTAATGTAACTCCAGTCATTATATATGCTTTCGCCTGCATATGTATGGTTGAAAATGATAGGATTTGTTACTTGTAGGTTTCTACAATGCTTTAGAGAAACTACAGAAAACGTCTCTGAATATTTGAGTAAATATTCGAATTTCTACCAGCTAGTTGCTAAAAGGTGCGTTAGCCATATACTATGGCGGCCATAAGTTTCGTTACAACTTCAGGCTGTTATAAAAATTAAACTGTAATCATTTTTTAATAATAATGCATATATTAAGTGAACGGTGTACAAAATTTCATCGAAATTATTAAAAACTTCTTCAGCAACCGTCGTAAGCTTTCACTTGTACTCGTAGCTCATTTAGAATAAATTTTTGCAATAGTGTCGTAAGCCAACATTTTCGAAATGGCTCACAAATTTCACTTGGACAAACATTTTATGTTCTTGTAACTTGCAAAGATCAAAGCCGGGGAAACACTATAAATTCAGATGTTGTAATTTTTTTTTTTAAATGTTGCGAAGTACTCTTGAACTAGTATTTCGCAACATTTGGTATCTTATTAACTTATATTATATCTAGGTCGTAGATACATTTAGTACCATTACTATATTTTACTTCGCGTCAACGAATGTAAGACAATTATAACCAAAATCAACCAGAGGATAAGAATTCATTCTTTTAAGGATATAAAGTTTATGCCAAAGTCTAGAACAATTTTATTCATAATCAGCTACCACACAACACATTAATGATCCACTTAATTTCATTAAGGTATCACACACTTTGACCAACCTAATGTCAGAAGAAGGTTTCGGCTAATTGCATTAACTTCTGATCTTGCTAAGATATACTTGAGAATATATTTTCACCAATTTTATAAATACATAAGTACCTCACCTACTGGACATTCTCATACGATTTGTTAGGATAACGAAAAATACTATATGTATGTATATACGTTGATAGCCAGGCACCAATTAACCCTCTCATGCCAGAATTAAAATGGGCGGAGCTAAAACATTTTTTAGGACAGATACATATTTGTTAGTTTTAACTCAAGTTTGAAGTGATAAAACTTTCAAAGTCCTTAGGGTCCTGGCCAACAGCACTTTTACAAAAGTATTGTGAACAATCTTAACACTTTTTCAATGACTTATTTGTAATAACTATCTTGTTCCATGGTTTTACAATAAAACAGCTATTTTAATATTTTTAAAATTTTTTGCAAAAACGTCTTTCTTCGCGATCTTGACAATTTCACTCTACGAAAAACGCCTACTGAAAGAACCCTTGTATAGCTTACAATTGAACAATTCATTGTAAGCTTATACAATACACCAGACTACGTAACGCAAAAAACCGCGCTTCAAAAAATTTAAATAACGGAACTTTGAAGCATATATGTACAATGTTGCCTATAGGTAACATCGGGCATGAAAGGGTTAAGGCAGGGGTGGGCATATTAGCCCTCAGTGGCATTTTGCCCGTTCGGGCACGAGTGCACATTTTGAGGGATAGGTGAGGGGATCATCGCGGGCAAAGATAAAGAGGGAAGTGAGGGCAACATATTTTACCATTCCATATTTACAAATGAGAGCAACGTACTTTACCACACCAAGTTCACAAATTAGAGCGCGCTCATATATGGGAAGTTGCACTGTGGGTAATAACTGTAATAAATTTTTAAAATGTAAGATAAATAGCAAAAAGTATAATGAATATTTTGTTTTAGTAATATTTTATTTTTAATATGTCTTTATAACAGCATTTAATTTAATTTTTTTGACATAATAAATTCTATGTTTGGTTTAATCTCATTTGCTGAAGCTACACGCATTATTGTACCAAAATTTAAATTAGAAAACCTACTTCTTATTATATGTTTGTTTAATTTCATTATTGAAAAACATTGTTCAGTGTAGGTGCTTCCAAACATACATAGATATAATTTTCGAAGAAAAAAGTTTCAAACAAGGATATTTCTTTAAACAAAGATCTTTATAAAAAGTAATTCTGTCTGAAATTTGCGCAAACTTATTTTTTCAAAGAATAGATCACTGCAGATCTATTATACATACACATAACAGAGCTTTCCTTATTTAAATACTTTTCTTCCCATTCTACATTAAATGGATTAATTTTTCTTTTTAAATTTTGGACACTGCTTTCACTCGCTGATAACATTTCGGCACATTTAAATTATAATAATTTCAGTTTCTGAACCACTGTTTCTTCAAACGCATATACACAAATGAATCTTATGAGAGCGCAATACTACCTTTTTCTACCGCCCGCTTGCCGTAGAATTTCCAACGACTTGGGGTTTTCCCCGTAGAAACGACTCAGCTGATTGCTCTCTCAGGTTGCCAGTCTCGATATAATGTAGTAATTATAAAAATTGTCTTTAATGTATCTATTTGAAATTTTCTTAAACTAACTCAAAATAAAAATCGAATGCTATTATTTATAAATATATAAACTATTTTTAATAGTTTGTTTTCAGTTTTGATATTTTATATTATGAAAAATTATAATTGAAAACTTAAATGTGTACAAAACTACATATGCGTATTGAGTAATGGCAACATTGTTCGAATGTAAACGAGAACAAAACGCTTTCCGCTCGTAGCGAAGGGAGAAGATGTTTCTGCCATTAAGGCACTCCGCTACTCCCTTCTCTCTTTGACGTGGCATGACGTAAGAATTCACGACATTTGGATTTTTGCCGCAGAAACGTGTCAGCTGATAGCCCTCTCACAACTCAGGGTTGCCAATATCGATATACTATAGTAATTATCTACTTTTATAATTGAATCTGTTCAATATGTTTGAAATTTTCTTAAAATAACTCAAAATCAGAGTCGAAAGCAACATTGTTCAAATGAAAACAAACAAAGATGGCTGATTTCTGCGTTTTTAATAAGGAAGGAAAAGGAAGGAAGGGAGTAGCGTTTTTGACTGGTTCTGCTATAGCGCGTATTATTATTTTAATACATTTCCAGAGGCAACTTAGATATTTAAAATTTAACATAACAATTATAGAAAAAAAAAAACCTCAATTCTTTGAAAATTTTAATAAAACAACCAAACTGAAAATATCACAAATCATATATTTATATAAGCATTTTCATTAAATGGAACTGCAATATGTTTAAGCAAAATATATGTTATGGTTACAAGTATCTTTTCTTTTTTATATATGCAGATATATGAAAATGCCTTGCACATGTAGGAATAAAAGCCCACAGAAGTTTTCCTAGTTGTAGCTAAAATGAATTTATACAACTGGCATGGTGGTGCCATTACCTATTCTATCACATGTGCAGTGGTGTGAACAAAATGTGAACAACCATAAGGTTTTAAAATATGCTGTTTTCTTATTAAATAAAATTTTTTTAGGTACAAAAACGAAATTCTAAAACCTGCAAATTATGTTTACTTTTTTGTGTTCACACAACTGTACAATTCCAACATGAAGTAAACTTCCGCTCTTTAATTTGTGTACAATGTCAGTATCAGGAATAAAGGATGTTTAACTTATTCCAGTGTGAGAGCGCCTCAAAATAAGCGTTTTTTATAACATTTTCTATTATGGCCAGATTGAACAAAATAATAATTTTTGGGCATTTATCAACCCAACACCCAATATTTAGTAGGAATAATTATTACTAAATGGTGGTTATTTATTATATGGAGAAACTATTTAATTCTTTTCAAAGTATATTAGAACCACTAACTTTTGACCTTTCAATACCAAATAAAAGGATTTAAGCTTGTTAGCTCTCAATCATTAAATGTTTTTAATCATTATCCATTGAAAATAATACTATAATGCTTCAAATTACAAAACGTTTCATCAAAAACCTTTAAATTTTACAAATTTATTTAATTTTCATTGTTTTATATTATTTATAAGTGGTCTTGAACGATGCAACAAATCCCTAAGTTTAGATATTTTTTTGGTAAGATTTCAATCTGGCCATCGCCCGTTTCCAATTGATAAACGTCAAAACCTACTGAACTCGATTAGCTGTCAAAGTTCAGTAGGTTTTGACGTTTAACAATTGCTCTCTCACTTCCAGTGAGAGAGGAGTTAAACATCTCTTTATCTCTGGACAGTATTGCCGCAAACATTCTGCCAGAGATAAAGTGATCCCCAACTCTCCTGTCACTGGAAATGTGAGAGCCGCTCACCTACCGAACTTTGACAGTTGAATGAAAATCAAAGAAAATGCGAAATTTAAATATATTTCATGAAACGTTTTGTATTTTATGCATAGTAGCATTAATTTTCAGTTACCAATGATTAAAAACATTTAATAATTGAGAACTAAAAGGCTTAATTCACCTTATTAAGTATTGAAACATTAAAAGTCAGTTGTTTTAATATACTATAAAATCATAAAAAATAATTTAAATAGTTAGACCATTTATTAAAAGTCCAATAAATAATAATTTGCAATCGTAATAAATGTTGGGTGTTTTAATTTCTTGGTCACAATGGAAAATGTTATAAAAAACTTCGGAAATTAATTTTTTCTTTTTTGAAATTTGCGTGAATTCAAGTCAACACATCCTATAATAATGCCATATTACTACTTTTGTAAAATAACATGATTTAGTAGCAAAAAAGATACTCAAAACTCTCATTTTTTCGTGCCTCTGACTACCCCTAACCCCTTAAGTACATGCAAGATCGCCAAGATCTCGCTTCCTTCTTACTGACACGATCTCGAAAGGACTGCCGGATGGCTGTTGGCCTCTTGACAGTCACAACCTATTGGCACGAAGAAAAACTGAACCTCCATCTGACCAGCAGGTCTATGTAAAAAGTTAGCCATTGGTAAAGGGGTTACCATTTTTACCTCGATATAATCATTGCAATTTGATTTGTGTACTGTCCGATTTTGCCCATTTTTGCTCTATAATATCACTTATGGAAATTGGTATAGTATGTACTGAGATATATGAATTCACCTTAAAGTGGATGGGTGCCTCATTGACAGTTCAATTTTGACATCATCTCTTTTGAAGTTATATTGACCATCCCGAACGTAAAATTTAATGTCTCTGACGCATTTAGTTACATGGGGAGTGGTCGGGGTTATCATTCGATTTCACTAATTTTCACACTGTCATAAAAGATGACGAAAATATTTGTTCCGTGGAAATTTAGGTGATATATCATGACTGGTTATGAAATACATATGTATATATAATGTAAACTTATAAGGGACGGGGTAACTCCCTCTTTTTGAAGATTTTCAAACTACAGATCCTCCTTAATGCGATTTGTTGTACTAAATATTAGTTTTGTATCTCAATTTGCGGCTTAGTTATGGCAGTTTTCTTTTAATGGCATTTTGTAGGCGTGACAGTGGTCCGATTTCGCCCATCTTCAATAACGAATTTTTTATGGTGCCTAGAAACATATCGTCCAATATTCATCAAAATAACTTAATATTTACAGACGGATGGACGGACAGACAAACAGTCTCGTCGCCTGGACTATTTATGTATATGTATTAATGCGTATATACTATATATCCCTATATGTATCTATATCGGTTAGTTAGGTAAACAAAAATTTTTACATGTTACAAGAGTATAAAAACATATAATATCATATTATAATAAAAAAGGGTCAGTACTTCCCATTTATTTAAGTCAATATGAGTGATGCTACTGTGATCAAATTGAAAGGTGAATTTTGTCCATTTCATCTCCTTCAAAGTAATCTACTCCCGCCGCAATACACTTACGCCAACAAATTTTCCAGTCATCGTAGAACTTGGAAAAATCCTCGCCTTCTTCGATTTAGCTTTTATATCCTCAATTGAGTCAAAACGGTGTCCTCGGAGTGGTCATGTGAATTGGCTGAATAACCAGAAGTTACACGAAGGTAAATCAAGCGAATACGGTGGTTGCGGCACTATATTAATTGGAAATGTGGCGAAATGATCACGAATAACCAATGCAGTATGAGATGGTGCATTATCGCATTTCTTTGTTCAATAAATTCATAATTCATTAATTCGAAGAATTCCCTTTTAGAGTCTCACAAAACGATGCGTATTTCAAATACTAATCAATATTTTGACGTAGATGTCACTAACAGTGCTACCAACCTACAGGAAAAAAACTCATTCCACATGCGAAGTATAAATTAAAAATTTACCTTTCAATTTGATCACAGTAGTATTGAAGTAATGTAAGTGGGCGTGTTTCTTACACTTATTGTGAGCATTATATATGTATGAATGAAATCGATCAAGATCTCAATCTAAATAATATATATACATATCTGTATATACAGTGAAATTCTCAGTCAGACAGTCCTCATAACGGAATAGCTCTCATAACTGGAAAAATTTCATGAACCTAACGTTTTCATTAATTTTGTCATATAGAACAAGTTCCTACTATATACTCGGACATGAGTAAGTCCCAATGACCGGACACGGGCATTATTTTGGCAATATATTTATCTTTGAACCATATTCCATACCATGTATTAAGAAAAGTGTATACAATTTGCAGTTTTAATTTTTTGTAATTCTTATTAATTTTTGTTTGCGAAAGTTGTTTTTAAGAACAATACGATCAATATGATCACAGCAAACTAATTGACTTGTACTGGCGACACGTCCCTTTATGTATGCAGCTGCCTTAGCCTGACAAAAACCTTGCGACGGTAAGTGTCCTGTGAAGAATTTTACTGTAGATGTATTAAATCTCTAATATATATATAATAATATAATGAGATTTCCATTGAGTGAAATAGGACATTTTATGAACTGTAACTCTAGATATGTATATTAAACGTGGTTTTTGTAAAACCTTAAAACTTAGAAAACTAAATTTTTATTACTAACAAACCGATAATTATCAAAATACTAGCTATACAACATCTATCTTAAAAACAAGAGCACATCCAATATTTTCATGAATAAGGTCATAATCTGGACATTTGAAATTTCGTTAAGATAATCAGGGCAACCAAAACATTTTGGATTTTGTATAATCAATGTTTCGTCGTGCAAAAAATTTATATTTAATTGGTTCTTCAAGTATAGAACTTTGGGTGAATAAAAACGCACAGCTATTTGTTTATAAAGTTAGAATATAGGTCTTTTTTCATTTGTTTGGCCACATAGTGTAATTTCATGATTAGTTAAAAGAAAGCAATGTAAAGTTATTTTAAAACGACCAAATCGTTTTCCCCACTCACGGTAGAAATATAGACTTCACAATAGGATCTTCTAATAACGAGTCGTTCCTCCTTTAGCATCAATAGAACCTCAATTTTCTCAAAACGTAACCATACCCAACGAGTTCTAAAATCTTCACTAATTGAATTTTATGATAGTTTTAGAGTATTTGAGACCTTAAATCGCGCGAGTTTCCAAGCCAATCCAAGCGATGAATCCTTAAATCGTTAAACGTATTGGCCAACTAAAAAAAAATGGGCCATCCGTGTAAGGATAGTGCTCTTCAATTGCGGATCCTAAAAATTGGTCGCTGCAGCATATTTTGTGCATTAATTCTTTCATCCACAGGGTGTTGAAGTCCCTAAACATGGTATGAAAAGCAGCCCTAAAATATTTGTCTTCGAGGAAACTTAATTTTCTTTACTACACAATTATCCTGTATCAACTAATACCTGAACGTGCATCAATTTAAATTTGGCGAGCATAGTAAATTAAATTTGCTAGCATAGCAAATTGAATTTGGTTTTCCGATCATTTTGATCCAATTTTGGTACTTTTTAGCCCAGAAAGTCATATAAACCCACATCTCATGCGTTGGCGTTTCGACACTTAAATCCACTTGGTGCAAATTTTGCATCTCCGCGCAGTAAGTTTTTCGGGAACATTAATTTGTTTTTGTTAATTAAGTTTTTGTTTGGTTTAGATGACATCGTCAAACATATTCAATAACCTTGCAGTCATTGAACAAACCACGTCATATTTTTTCATTGTGTTTAAAATGTCAAATTTTGTTTCAAAAGTGATGATTTTCGGAAAGCATTAATTTCTTCTCGAGGCATATGGTTATCATGCTCTAACGGAAGCAACATGTAAAAGATGGTTTCAGCGGTTCAGAGATAATGATTTTGATGTGAAAAATGAAAAACTTGAAAGACGCCAAGAATAAGCAATGAAAGCAATATTGGATGAAGATGATATTTTGAGTCAAAAGTAAATGGCAATACTTATGTTAAATATGGCATAAAAAACAATTTCAGACCGTTTGAAAGCTTTCGGGAAGATCCATAAGTTTGAAAATGGGTGCCACATGAATTGGATGAAAGACAATTGGAAAACCGAAAAAAATTGTTAAATTTTACTTAAAAGACACGAAAGAAAAATGAAATTATTTTAAAAATCCTAAACGGAGGAAATTATAGGATAATCCGCTACAAACATCACAATCGACTGCAAAAATAGATATATGAGGTAAGAAGACAACGCTCTGTGCTGGGATCAGAAGAGTGTGGTATATTATGAGTTCTAAAACCTGAGAAGCTGTTAATATTGATCGCTACAGACAACAAATGATTAATTTGAGCCATGCATTGATCGGAAACCGACCAGAATTGGCCAGAAGACACGGCAAAGTGATTTTGTTCCACGACAATGCACCTGATAACAAAGCAAAATCGGTTCAGCAAAACAAAATCGGTTCAGGAGACAATCAAAATGCTTGGCTGGAAACTACTGTTACCATATGGAACACACATTGACTGAGCGGCACTTCGATTCCTACGCAAAGTCGAAAATTGGGTGTCTGTATGGTTTGCTTCAAAAGACGAACATATTCACAAATTACCAGAAAGGTAATATTATGTAAAAAGCAAAGACAATATTTTTAATCAATTTTTTTACATTCTCATTCAAAATTGATATTTTATTTTCACAAAAACGCCCAGTTCGTTCACTTGCAACGCTTCTATCAATTGTGAGTGTTTTGGGCAAATAATTATCAGCAATGTTGGTATAATGTTTAGCCAATTGATATTGACGTGAGGAATCAAATCAATATTACTCCATCTATTTCTTTCAAATTTCTATATTTACTTCTTTTCTCTTTTACAACGAAAATCTCTGAAGATGGTATTTTATGCTCTGCAATATGCTCTTACATAAATATGCAAACAGCAATCAATTCTCGGAAGCGCGTTTCAATCGTATTTATGCTCTCCATTTGCTAGCCAAGGAAAACAGTTAATTCTAGTAATGCTACGCAAAAATTATGCTATATAATTATTAAGTACCCAAGAAAGTGAAGGATATTGTTAATGGTTCTTGAGACAAGAAGCTGCTCATTTGTCGGACCCGCCGATATCGACTACTATATCATGTATTTGCCATACAAACTGAACGATCAAAATTCAGTTTTTGTGTGAACAACATTTTTGTTTGACAAGATATCTTCACGAAACTTAACTTGGAATATTCTCCACGACAACGGCAGCATCTTTGAAGAAATTTTTTAAAGCGAACTACTATATGATGTAGTTGCCATATAAACTGATATCCTGGTATGGAAACTTCTTGATCTATAAATTTTTTTTTTGTTTTTTTTCTTGTTTTAAACATAAACTAGTACCTCAGTTTAAAAGTTTTCATGTTATATTTATGCAAGCACAGTTCCACATTTTATACCGATTGACTATGCTTCCTCTTCCAGTACCCAATCAAACTGGTGATCGGTTGGTGATTTTGAACTTTAATTCAGTGGATATTTATTAATATTATCTGTTCTGTTCGGGGTTTATTTTTACCTTTATGACTACTTTGATGTAAGCAGAATTCGTTGCCTATAAAAGCTTTGAATTATTAAAATATTTTTAGTTGGAATAAACAAGTGCGAGTTTCAACTTATAACATGCCTAAAATGTGTGAGCTTGACAATGTTACTTTGCCCGTCTTCGATGAGGTGCTTTCGATACATTTAAGGACCGCATCCCGCAAGTTTAATATATCCTTAGCCGTATCTAAAAAAATGGGGTTTGTAGTCTTAAAATTGATGTTTTCTTTAGGATGAGGCACTGTTTTTATCCGTTACTCGCAGCAAAAGTACATACACACATACATGTAGTTAGGTGTACATATTCATGCATACATTTGCTTGTAATCGTTACCCGATTTTGTATTCCACGAGTATATACATTTGTTTACGTAGTATGTGTTAACATGTAGTACATACATTCATACTTATGTATATATGTGAAAGCTTATTCCTTAGTAGTATAAGCTACTTTGGACTTTTGGTATAAATATATGTACACAAGGTACATTTATGTGTACGTATGTATGTACATAATTCTAAATAAAAAAATCATGGATTGACGATGAGCGAGGACGGTGAAGCAAAAAAACGTCAAATAAGTATACATAAGCAGGCGAACGTTAAAAGGAAAAATGGCCACACCCAAAAAAGTAAAACATCCAGTATACTCTAAACTGCGCAAATTTTTGTAGATTTGTATGGGTTTTTAAAAGAATTTCGCTTCCATTGAATGTATACCATTTATATAACAATACCTTTGCGTGTACACATATGCACAATGCGATTATTTTTACAGCAACAAATATAACGAGCATCAATGCCAGTCGCGGCAAATGCCATCAGTTGCAAACCGTTTTTATAACTATTTAGATGCTGAAGCTTTTGGAATAACATTGTTTCCTCAAGGTAGACATATGTACACATGTTTCTCTCCATATTTCAATCTACACCGTTAAAATTTATTATAAAGAATTATAATTATAATTGTGATATTTTAACCCATTTACAGCTAATGATCGATTTTTCGACCAGCAACTTTGAAAAATCGCCGAGTCAAAAATTAACGAGAAATGTTCTGAAGGCAATAATTGTATGTCATCTTGCATCTTTCTGATCTTGACAAAAATTTTCTTTTACTAATTAATTAATTTTTGTGAAATTTTATCGATTTTCGGAAGATCCATTTTTTCACATTAAAAAAAAAAAAAATACGGAAAAAGTAGAGAAAATTTTTGAAAAAAATAAGCTTTCTTATATATTGTAGTGTTTGTTGCGTACTTCACGCAGAATGCATTTTTCAGCAGATCGGTTGTTGTATAAGATGATAAGAAATGAACAAAATTAACTGGTTGATAAATCGACCCCCAGCGGAAAACGATACGACAAATATTTCCACTTCACCGTCATTCTTACAAAATGTTTTTCAAAAACCCATTCGATTTGGCTTCAAATACTAAGATTTATGTTCGTCTAATGGCTATTTGTACTCGTTCATTCCGTACAGCGGTGCAAATGAGAATCGAGAACCCGAATGCAAAAACTGCGGCTTAGGTGAAATGGTTGCACCAAAGTTTTTGAACCAACTTGGCGATTCACGTGAACATTGTGTTGCCTTTGACAACTTCTTCACTTCTCATAAATTCCCTTATCTCCTTGGGATATTATGCTAGTGAAACTATTCGTGACAATTGTACGAATAAAGCGAAACTTACTGACGTCTCATTATCCAAGAAGAAAGAACGCCGCTGGTTAGACTACACATTTGATCGAAACAATAATGTTCGGCTGATAGCCCGATGGAACGACAATTCTGTTGTGGCCTTTGCATCTAATCATGAGGCAATTGAACTACTGCATCGTGTGAAGCGATGGAAAGGTGGCAAGGAATATTATGTTGATGTGCCACACATCGTAAGAGCATATAGTCCAGTCATTAAGCTTAAATTAGGTAAGAATCTCGGAAGGGTTTACCTACCATATGTAGGTTTTGAGACAAGTTTAGGGTGTCAATATACAAGTATTTACAGTCATATATATGGGTATATCGAATTCCGGGGTGAACTTACTATAATGACTGGACTAACAATCAATTCCATGAAATATAAAGATAAGATATTGAACTTTCAAGAATTTTTTTTTTCAAAACTTACTTCTGACATGTATCTATCTTTTATTGTAAGTAAAATGAAAAATAATTCAACAAAATAAACGTTTTAAATGATAAACTCTAATAAAACACTGTTTCACTACCGTAAATATCGTTTTCGGCTGACTGTCGATTTTTCGACCACATTTCCTCAGCTAAACGGCTTAATGTAAAAATCTCAAAAAACTTAAAGCTTTGATTTTTTTTTTTATACTAAGCTAAAGTTTGAATGAAATCAAAGCAGTGGATCAAAGTAGCGGCCGGAAGTGGGTTAAATGAGTATTTTTGCAGAAGAAGGCCTAGTTGCATTTAAACAAACTATGTATATACATACTTATGTAAATACTTTCGACAGTTCGTTGGAATAGGCTGTTTTGAAAAGGAAAGATTTGGGCGCAAGAAAAACTCCGTCATTTACTTTATAATTATAATAAAATTTTTATTTATAATTTTGATCGATATCTAACAAATATTACTTTTAGTTTAGATACATTAAAATATAAAACAAGAAAGGAAGGGCTAAGATCGGTATTTTATCCATTTTAAGTACAAAGATACAATATTATGAGTAAAATACGTTTTTTCATTGGCATTAAAAAACCCGGAAGTTCGAAAATATATATATTATGTAAATGCGGGCTAAGGAAGCCGTTTCAACAAATTTTTGGCATACGGGCATACTGTTGCCAGGAAACGATAATCCCTGAATTTCAATTATATATCTCACGTATTGACCAATATTTGCGGCTAAGTTATACTGAGTGAATATTGTATCTTAAGCAGTTTAGGAGTTATGTTCATTAAACCAATTAGAGGGCGGAGCTATACCAAAAATTTTAGCCCTCTATTGTTCTGTCCTATGTAAAGTTCACTATCTAATTTGATGCTTAGTAGCACTTTATAGGTTTTCGCAAAATGCCATTTCCTAGGCGTGATAGTGGTCAGATAAGGCCAACGTTTTTCGATTTTGATATCTAAAACTCTAAAACTAGCTCCCTGCCTACCTTTAATTGATTTCAGTGATAGTTACTTATTGCTTTCGCTCAAGCAGGGTGTGGATAAAGGTTAAACATCACCCGGGATTCGATCTCAAGATCAACAAACAAAATTGGTAATTTCCATTACAAATCATCACAGCGTATTCCAGATTTAATAATAGAAATATGTATGTAATATTTTTTAAATTAATACATAACCAGGGTTTTACCTTTCTCCGTGAGTAATTGTTTTAGAGCACAAATATCAATTGTGATTTGGTTTGCCAGGAATATTTGGTGTTTATTAGCGACCACGCAGAGAATATTATCAAATAAAGTATTCAAATTATAGGTATAAGACAAAGTAATGATTGAATAATTAGGTATAACATTATCTCTTGCATATTAACAAATAATATTTAAGAATTAAATAGGATCATATGAAACTTGATAATCCATTCGAATAAAACATAGACGAGTATAATTACCAGTATCTATAATAATATACTTATTATATAACAATCATTTCAACAGAGCTCTCTTCAGGAATGCAAAATATAATCTTTTTGGTTCTTTTTGCCAGCATCATTGATCGCATTGAATAATTTTAAAGACTGAACATTAATTATCCTTGGAGAACGATAATATGAAATCTTCCGTCGCTCAGTGTGCAGTCCCGCTAATTCGTCCCCAAACCCTTCTTTTCCTCATTGTTCGTTTAGATTACCATTACATTACAGTTTCAACATTAACGTTACTAAAAAGGATCCCATAATTTTTTTCAAAGTTTCATATAACGATCATTATCGCCTTCTTTCTGAAATACTTCCTATAAAGAGTCTGTTACCTTATGTTGAAGTTGAAGTTTAAATGTTTTTGTTTTTTAAATAATTTTATTTTAAGTATAATAATTTAAATTTCCCCGTTTAATTTTATTAAAATATAAAAATTATTAAATTATATTTTCTGTTTATTAAAAAATGAAGTTCACGAAAAAAGAAGATTAAATATTCGCGAAAATTGTAGATATATGAAATACGAAAACTGTCGCTTGATAGTTGAGAAAATAATGAGGATTTCGAACTTATAATAGTCATTTCATTTTGGGTCTTAACAAACTGAAATTTACACCTAAATATTTTGTTTTGATGTATGTATGTACATATGTAGGTAAGCATATGTATATTGTATATCTTTTATTCTAAATATGTACCCTTAAAGAAATGTATATGTGTTTATGAAGACATACATATGTATGTATATGCGTAAAAACCACAAAAACTGTCACCTTCCCAACAGCAAAGGTTTGTACGAGTAAGCTGGTAAAGAATTGTCCTGATTGGCTGCTGGCAGTAGATGGCAGCGACCATTGTCACCCTCGTTGTCATTCATCGGCCGCATGTATCACACGTTAAATCACCGCATCATCACATCAGCAAAGCAAACAGCATCGCATGACCTATCATCCGAGATCGTGGTCGAAGTCGAGAGTGCATGAAACAATTGAGCGGCCGCCAATCGTCAGACGAACGTCGCGCGTCGCCCAACGCATGTCGCCCATTACCCAACAGTTGGCGGTCGATAGCAATGCGCTACCTCACAACCTCTCAATGCGTTCGCTTACGATGACCTAGTGGTGCTGCATGTGCCTGGGCCGGCTGGCATTTACCTACCGGTTAATGTCATAAGGGAATAAAGGTAGCTTGAAGATGGGTGGTAGAAACACATGCTGTATACGAACCCGATCCACTTACGTACGCACGCTACGATTCATTAATAGATCATGTAATGTGTACTCATACTATTCCGCCGCATAGTGGTAATGTAGTAGTGCAGAGTACTCGTGCGTATAACGTATCTGAAGTGATTTGTAAACAAATTAAGGGCGTGCACGTGTCAACCTCGTTAAACTTCCACTTAGGATACCTTAAACGCCGCCGAAAGACGTTCGCACCGTTGCGACGGTAGTCCAACCGATATACCAGCAGATAAACAGCCGCAAAGAGAGCCGCCTCACTACGTACGCACATGCATATTCTTCTATTTAGGTAGTATATAGAACGTATGACTTGATGCGAAGATGTTCTCGAAACCTACACTTCCATACGTTAAATTACATATGTAATACTAACTGTGTAAAGGAAACCAACAATCATAAGTTTTACATATTAATGATAAGCTAGAGTGACTAAGTCTCAGTAGTACATACTATACGCAAGAGTTGTTTTAGCTCGTGACCTACAGCTTCCTAGTCTAATATTACATTGTAAGTACTAGAGACTGTTTAGTCAATATGATAACTAGTATCAAGATAACTTTTTAAAATATTTAAATAGAATAAGCCTTTTAGCAGAATCCGAATAAGTCTCAGTAGTACATACTATACGTACATATGTATGAATTATAATAGCTCGTGCTTGAAGCTTTGTCAAATATTACATTTTTAAGGTTACATAAGTATTTTAGACTTATTATATCCAATCATGATTATACTTAATCCGTACTCAGGGTGAGGATCAACTTTCTAAAATATATTGAAAAGAAAAATGCTCTTATTAGCAAAAACCGAATATGTAATATAAAAATTATATAACTACATAGATATGAAAATTAAAAAAATTATTCCATGTTCTCAATATTGATTCAATTGGTTAAAAATATTTTGTCACCATCTTTCACCATAAGTTTTTAAATCAAGCACCAATAAAATTTCGAAATAATCCTTCGCACAAATAGAGGTTTGACGCCATGGTCATAAGTAATGGAACAGCATTGAAAAGATACATTCATCGTATTTCTATCGGATGACCGGTGTTAAAGCTACAGACATTTCAATAAAGAAAAGTGTGAGATTGTTTAAAACTTAAAAAAAAACGCGGACACTTACGAATTGGTGAAAAAATTTTATTATAATCATTAATAGGTACGTACGCAAGTTTGCAAAGGATTTACAAGTGAAGATTTAAACGACGCACAGTGGTCGGTCTTGTATGGAATCAGCGGCCAAAAATACTTCCACTGCCTATATTAAAATGAAACTTTTGCCAAAGCTTTTTAAAATCTCCCTCACCCGTGTCCCACTCCGCCACCCCTCGATGGCAACAAATTTTAATTAATTATATTAACTTAAAAAAGTTGATAAACGATGAAAGCAATTTTTTGAGTATTATTCAACTAAATCAAAAAATCATTTTAATAAAATTGATTGACTTTTGCATTTTAGTTTCTTTGACTGGTGATGAAAGGATCTAAGCTCAAAAGCAATCGGCTTAGCAAGTCCTAATCCGATCCGTTAGTTCTTTCGTGTATGATGGAGTCGATACATCTTCACGTCCTTACTGCTTGACTCAGCAGATTCTTATGGGAGTTCTCCAATTTAAACTGGTGCATATTGAATAACATCGGGAGCGATGTTATGACTGACGAAGGAAGATAATACCAGGAATATTTTGAAGTTAATTCCTTTACAGAATCTAGCACAAATCTAGTGCATTTAGGGTTTAATTCCTGGTAGAAGAAGGTCTGCAGTTTTTCTAAATTTGTTTGTACTCTTCATCATTTTGCGATTCTATTATCAATTGTACAGGGACATACATATGTCGTGAAAATAAATTATTAAACTGCTTAAACTCGTATTCGCTCTGACCGGAATTGCCATCAAAGCAACATATTCCTATTGATAATAGGAAAATTATTCGAGCTGCAGAACTTAATCGAGCAAGTACAATCTTTTATAAGAGTGTACAGCTGCTGGCGTATGCCGATGATATTGATATCATCGGCCTCAACACCCTTTCTCCAGACTGAACAAGGAAGCAACGCAAATGGGTCTGGCAGTGAACGAGGGCAAGACGAAATATCTCCTGTCATCAAACAAACAGTCGTCGCACTCGCGACTTGGCTCTCACGTCACTGTTGACAGTCATAACTTTGAAGTTGTAGATAACTTCGTCTATTTAGGAACCAGCGTTAACACCACCAACAATGTCAGCCTGGAAATCCAACGCAGGAGCTACTTCGGACAGAGTAGGCAATTGAAAAGTTAAGTCCTCTCTCGACGAACAAAAGCCAAACTCTATAAGTCACTCATAATTCCCGTCCTGCTATATAGTGCAGATGCTTGGACGATGACAACAACTGATGAGTCGACGCTACGAGTTTTCGAGAGAAAGGTTCTGCGAAAGATTTATGGTCCTTTGCGCATTGGCCACGGCGAATATCGCATTCGATGGAACGATGAGCTGTACGAGATATACGACGACATTGACATAGTTCAGTGAATTAAAGACAGCGGCTACGCTGGCTAGGTCATGTTGCCCGGATGGACGAAAACACTCCAGCTTTGAAAGTATTCGACGCAGTACTCGCCGGGGGAAGCAGAGGAAGAGGAAGACCTCCACTCCGTTGGAAGAACCAAGTGGAGAAAGACCCGGCTTCGCTTGGAATATCCGATTGGCGCCACGTAGCGAAGAGGAGAAACGAGGGCTCATTCGGTTCATTAAATACATTTGTGAGGCAATGTGGTGCAATCATTTATTTTAACTCAACTTCAACATCAGATTCTAAGACCTTTATTTGCTCAGAAAAACTGTTTTTCCTTTAAAATGTTATCATAGCAGGGTAAAAAGTTAATATCAAGTTTTTTGTTAACGAAACTTCTAATAAGAAGATACTGAAGCTTTATTAAATTTGCTTCGGTGATGAGTGATATTTCTTCACACATTTTCTAAATACCAAGTACGTATAAAACAAACATTTGATAAAATTGAGAAAATGGTAAAATTAAAACCAAAGCTCAATATGTATTAATTTATATGTATGTACGATGAAAAAAACATAAGAAACAATAAAATATGCACGAATGTACATATACGTTAATACAAAAAATTATAAAAAATAACACACAAAAAAGTACATGCCTGGTAGAATAACATGGATAACAAAGAAAGTTGCAAAAAGTTGCAGCTGAAATCAATAGCATAGACTTAGAAAACATTAACTAATATAAATAAATTTGATTCATTTCAGGGTGAGACAGGGATCATAACTTTTTGTATACCTGAAATCGATGTAATAAAGAAAAACATAGCACTCAAAAGGGCTCTTATAAAACAATTGTTTTAAAATAATAAAACAATACATTATTATATAAAAACTACTTTGTTATATAACATATACCTTTATTCTAAGAGATAATTTTTAAGCTATTTTCACTGCACAGTCCGCGTGTTGCTATTGTCCCACTTCTCGCGCTTTTCGTGGCTCCGACTAATGGGATAAAACAAAAATGTATTTACCGTTAGTTTTATTGGTGTTTTAAGAAATAGCTTTGATACAAACCGTGGTAAATTTCAAACTTTTATTTTTTTTATTTTTCGAAAAAATTTTAACTCATAATTTAGGTAAATGAAATGACTTTGCGCATTTTGTTCCACATAAATTTAATGAAGGTAAAAAAAACCGAAGTAATTTTTGATTGAAAAACCAGATTTTTGTCATCATCTGACCTATTACAAGAATTTTGCCGAAACTGAAATCCAGCATAAAAGAAGCATGCGCTGGGCACACCTCGAATACTACTTGTGCTAACGTTTTTTCCAATTCCCGAACGGTCGTTTGGGTTTGGCGAATAGTCAAAAGTCACACCGAGCTAACTCAGGCAAATCGGTGGTTGCGGCACGCTAATGGTTGAAAATTTGACAAAAACTCACGAAGAATCAATGCAGTATGCAACAATGCATCATCCCTGTGCAAAAACCAAAAGTTGTCGGTCGGTTGTAATTCCGGCGTCCTTTTACGAATAACTTCGTGCAAACGACGAATTATTGCCGGGCTCGGAACTCGGAGTGCACCACACCTCCATAAGCGAGGAAAACTATTTTTCGGATCGGCTCACGATATTCAACCGATTTCGGAAGCATAGCTCCACGTCTCATCGCCAGTAATAATACGTTTTATAGCATTCTGGAAAGCGGAAAGAATTGTTTCACAGACGTTAACGTGACGCTATTTTTCGAAAAAATTGAGTTATTTTGAAACCAACCGTGTTTTCACTTTTCTCAGGCACAATTAAACTCTCAAAATGGATTTCACTGTTCCTTCATTCTTTCCCGATTTCAACGATGCCAGTAAGAAATCCGACTTATAATCGCCGGTTCTGAAATACCAGTACTTTTATTTTATTGACATGTTGATCATTAGTTTAAGTTCGTCCTCAACGCGACCTTTTCCAATGCACCAAAAATTTGATTCCGCGTACAAAATTTAATAGACCTTCTTTGTTAAAAAGTTTCACTCATCATAAAAGTCCCGGAATAGGGGCGGATCTACGAAGTGGGCACTGCGAAGAGTGGTCAAGGTTAAAGTTATACATTTTTCTTCTCCGCGAAGAAAAAGACTTTGAGTTGCAAGTACAAAATTATAAACTTGTTACCCCCCCCCCCCAAAAAAAAACTAACCTACAACAAAAATATTTCGACAGGTAGGTTTTCACATAAAATTTAAATTAAAAAATCTTACTTTTAATACTACATATTTACATAAATTTTCATTATTATAACATACTATGAATATGTCGAATAGGACGACCAACATCTTCACAAAATTAAATTAAAACATGTTTTCGAGTTTAATTGAATAATGCAAACAATCCATACATTTCTCAGGTCCAAATATGTATACCCGGTATTGGTCGGTCAATATGCGTGATATTTTAATGCATACTACATATGAATAAAATTGGTCGAGACCTTGGTCTGAATATGCCTAACATAGTAATTTTCATCTTCTGGTTAATATTTATCTCTTATACACAAAAACCACATTAAATTTTGCGTATTTTATTTCTATTTTGTTTCCTTCAAAGTAGTCCTCCTTAGATATAATACACTTGTGTTCAGCTATTTTGGAACGAACACGCTTCATTGCATGGCATGAGCAAACTGATATACCGACATCTTCTGCAATTTCTCTATTAGTGATTCGACTATTCTCTAAAACATTTTTCTTAACTTTTCTCGAACCTCTTTGAAAAGCTGGTACCACTTGTAAACACTTTTTTTTACTCAAAGTACACTCACGGTACGCCACTGTCAACATTTCAAATGGTTTTGAGCATTTAATTACATTTTTCATACAAAATGCAAATTCTTTAATCCATTATTTTCTATAACGAACAAAATAAATACAGGTATGCTATATTTGTTAGCTGAAACTGTAAACATATTTTCAAAAACATAAAAACTTAAAAAAACGATAATCGAATTTACGCAGCCTGCGAAAATTGAAAATTCGCTATATTTTTTGAACAGTATATTTAGTATAAGTTAATGGGATACCAACTATGATGATTATCCATTTGTCATTTCGTAAAATAGCAAAGATTAAATTCACTCGCAATCGTTTCTTTTTATATAACGTATATCAATTTTGCCAATACCTGAAAATATATACCATCTGGTTCCTAAAAACCAATTTTTGGTGACATCTATGTTATCCCGCCTGGGAGCAAGCGGAGGGTTGCATCAGATGGGGAAACTTCCAATCCGCCAAGTCTGCCGGGTACCATATATTTTGCGTTATTGAAATCAAAATGTTCACTCACACAAATATATGCAGTGACAGGCAAAAGTCTATATGCATGCCCTGTTTCAATGGTTCTGGAAGAACTAAAACTTTTTAGAAAGATGTGATGATACCATTTTATTTTAATCTACGATATCTTAAAACATTGACCGTTACTGTGTATATACGAGGTGTGTTCAAAAAGTATCGCGAATCGTAACTGACAGTTTTCTTCGATTGCAGGGGCGTGGTGCATCATGAGTTCTTGGCACAGGGAAGAACGGTCAATAAGGAATATTACCTGCAAGTTATGCGCAATTTGCGCGAAGCAATCCGCCAGAACACCGGGATTTGTGGAGAACAAAAATTGGCTTTTGCCACGATAACGCCCCTGCTCACAACATCGTTGCAGCCACCGTATCCCCAGATCTGGCCCCTGTGACTTTTTCTTGTTCCCTAAACTGAAGAGGCCCATGAAAGGACGACATTACGCTTCTCTTGACGAGATAAAGACGGCATCGAAGGAGGAGCTGAAGAAGATAAAAAAAATGATTTTTTGAAGTGCTCGAAGATAGGAAAAACCGTTGGCAAAAGTGTACAATATCTCATGGGGATTACTTTGAAGGGGACAAAATAGATATTCATGAATAAATAAATAATTTTTGAAAAAACACAAAATTCGCGATACTTTTTGAACACACCTCGCACATATGTACCTACCGATATCCGCAGTTTTAAAAATCCTCAAGTTGAGTATTTGAGGCCTAGAGGAAGTATTGTCCCGTTTCGTTGATGCTTTATTTATGCATCGTAAAGTGAAGGGAACAGATGAAAACTAAAAGTTTAATTCTAAAACCACAGCATAAAAATTTCGAGGCAAAAAATTGGTTTAATTGGTGGCTGGAATATGCGTTTTCACCTTAAACTCGTCGGTGGCACGTTCATGAACTAATTTGGCATTGACATTGCGAAATGCTAAATACTCTCTACATAAAAAATTGTTAAAAGTTTTGTGAATCTTCTACAATGATCATGGATTCTTAGAATTTCGTAGCAGCGGTTATACAATATAAATGAATTTCATTCATTTTAATACTCTCACCACACGCAGTTACAGAATATATAGTACATATTTAATAGTGTTGTACAACTGACAGTTGTTTGTATCACCTAAAACTAATAGAGTTAGATTTGAAGTTATTTAAGTAAATGATCATAATGGCGAGACGAGTTGAAATCCGAGTGATGCTTCAGTTAGCGACCGACGCGTCGCACATTAACTGCCATAACTTAGGACTAAATTAAGATATAAAACTATAATTTGGTATAGGGGATCACAGTAACAACTCTGTCACTTGTGGGCAAATTTTTTTTTTAAAGTATGCGTGGTCCCGCCATCTAACAATTTTAATGTGCATAACTCCTAAACCCCTTAAGCTACAACAACTAAATTTGCTTATTACAAATCTTATAAAAATTCTTACCGACAGTGTGAAATCGCAGTTAACACGCTCACTCCCTATATAACAAAACTTTTAAAAACTACCAAAAGTGCAATAAATCCACAACTAAATACGCCAGAGACATTAAATTTCACCACCGGAATGGTATGAGAGAGCTTTACAGAAGCCGACGTTAAAACTGGACAATGGGCGTGGCACCGCCCGCTTTTTGTTGAAATCCCATATCTTTAGTACGTGGCATTCTTCTTACATTCACATTTTCACTTGATTCGTTCAGTTTCCAGTACACAAACCAAGAAGCAATTAATATAACGGGATAAAACTTTACACGAACAATGTCTTTAGTGTGTGGCACTTTATGGCCAAAAATTGTTTAAATCCAATAAAAACTGTTCAAGCCCTAGGTATCGAATATTTAGACCCCGGTACCTATAGTTGACTTTTGATCGAAAATGTCCGGTGACTTTGTACCGCGTATTTTAGCCAACATGTGAGTTATCTCAATGAAAATAGGAGAGCATGTGTTACTCATGACAGTGTACCTTTGTGCCTTAAATAGATAAATTTAAGCTAAAACTTGGCCTAACCCCTATATAACTAATATCAGGATTTTCGAACATCCGGCTGACTTTACTTCATACGATTGGTTTTACGCCTTAAAGTATTTCTCTGGCTTTGATTCTAGCAAGTTGCAAGAATTTAAAATGTTCGGTTACACCCGAACTTATAGCAGAACCAGTGAAAAACACTACTGCCTTCCTTTCTCATCGGCAAATGTGTGCACAGTGAAAAACGTGGTAAAAACGCAGAAATCAGCCATCTTTGTTTGTTTTCATTTGAACACTGTTGCCATTGCCCAATACGCATATATAGTTTTGAGCACATCTATGTTTTCAATTACAATTTTTTACAATATAAAATATCAAAACTGAAAACAAACTATTAAAAATAGTTTATATACTTTAAATAATAGCATTCGACTCTGATTTTGAGTTATTTTAAGAAAATTTCAAACATATTGAACAGATTGAATTATAAAAGTTGATAATTACTGCAGTATATCGATATTGGCAACCCTGCGTTGTGAGAGAGCAATCAGCTGCCCGTTTCTGCGGCAAAAATCCAAATGTCGTGAATTTTCACGTCATCCCACGTCAAAGAGAGAAGGAAGTAGCGTTTTTCACTGTTCAGTTACATTGCGCGCCCATAAGATAGGTCGTGTCAGCTGACTCGGGCCACGATTTTACGTTTTTCACTGTTTTTGCTATTAACTCATACTCATTTACTTGTTAATATTTGATTTTTTTAGTTTTGATATTTTACATTATGAAAAAGCTATATGTGTGCAAAACCATCTTTACAAATTAGACAGTGCCTGTACGTTGGTTACTAACTGAATCATGACTGCCTGTCCGTCCGTCGGACCGCCTATCTTTGCAAGCTATAAATTAAATAAAAATCGATACTTCTCTTAACTACCAAATACCGCATCTGTCGGTCATTTGTAATGAAATCCATAAGTGACCTCTTTCTATTAACAGTGTATCCTCTTGCCAAAAATGGAAGAAATCAGACAACAGGTACTTCCCATAGTTTAATATAAAGTTTAATAACACCTGAAGGTATTTCCCGGCCTTGATCCTTGTAAGTTTTCGGTTTCATCCGAACTTAGCCCTTCCTTATCTGTTTTGTATTTACATCTCACATAATTATTATAATTTTTCCTTGATGTACCGAACTTACTCAATTCAATCTCCATGTAATATCCATCGTCCAAACAGCGAATTATTTGATAATTTCATAAAAAAAATTCCATTTTTATGCGGAAAAATACTAACTGAAGTCGATTAGTTTTTTCAAGTGAAAAATTTGTTTAATATCTCATAAAGATATGAAATTTTGGTTTAAATTAATTGAATCACTGACAAAAAAAAAAAATAAAAAAACTTATCTGAGAAAAATAAAAAGTTAGACAACATGATAATTAAAAAATCAACAAATTTGTACACTCCAATTTATTTGTCGTAAGAAACTGCGCATTAGACCTTAGGTCGCTGGACAATCCTCATTTATTTATCTAATCTAACTGCATTTGTGTTATAATGTATTATATATCTACCATTCTGTAATTTCCATTGAGACAACTCAAATATTGGCCGATATATCCAGCATAAAGTCACCTGGAAGTTTAAAAATCTTTATATTAGTTATATTGGGGCTAAGGGAAGTATTGACCCAATTCAACCCATTTTTGAAACATAGAATTGTCAGGAAAGGATTCTGTCTGAATTTCAATATATTCGGAACCTAGGGACTTGAACAGTTTTGTTTGGATTTGGACAATTTATATATACATATATGTACATATATTAATTATATTAACTACTTCTTTATTTCCCATAAAGCCTTCTCGTACCATCTCGGAGGTAGAATGTAATGTCCCATCTGCGAACTAGTAATTTTTTTGTACTAAGAAATCCGCATACCAGGTTTATAAAGATATCTCAATTTTTCTCAAGTAACAGCTTGTACGGACGGACGAACGGACAGACAGGCAGACAATCACTCGGAATTCAACATTTCTCCTCATCCTAATCATTTATTTACATATGTACTCGTATATGGTATAAGTTAAATTTTCACTTGTTCACACCAAGTTATGGTCACTGAGCAATAAAAATGACTATCCAAAATGATAATTGCGAAATTTGTTTCGCACTTCCATTACATCCAAACGAGTGCTTATATAAAGTTATAGTTTTATTTTTTGTAAGAGTTGCAATTTTAAAAGATTTCTTTTTGATTCAGTTCGAAATTTAAATTAGAATATACTATGTCTCGTAAAAGGCAAAGAAATCAGCCAATCTGAAAGAGAATTAATAGTTAAACTCCATGTAGAAAGAAAAACATACCGTGAAATCGTTCGGATTGTTCGAAGGATACATTCCTCCATACAAAATTTTATTAAAAATTACTTGTACAAAGATACGATAATGGCGTTGTTGTATCTAGGTACCAAAAATACTAACCGAAATAAGTAATATCGCTAGTGAATAGGCTTTCGCAAAAAAAAACTTTTCGCCCCGGCAGTTTTGGCAGAATGTTATTTTTTCCCATGATGGCTACAATCTCTTCGACAGAAGCCTCAAAGATTTGTTGATTTAATGTCAAAACACCTAGCGGAAGATTTAAAACGATATCCATTTTTTATTAAAGTTTAAGAGCAATTTAATCGACTTTTGTACCTTGTACACAGGCTTTTTCTAGTCGTCTGTATGTTTTTTTGTTTAAATGCTTTTGTACGTTAATATTCTTTAATGAAAATAAACTAAATTTAATTTTATAAAAAATAGCCTTTTTTCAATGAGTTGTATATTGCATGTATGTATATATAAATAATCAAGACGAAGAGAGTATTTAAAATCCGGGTTATTATTTGTCCGTTGTGTTCCTCCGTCTGCGCAAGCTATAACTTCAGTAAAAATTGAGATATCTTAACGAAACTTGGTATTATAAGAAGATTGGTATTGTATATGGTCTTAATTGAGCCATTGTTTAAAAGGTGTCATTAATCGGAAACCAATGAAACGAGTAGCATTGGAGTGAAAAAATGGGCGAGGGCCGCCCTATAATGGGCTTAATTTAAACATCTCATAAGCCGCTAAATCTATAATAATCAAGTTCACTTAGGACAAACTATTTTGGAACCCTACCAACAGTGGCTGAATTCGGATTATAAACTATTAAAGTGCGATATCTATAAGTAAATGAGTCAGAAACACCCTGGTTGTCAAAATTGAACTCACTATTGGCGTAGCATCGTTCACATTTGGGGGAAAACCCATTACTCGGGACCCGACGGATTTTACCCAAACACGGTAGGTAATATTATTCCGATATTCCTTTGTTACAAACACGCCTACTTCTCATATAACACAATTTTTAATTCCATCTGATTCTTGCACTTTCCAGTATACAAAACAAGCACCAATGAAGATAATAAAGTTTGTCAATCGGTCAGAGTTCTCGGGTGTCAATATATTAAATTTAGCCTCCTTGGTTGTGTTTAAAATATAGTTAAGAAATTAATTGAGTTTAGAACCAATAATACCAGTTAATAAGATATAAATTTAATTGTAAGCGACTCGATTTCGTCAAACAATGATTGTAAAATTCTTTCACAACATGTCTTCATAGAAAGTTTCGCCAACACCTGAAGTTATTTCCTCGGCTTTGATCTACTCAATCATTCAATCACTGGGGCCAGGTCAGAGGAATATGCTTTTGGCTAAATATTCAGTTATATTTGGTTTCCAAACAGCGATCAAAAATTAACTAAACATCAAAATTACCGACATAACGCAATAAAACAATCGAAAATCGGATACACGCAGTCCCAGAAAATTAAAAATTCGTGATATTTCTTGCACCAATCTCGTTTAACCGTTACGTGAACAAAACTACTATAACTACTCAGTTGCACAATGTTTCCAGAGTTAAAATAAGTAGGATCCCAATACCTTTTTTTGGTGGGATGCATAATCCCAATCGATATTTCAGATATGGAAGAGGGAAACTAAATTTACTTGATATCGAACTTATTGTGCTTGAAGTAATAATTTTCATCTGAACGAGCTTCTTCTTCTTTACTGTCGTAGACACCGATTACGCGGTTATAACCGAATTAACAACAGCCCGTTTCTCCTTTTTCTATATGGCGTCAATTGGAGATTCCAAGCGATGCCAGGTCCTTCTCCACCTGATCTTTCCAACGGAGTGGAGCTCTTGCTCTCCCTCGGCCATGAATGCGATATTCGCCATGGCCAATACGCAAAGGACCATAAATCTTCCGCACCTTTCCCTCGAAAACTCGTAAGTCGACGTTGTCGTCACCCATGCCTCTGCACCATAAACCAGGACGGGAATAATAGGTGACTTATAGAGTATGGTTTTAGTTCGTGTAGAGAGGGCTTTTCTTCACAATTGCCTACTCAGTCCGTAGTTGCACATGTTGGCAAGAGTTATTCTGCGTTAGATTTCGAGGCTGAGATTATTGTTGGTTCTGATACTGGTTCCAAGACAGACGAAGTTGTCTACAAGATATGGCTGCCGACAGTGACGTAGGAGCCTAATCGCGAGTGCTACGACTGTTTGTTTGATTACGGGAGATATTTTGTCTTACCCTCAATCACTACCAGACCTATTTGCTTCGCTTCATTATCCATTGTGGAGAAATCAGAACTAACGGCGCGGATGTTGAAGTAATTGATATTGATATCATCGGCGTACGCCAACAGTTGTACACTCTTATAGAAGATACAGGGTAGGCCATTTAAAGTTGACCCATTTGTTTGTTTGCCAAAATTAAGGCGTCGCGGATAATCAGCTGGGTTTAGTTTTGGTGCCATTTGAATTTTATATGGAAACATCTTCAAATCTTTATGAATTATGCGTCGGAGAGTGGTGCGAGAGATGTCTAATTCCTGAGAGCGGCGATAACTCGATGTCGATGGAGTCTCCTCAATACTGGCTCGTACAGCTTCGATATTTTCATCAGAACGTCTTGTGCGTTGTCTGGATGCATGACTGGCATTACTGAGATTACCGGTGTTCACAAATTTTTCGTATAAAGACTTAATTGTGTTCTTAACTGGAGCACTTTTCACTTTATTTTTTTTGCGAAACGCACGTTGAGTTAACACAATTGAAAAGTTATTTTGAATATAAAGCTGAACAATTTCAGCGCGTTCTTTTGGAGTGTACTGTTCCATGGTATAAATTGTCTTCGAATGACGCTTCTAACGCGGTATGACATTAGCCGATTTGTCAGCGCTGTTAAAAGTTACAGCGTTGCCAGATGGGTCAACTTTAAATGGCCTACCCTGTAGAATCTTCCCTATGTAGTTGTTCTGCAGCTCGAATTATTTTCTCCAAGGGCAGATTGAACGAGCTACAAAAGTATTTTTCGACACTACTGATGACTATTCCGAGTTTCAGTGTTCAAGCTGACTAGAAGACATGACTATACGATTTCTACGATGTCAAGAGGTAGAGTTTCCAAATGCCCTAAACCTGATCTTCTCAATATTGGAGATAACTTGCCAGAAAATCATGGTATTCACATACGCTGCTTATAATGAATATCGCAATATATTATATGTACGGCCTGTTATACACTATAGAGTTCGCAAATCATCGATAGTTGCAACCATCGATAGTATAAATTCTTCCTCTTACAAGGAAAATTAATGAAATTAAAATCTAAGTTATAACGCATACTATAGCAAAAAAAAAAAAAACAAAAATATAATTACAACTATTATTTATTTTTCATTAATTCAATAGTTTCCATTACAAAAATTAGCATACTTATTAACATTTTTTGATTTTAAGCGCGTTCGCCGGTCTGTAATCAACCTTCCACACTTGCTAAAAATGCGCTCCAATTCCACGGTTGTTTCTTTTAATGCACTAAATTCATCTCCTGCAAACTGAAAGTAAAATTATTCAGATCTTAGAATATTTACCTTCTTAATTATAATTACACCTTCCAAAAAAGAAGTGGATCTGCACTGGTCTTAATGTTGGCTCTTTCATAATATTGCCTCAGCATTATTATGCTATCTTAACGTGAAGTTTTTACTTTACCAGTCACGAGCATGTCTATGAAATCAAGCAAAGATGAACTCGACGTATCACACATGGTGCAGTCCGCACTGTGAATTATTTTCCCCCGTAAAGATGCCACTTCCTGCTCTAAGCAAATAACAAATTTTTGTGTATTAGTCTGAGATACGAAACCTTCTTTTTAGAATCGAGGGTCGAGTATTGTACCCAACCGCGATGTGGTCAAAGGAGTCATCAGCGATGTTGCTACACTTTTTTCCAGAAATAAAAATTATATAAATTAGTTTGTAAAACTTAGCACTTATTACAGTTTTTACCTTTTATGTCTCAGACAAAACGGATATTTCATCTACCGCAAGTGGTGCGGGGGCTTTCTTAGTTTCCAAAAGCACCTGTGCCATGGCATCTTTGATAGCTATTATACGTTTAATCATATAACAAGTAATATTCCATCGAGTTGGTTTTTCTTGCAACAAACGTTAGGGCTTCTCAGTAATTTCTCATACGCTATCGTGCTATTTCTGAAATATGTTACTATTCCTTAACAATTTTTTAAAATTATTTGAAGTATATTTGTGACGATGTTGAATTTCTGAAAATTGTGGGCAACCTCCAACCAATGCGGAATCAATGTCCGCTTTCCTTTTCAAATGTTCTTCATATTGTATGACACATTTGATATAAGAATCCACTTGCTTTCTTTAATTTGAAGTTACTTTAGGCTAGATTGGCGAGTATTTTGCGAAAAGTCTTGTTCTTCATCCTTCTCTAGATTTGGATGAAATCTACTTGTCTTATATTCTTTGCCACACTGTAGACATTAGGAAAACTTTTTATTTCCGGACTTTCGAAAGCACTTCCAAACTTTAGAAAGGCCATTCGTCGGACGACAAACAATAACACGTCTCTTCGGACGTTTCCACAAAAGTTTAAGTCATAACTTGATCTACTTCAACAAAAAATTCAATTTAATAAGCAACATATATATGTACTTTGAACCATTCATGATTATCTTTTATTATTTTAATTCAAGTTGCTGCTAACGAAGGCACGATTCCGATTACTTTGGTGCCCATAGTTTGACAACGAATTCTGTTATAATTGGGTTATGGACTGAAAGAGGAGGCTCTCCAGAGCCGACAATGGCATAAATTCAAATTTGAAAGTTTTTTAAGGTTTTTTAAGCAAAAATTACTTATTTCAAAAATAGCTTAACACACTTATAGATGAAATCGTTTGGTTGTTTACAATTATGTACATACATACATATGTGGAAACGAAACGAATTGGTGCACTTCAGCTTCACTTTGCCATTAACAAATAATGTTGCCAAGTTTCTACTAACACGTAGATATTACTCAGTATCGAACGTCCAAAAATTAATATGAAGATAGAAAGAATAATTATTTTATATACTATCGATAGTCTGGCATACAATACCATCGATAGTTTGCGTACTCTAATGCACTATTGTATTTCGAATGCTTTGCGTATTTTCACTAATTAAAGAAATAAACACATATCTAATTACAAAAAAGAAATAAATAAACATTACTCTAAAACTGAAATAAAATGCTTTTCGGTTACTTGATCCTAACATTCATTTTTATAACTTGTACGTTTATTAAGATAGTATGTTCCAGCGAAAATACGTATTGGGATTATATCTTCCAGGATAAAAAATAAAAATTTTTTAGCTACCCTTCAAAATATGTATCTGAAAAAACTTCTTTCCTTCAATAGTCATTTCAGTTAATGGTTTGTTCTTATGTTTCGACACTTATTAATTTTTTTCAAAGTATTCTGTTTAAATAAAAAAGAAGTATTTAAAAAAAGCGAAAAGCGAGACGCATTTGCAGACAAAAAAGAGAGACAAGCTGGCCAACATGGGTAAGCTAGGCGATGCCCAGAGCATACTGACATTATAGATGGAACATTTTTCCAGCCTGCTGAATGGCAGTGAAAGCATAACGCTAGGAGATGTCTAACCCGATTCCCACATCGATGAGGAAGGAGCAGACGATCGATTGCTTGACCATGAAGAAGTTCGAATAGCAATTACCCGTCTGAAGAACAACAAAGTGGCGGGACCGATGGATTGCCGGTCGAGCCATTCAAACACCTTGGCAAAGAACTGATAAGGAGCATGCATCAGCTTCTTTGTTGAATATGGTTGGACGAAAGCATGCCCAACGACTGGAATTTAAGTGTGCTCTGTTCAATTTACAAAAAGCAAGGTTCCACGATATGTCCCAAACTACCGTGGGATAAGCATCCTCAATATCGCATATAAGGTTCTATCGAGCGTATTGCGTGAAAGACTAAAGCCCCCCGTCAACAAACTGATACGACCTTACCAGTGTGGCTTTAGGCCTGGCAAATCAATAACTGACCAGATATTCACCATGCGCCAAATCTTGGAAAATACCCCTGAAAAAAGGATCGACAATCACCACCCCTTCGTCTATTTTAAAGCTGCTTTTGACAGCGCGAGAAGGAGTTGACTCTATTTCTGCTCAACTTAAACGAGCAATTTTTTATAAGAGTGTACTGTTGCTGGCGTATGTCGATGATATTAATATCATTGACTTCAACATCCGCACCGTGAGTTCTGCGTTCTCCAGACACAATAAGGAAGCATAGCAAATGGGTCTGGTAGTGAACAAGGGAAAGACGAAATATCGCCTGCTTCGAAGTCGTAGATAATTTCATCTATTTTGGAACCAGTATTAACGTCAGCAACAATGTCAGTTTCGAAATCCAACGAAGAATACCTCTAGCCAACAGGAGCTACTTCGGACTGAGTAGACAATTGAGAAGTAAAGTCCTCTCTCGACGAACAAAAACCAAACTCTACAAGTCACTCGTTATTCCTATCCTGCTGTATGGTACAGAGGCATGAACGATGACAACATCTGAGGAATCCACGTTACGAGTTTTTAAGAGAAATGTTCTACGGAACATTTATGGTCATTTGCGCATTGGCAACGGCGAAAATCGTATTCGATGGATAGAGCTGTAAGTGTTATATGAGGACATTGACATAGTGCAACGAATTAAGAGACAGCGGCTACGCTGGCTAGGTCATGTCGTCGAAGAGGAAGATTTCCATTCCGTTGGAGAGATAAGGTGGATAAGGACTTGGTATCTTGAAATGGCGCCAAATTGCTAATAGAAGAAATGATTGGCGCGCTGTTGTTAACTCGGTTATAACCGCGTAAGCGGTGTCTACGCTATTAAGCTTAGTATCCAGCTCTCAAGAAATGTAAAAACTTCATATAAAAAACGCTTAAGAAACGGTCAAGTAACTTTTCTGCGATAAATTTACTACTACTAGTATGCAGCTCTAAAGAAATCTAGTACTAATTTTTAATACTTTTTTTCAATAAAATGCGAATATGGCAAACCTGGTTTTGCGAAGAAACATCAAATCAACAATTGTTTCTTGAAGGAAATTAAAAGTAATCATTAAATTCATCCTAAATTAGTTAAAATCAATATTATGAAGTATATTTCATTTTGAATTGTTGTATAAAACTTACCAATCATCAACAACATTCCTCAAATCGCAAGGAAAATACTTATGTATGTTACAACACACATACATACATACTATTACGCACAAAGTTTATTTTCTTTGTTTATTCTCTCTTGCTCTTCTAATGTGGATCATTCACAATGCGTAACTTGCTGTCAGATTAACTTGAAGAAATAATGTATTTTTTTTTTCTTGAGAAATTACTTGAGAGCTGGATACAAACCTTTAAAGAAGAAGAACATGTGGAATCTATCAGTGCTGTGTCTCTTGGATTGTATTTGATAGCAAAATTGATATCGGTTACCATAGAAGCTGAACAATCGGAGTCAAGTTCGCAAAATGAAATATTTTTTATTTGATAATATGTCTTCGCGAAATTTCTTATGGATTATTATCCAAAGCATTACTACAATATCTAAATCAGTCCACCGTAGAATATACATATGTAGCTGCCATACAAACCGACCGATATTCTACCTTCGTATACTTGTGAGTTCGTATTCCTCTTTAACACATCGCTGAAAAGTATCTGTAATGATAGATATTGTGTGTGTGTGTTTCTTTAATAAATGGGTATTTCATAATTGTAAAATGACTAAACAAAAACTTAAATTGAAACAAGTAAGAAGACTAAGTTCGGGTGTAACCGAGAATTTAACACTCTCATTTGCAAAGATGAAAGGCGTTGTAGCACTTTCATTTGCTAAGGAGCTAAACTAATACATACAGAAGTAGATATGTACATATGTAAGTACATGAGGAATATGAGGCTTAGGTCAAAGTCTAGACCAGTTTCATTCATATGCAGGGCGAATTCAAAGTATTTTCATGAAAACTTTAAATACATTAACATTAACATTAAATATCACTCATATACATATGTATGTATGTATGTATGTATATACAATATTATACGTCCATTTAATTTTGCTAAGGTATTATGTATCATACATTTTGGCACGATTCCGATTACTTTGGCGGAGGGGTAAAAAAACCGAATTTCCGTATAAATGGGGTTTGTACGGATAGGGGAGCTTCTCCAGAGGAGGAATATCCAAAAATAACATAAAAATACTTATATTTTTTGAAATATTCACGTTTAAAAATTCAAAAATTTGCACTAAGAAAACATGTTATTTCTCTATGTTTCACTAAATTTTTTCACGTTCTTTGCACCGTATATTTAATTATACACTCTAAGTTTTGAAATGAGCTTACATTTCACAATTGTTTTGCAATTTTTCAACTTAATTTAGTAATTTAAAAATCACTTGTCAAATTTATTGCTGAAAAGTTTAGAGCGCTTAAATTTACAAGGAAAACCAGCATTGCCACACCTTAAAAACCAAAAGTGAATGATTTTTCAGCGTTTCACAGCGTTTTCTTTATTTCATATTTTCTTTATTAACTATAAAAAAACTATAAAGAAGATTTTTCAAGCTAAAATTAAATATGTGAACACTTTTCCATATATGTACATACATATATGAATAATATGTGATTTATATTTAATAAACACAGATAAGTAAAATCGTGTAATAAAGTTATAATATTATATATGTTTATGATTGTAATATAACATTTTTATATACATAATACCCGGGGTGACTGAAGTACTTTCGCGTAGTACCCCTTTCTGCGTTGAAAACAAAAAATTATTGACTTTTTGGCATAAAGTGGTTATAATTTATGGTTATCATGCACTCAAAATTTAAGTTTTGCCATTAAGATACATTGGTTTGTATTTTAGGTGACAATATATATATTATTATATTTAAAATATGAGTTTGAGTGCATAATAACCAAAAAATATAACTACTTCATATCCAAAAATCAAATTTTTGTTTCAATATGAATGCATGATAACCGAAAAATATAACCACTTCATACCCAAAACTCATATTTTAAATATAATAATATATATATCGTCGCCTAAAATACAAACCAATGTATCATCAAAAAGAAATAGAAATCGCTGACAGATATAATAACCAAAATTTACCATTTTATAACGAAAACCTAAATTTTGTTTCAATATGACTGCGTAATAACCAAAAAATATAGTCACTTTATATCCAATATTATAAATTGGATAATTCCTAATCCTTACAGGTAAGCTGTTAACATATAGGAGCTTAAAACTAATGCAAATGTTTATTGTTGTTGTTATTATTATTTAAAAGAAAGAGAGAATTAAGTATAAAGAAAGATTAAAGGAAAGATAAATAGCAAGTATGGAAATTGTGAAATGAGAAAAAAGAGATATGAAGGAAAAGTTAGACAGGTAAATATTTATAGAATGAATAGAGAAGTGTACTACTGTGATCAAATCGAAAGATGGTTTTTAATTTATACTTCGAGTGTTTTTCGAATCGGTAATTTTTCTTTCTCTGTAAGCTGGTGGTACTGTTAGTAACATTATTGCTATATTGAAATTGGAAACTTATCATCGGTGGTTTGATCATTAGGTTTGCGATAATCGAAAACTACAAGCTTTTCTGGTTTTCCGTTTTTATCAGCTTTTTTGGGTACAAAGTACAATGGCGAATTACCTCTTCTCGGTGTACTACTGGATCGATTAGGTCCACTGTATGTTGGAGTATCGTTCTTCGTTATTTTTCGTAGGAAAAGGCAAGTTTTATCATTCTTTGTAGAAAATGTCTTGATAGTTACCACTGAATTTGCTTCTATTTCTTCTTGGCAACCAAGTACCTGGTAACTTTCATTTCTTATATAATCTTCAAGAGAACTTTCTTCTTCTTAATTAAAGAATATATGCATTCCTGCATGCTTCCTTGTTATTTCCTTTTTTTTGTAATAAATTGTTAGGGGTATTCGCTTGCTCTTGCAAGATTGCAGATTGCAAAAATACTATACCGAAATATACAAGGGCACGAGAGCACCCATTGCAGAATCTAGTGATATATGTACATATGAACGGCTGAGTGGACCAATTTATTGTGAATTACCATTATGTAAAACTTTTGGAAATGTCTATTGTAAATGACTCTTTTAACGAATATTGTGATTGAATAAATAACAAACAAAACAAATCGCGAAAGGTTAACGCATATATTTTTAAAAATGCCACAAATTTCTGAGAAACAAAAACTTGTTAATTTTATAATTGAAGAAGCTGCTTCTAATATACATTTTACTACATCTGGATGGTAATTGTTTATTTCACTTTTTTAAACTTAAAAAAATCAAAAATTTGAACTTTTTAGACGACGATAGCTATTGGAAAACTATGGATGAATTGGATGAAAGTCTTACAATTATCTTATCGAACCATTGCGGAAATTATAAAAATTTGCCTAAGTGTTTGGAATGGCAGACTAATGTTCTTGACTATTTAGACGAAGGACGTTACCAACAAAGAAAGTGCGGCGATTCTGAAAGTAGCTACACTGTTTGGTGTAAGAGATGGTGACACGCTTTACAAGATTACAAAGAGAGTATTTTCATAAATTTTGGAGTTAAAATCTGGATATGTATATAACTTGGCCTGATACCAATGAAGGGTCGGCTTTAGTATACCATCCCAGGATTTCGGGAATAAAAAGGGTATGTTCGGATAGAGGAGATTCCCCAGATCACGAACATATATGGCTATAGCCGCAGGAAGCTTATAGTTTCCGAGTTATTCGCGTATAAAGTTTAAAATTTGCAATATTTTATTTACATATTTTCGATATATAAAATTTATTTTGCACTTACATACATATATTTTTCAATTTTATATACACTAACACATCACTAATTTATTTACACACATTTATTTTATATATGTACTATAGTGCAAAAATTGCTTTTAATATACATTTCAATTATTGTTGAATTTTTATTATTTTAGAATAACAAATGAATTACAAACTGTCAGTGTTACCTTATCGACGCGAAAAGAATTTGATACAGCCCGGTGTTGGACCGAGCAGGGTTATCTTTTTTAAGCGCGGCCGAGGCCCGCCCGCACAAAAAGGAGTTCTACGCGAAAAGAATTTGATACACCCCGGTGTTGGACCGACCAGGGTTATGTTTTTTTTTGAAGCGCGACCGAAGGCCGCCCACGCAAAAAGGAGTTCTACGACTAGGGTTATTTTTTTGAAGTGCGGCCGAAAGACGCCCACGCAAAAAGGAGTTCTGCGCGAAGAAGTGGCAATGTCATAGAGGGTATGTTAGTTAGGTTAGGTTAGTATGGTAACACTGATTACAAATTTACAAATGATGTCGATAAGGCAACACTGATTATTTGAGAGTTTATAATTCATTTGTTATTCTAAAATAATAAAAATTCAACAATAATTGAAATCTTCATATATTAAAAGCAATTTTCGCACTATAATATATAAAATAAATGTGTGCAAATGAATACGTGATGTGTTAGTGTATATAAAATTGAAAAATATAAGTGCAAAATTAATTTTACATATCGAAAATATGTAAATAAAATATTGCAAATTTTTAACTTTAAACGCGAATAACTCGGAAACTATAAGCTTCCTGCGGCTATAACCATATATATCTTCAGGATAATCTCCTCTATCCGACCATATCCTTTTTATCCTTGATAACCTGGGACGGTATACTAAATTCTTCCCCCAATGAAAGACAAGATATCGTTAAAACAACATATGTACAATGAGCTGCCACATCGCATAGGGTATATTGATGGTACTGAATTGAAACTTGCAGAAGCACCAGTTGTTAACCATTCGGCTTATTTTTCAAAAAGCCGAATCTATTACATAAAGGCAAAAGTTGTATGCGATTAACAGTTAAGGATTCGGCATGTAGTAGCGGGACACTTTGGTAGTGTCCACAATGGTCGCATGTTTCGTACTAGTGCTCCTCACTCACACACTTTTTTCTTCTTCTCAATGGTTAGCAGGAGATTCTGCTTACTCATTGCTGACCACTTTTATCACGCCATTTCGGACAAATTCACAACAAACGGACTATTCAAAGCGCAAAGCTTTCAACTTGCGTCATAGCAAATATCGCGTGAGGATTAAACATTGCTTTGGGATTCTAAAAGAACGCTTTGGCAGTCTTAAAGAATTAAGAATACGTATTCAGGACAAACAAAGTCATATTCTATGTTCCAACTGGTTTATTGTTTGCTGTATATTGCATAACATACTTCGAGCTACTTCTAACGATATGGAATACGTAGACAATATGCATACATACATACATATATATGTATGTATCTTTTTGTCGCCAACGACGAAGAATCAAATGAATTTCCTTCACATGAAAATGGCCGGCGAATAACTGAGGCAGAATCCGAGCGCAAATCTTTGTACACAATAATGTTTGGTGATCAATAAAACGGTAATTAGTAATATACATACTTATGTATGTATGTATGTATGTTATACATTGTGGTATTAAGTATACCAACTCTATTTTTGATATAACTATTTATGTATATACATAAGTTCATACTTACGAAACCTAAAAAAATAATCGAACTGCCATAAATAATTGTAAATAAATACAAATGTAATTTAGTATATTTAGTTGTTTTTATTTTCATATTTTTTTTCAATTTCGTACATAGCCACTCTTTCTTTCATTTCTAATTCTAACATCTTGCATTTTTCATCAGTTTAAATTTTTTTCAATTCTATATTTAATTTAAAAAAAAAAAAAATTTTATTTACAATAAATTTAAAGTATCTGTATAACACTAACCTTCGATGGTTCTACCGTCAGCTTCGTCTTGTTTTCCTGCACCCATTGACGCGAGCCAGTCATTGGCTTTACGGTACTGCGCCTTCAAATGTCAGACTTTCCACCGCACCAGATCCCATGAGACATCCAACTGCGATTTATGTAAAAATCATTTATAAAACAATTGCGCAGTTGAAGCCTGAAATAATAGAAAACGGCATTAGATCACAAATTAAAAAAAAAAAACGTATAAACTTTCCTCAAATTCCGCCTCTTCCATTAAAAACTCTATAATAGAGTGCACCTCACTCTCCTTCCAGGGCGCAGGAAATTGATAAAATGATACGTTTCTTTTTAATTCTTAAAAATTGATTTTTTGTTGGTCTCACTGCATATTGGGGTTTACACAGTTACGGATTTATTATGCTAAGTTTTGGTCCAATATCTACAAAGAATCTTATCGATTGATTCTATACTGTGGTAAAGTCACAAGTCTCTAAAATTGAGGTATTAAATTAGAGACAATTTTTGTGACTTTAGATGATTTTGCAATTCAATTCTCAATTGAAAACGAACATGGTCGTCTGTTATATTTCGTTATTTAGTGATCTACATATAAAAACTTGATTGCAAATAAATATGTACATACTTACATATGTATGTACATTCATACGTACATATGTATGTATGTATGTGGTAACCGAACATAAAATTTTCTATAACATAGTCAAAAACTATACTATTGCTATTAAAAATAAAAATATATGCTGGCCTTTATATAATATTTACGAAATTTAAGTGAAATTTATTTCTTTTTAATTTTTTCGTGTTTGAGTTGCTAAAAAAACGCCAATCGACTAATATCTATGATGATCTCTATTCAGTATATTCAAATGACAAATTTAAGAGATTATTTTGTGACTAAAGACTAGGTCTTTTATGCCGAAAACGTAGAAAGTACCAAACGAAGCTGAACGTCGTCGAACAGCAATCCTGCATTAGATCGGTGAAATGAAATTAAACACTCATTAAGAAATTGTCTTATAATTATGTATACATACATATATATGTACATACATACATATATGCTGCGAATTATCCTTATGGGACTAGATCCATTTTTCCAATATTTATTAAAAGTACACTACTGCTACACTCGATCGTTATAATTGTTAACAATTCCTGTTAAAATAATATTTACCACTGAGGTAAACAATACGAAAACTACTTGAATTATTGTAACCGAAACGGAGCGTTGATGTTTATTTATCAAATCATTGAACATGACGAAAACCGAATATGACATTTATTTAATTCATGCCCATGATTTTCAACGCGCTGTGTAATTGATAAACATCTCCCCCAGTCATTGCTTCGCATACATACATAAGTACGAGTATGAATGTGTTTGTGTTTGTACCCATAAACACTCGAATGCATACACACGAGCACAAATATGACCCTCACGAAAAGTCGGATACAAAGCTTGGAGAGTGGCTCATGTAACAAAACACAATGGGAATTAAAAGGGTGGTGGTGACAGAAAACCCGTAGGCTTTTTTGTCAAACCTTCTGGTGGCTAGTGCGATTTGCTTGGGGGTTGCTTAGTAGCGAAATTATACTTGCCAACGAAATGCCTAGTGAACAGTAGGTCCTGTTTCAATGGGGGAGGACAACACACAACACTGTAAGACAAACCAACTTTAGTATATGCTTATGTATGCATATGTACATATGTATGTATATATATGTATGTATGTACATGTAGTTATGAATTAAGATGTCAAAAAGCAGCAAGCTTTTACAGTGGCGAGCCGTGAATTAAACGACCCTGTAATGTCTTCTTGACGCGGATGTCATTTGAGCAAATAACAATAAGGCACAGTTACACGCATATCAAAAGAATTTAAGATGATTATCACAGCAATGAGCACAAATATTGCCGACACATGTATCCGTTTATTTGCCATGCATTTTTTCTTACAACGCCACAAGTGCTCGGCCCATATTTCATACTCCCCATGAGAGTTGTACTACTGTTCGGCAATCATTATCACTGCTACAACTACTTACCAGTAATGCTTACCATATCCCACACCCCCTTAGCATTCAGCTGAATTCTGAAGGGTTTTAGTGAAGTAACGGATATTTGGATTCCGCATAATGTGTATGCAGACGGCCAAAGCGGTTTACACCGAGCAGTTGACATATTGTCTGCTAATCAGTTCCGCGTCAATTTAGGCTGGTTGAGAAGGGGTGCTAGTACTGAAAAAGCGTTTTAGTGTTCCCTTGGTATTTGTTCAAACTGTGCTGATTGTTTTTTTCGTGTTCTTTGTGCATAAAAAAACGTACAACAAGCTTAGACCGCAAATATTTGTTGATTTAATTAGGGTGTTTTGCAATATGCTGCCCATCATATCTTTATAATCCTAAGTTAGCAGTCGAATATACTTACATACGTACATATGAATGGTGTGTATGCGGCGTTCACGTCTTACAATTTACAATCATATTCATATGCTTATATGTGATTCAATTCAAAATATGTACTTACATAAACTAACATTGTATACATTTATTTAATGATGTATGTATTTTATTTTCAAACCAAATTATAAATAAATCTAGCACATTCTAATTCTAAAGTTATTCTCTTGTCAATATTACATAATGCCGAGAGAACATAACGTTTGTATTTGTAAATTTTTGTACATACATACATATGTATGTATGTATAACAAACATTTGAAAATGAGATAAAGTTGAGCAAAATTTTTTAGACCATGTGGTATGTGTGTATATGCATATTAGGGGTTTCACACAGTCTCATAATGTTATAAGTTAGAACGATCGGAAAACATAGCATTCAGAATTGTATTTGCGTAAACTTATGTTAGTATGCAATGCAACAACAAATTTTTTAAATTAGTATGCAGATTTATGATTTTATTATTTTAAGATGCTTTATGACACGTTGTGAATACCTCAATTATGTACATAAGTATGTACTTATCTTGATAAAAAGAACTCTGTTTATATGTAAAAATAAATGATTGGGAAAATGGTCGTAATTCGAAGTAATACATACATATGTATATGTTGTACATACATATATGTGAGATATCTTAATGAAACTGAGAGAGCACCTCTTCCTGGTAATCATATGTACATATGACGTATTGCCAAAAATCGATCAAATTGGGTAAATACTTCCCCTAGTCTAAATACAACTGATATAATGATTTCTGACTTTTTAGCTGACTTTAATCGTTTATTCAATGTTTCAGTAAACATACTCGTAATGTGGTTAAGCACTGTGTATGAATACAATTAGCCAAGATGATGGTCTAAGCTTCTTATCCTTTTTTGTAATGATTTCCGATTTCACTGGTTAATTTTAATACTATCGCAACATGTTACCGCAGAGTATAATAGTTTTGTTTACCTAATAGTTGTTTGTGTAACCTAAAACTAATCAATATATGTATGTATGTAGATAGGGTTATACTTACATAAGTATGTGTGTATGTACTTATATACCATTGTGATCAAATTGAAAGGTGAATTTTGTCAATTTCTTCTCCTTCAAGGTAATCCCATCCCGCTGCAATACACTTGTGCGAACGAATTTTCCAGTCATCATAGCACTTGGAAAAATCCTCCGTCCTGATAGCCATCATCGAAAATATCGGTCAAGGTGTGAGATACATATACATACATATGTATGTATATGTATGTATGTATATGTATGGATGTAAATGAAATTTACAGAGAATCCTTCTCTGATAATAGTAGTATGTACAGTGTGTGTCAAATGGGTTCAATCGAATCAATATTTCATTTCCGGATGAGATTATACCGCGTATATCGGCCAATATGTGAGTTATCTTAGTGAAATTGAGAGAGCGTGTTTTTCTAATAAGGGTGCATATTTTAAAAGCGTATGAAATGTTCGGTTTTACTCGAACTTAGCCCTTCCTTAATTGTTTAATAAACTTGTCACAGCTCATATATGTATGTATGTAAGTATAAGCACTGTGTTGTACATACTGTGTTGTAGATAATTACAACGGAAGAACTAAGATGGTCTGCTTTCGCTTTTGAAATGACTAGCGATTTCTATTTCCATTATTTACTTTTTTGTTCATTTCACTACAATTGTGTTTGTGTGTGTGTGTGTCATTATTTTATAATCATAAGCTGATTATGCCTAAAATTAAAGGAATCTGTGGTGAATCAAAACAATCGTAGGGGTATTTGAATTTGCCTTTTTTATTGCCTTTATTATTATATTCATCGTTGAAAATCCCTCAGCAAAAGGTATACCATATTTCCAATGAACTTACAAACTTATAATGTTCTGATTTCAATATGGGTAAATGCAAGTATACACCACTTGTACGGCGGAAGAATCATTTAATAGTATACATATGTATGAATAGTTACCATATTATAGCGTTTTCTTATCTCGATGAAAATTTTGCACTCTTGGAGAATTCACTTATTAAATAACTGAGACAGCCACCATATAACCTTAACAGTTAGTGTGCATGTGATCTTCGCAGAAAGTACCAAAGCTTTGTCCGATATTTTCGATTCCCTTAACACATAAAATCGGGTTTTACTAATCGGGTATTACTACCATTAATCCTAAAAGAAAATATGTATATTACTAGAATAATTATCTATCATTTTACTAACAACATTTTTAATATATTTGTGTTAAATCAATTATAAATTCATTGCACTACATCAAAGTTAATTTATTTAGCTGTTGCACATGCTTTTGTATACATGTACATATGTACATACATACATATGTTTAAAAAGGACGAAACGAGTATCAATGAAATTCTTTGATTTGATTTCAAACTGAAATTATCGCAAAAAATTTAGAATATGTATAAAAATATAATGCATATCTTGCATTGATGATAACACCAAAAGTCGTTTGGACATGATTGTTATAAGTAGCTCCGAATTAATACACATACATAAGTATATACTTACATAAGTATGTATGTAAGTATGTATATAGCCACGAAAATAAATCAGAAGCAAACTCTCACTTATAATAGTTTCTTTCTGTTAGAGAATAAGAGAACAAAAAATGCCAAACAACTTATTCTCATGTTGTTGAGCTTAACGAAATCGATTCATTATAATTTGTAGAAATACTTAATTTCAAAAAATAACTACCTATCAAAAACGATAAATAAACATAAACTCGGCAATTCTCACACAATTCTTCGAACACAACCACTTCAATTAGATACCATAGTTATAATGATTCAGAAAAATATATACTATATAAAAGTACATATTTATATGGTCCAATGCCACAGAAGATATAGTAGAGGGATTCTCTTGCTTTTGCAAGATTGCAGGTTGCAGAAAACCTATACCGGAATATAATATACAAGGGCACGAGAGCACCCATTGCAGAATCTAGATATGTACATACATATGTATATGAATGGCTGATTCGGTCAATTTATTGTAAATGACTATTGTGCATGGCTATTGTGAATTGGCGCACCTGCTGGATTCATTCTTAACAAAAAAAAACTGTAACAAATCTTTATAATTTAAATTATTAAAATTTACTTTCCTCAACATTGTCATTGCACGAGAATAAACATGGGTTTTGGTCAGACATATTTTACAGCCATTGCAAATAATTTTCTGTCTGTGTTTGTTGTTGTATCGGTGCACCAAGAGGAAATATCTGCAGTTCGTGCACCGTGCAAGGGTTTTGCAAGAGCAAGAGAATACCCCTAAAATGATCCCCTTTGAAAATACATAATCATGCTGCAAAGGGGTACATAATCTGCAATAAAATATCACACTAGTTAGCACAAATACCACTTTACAATTAGAATTTCTTAACTCAAATCAGCATTTCTTGAACATTTCTACGACCAAAGCCATAATTGATTCAGCTTTTATATCTTCAATTGAGTCAAAACGGTGTCCTCGGAGTGGGCATATGAATTTGCTGAATAGCCAGAAATTACACGAAGGTAAATCAGTCGAATACGGTGGTTGCGGCAGGATATTAGTTGAAAATGTGGCGAAATGATCAATGCAGTATGAAATGGTGCATTATCGCACTTCTTTGTTCAGTAAATTCAGCCATAGTAAAAATCGAAGAATTCGCTTTTAGAGCCTCACAAAACGATGCGTATCTCAAACACTAATGAATATTTTGACGTGAGATTTAGCATAGATGTCACTAACAGTACCACCAACTTACAGAAAAAGAAAAGTTACCGATTCGAAAAAATTCACAATAGTATGTACGTACATACATACAGAAGTATGTATGCAGCTTCCAAGTAAACAGACTAATCAAAATTAAGTTCTTGTAATGACACATTTTTATTTGTGAAGGGTATTCCAGCTACGGTGTGCCGAAGTTATCGTGCTTGTTGTTTAACATACATACATAAGTATGTACGTATGCGTATATGCATGTGTGTATGTGCTTATGATCAATTCTCTATTTTCTATTCAATTGTGTCAAAATATTTCTTGCTTCTGTTTTCCACATTGATTATTTCCTGTTGTGGTTACCTGTCCATAAATAATTAAGATGTACACACTTAATAATGAAATCAACAATGACATAGTGAAAATAAATATTTGTAAAGATTCAAAACACTAATAAAAAAGCCAAATACTGCAAGTAACGGGTGATTTTTTAAGAGCTTGATAACTTTTTTAAAAAAAAAAACGCATAAAATTTGCAAAATCTCATCGGTTCTTTATTTGAAACGTTAGATTGGTTCATGACATTTACTTTTTGAAGATAATTTCATTTAAATGTTGACCGCGGCTGCGTCTTAGGTGGTCCATTCGGAAAGTCCAATTTTGGGCAACTTTTTCGAGCATTTCGGCCGGAATAGCCCGAATTTCTTCGGAAATGTTGTCTTCCAAAGCTGGAATAGTTGCTGGCTTATTTCTGTAGACTTTAGACTTGACGTAGCCCCACAAAAAATAGTCTAAAGGCGTTAAATCGCATGATCTTGGTGGCCAACTTACGGGTCCATTTCTTGAGATGAATTGTTGTCCGAAGTTTTCCCTCAAAATGGCCATAGAATCGCGAGCTGTGTGGCATGTAGCGCCATCTTGTTGAAACCACATGTCAACCAAGTTCAGTTCTTCCATTTTTGGCAACAAAAAGTTTGTTAGCATCGAACGATAGCGATCGCCATTCACCGTAACGTTGCGTCCAACAGCATCTTTGAAAAAATACGGTCCAATGATTCCACCAGCGTACAAACCACACCAAACAGTGCATTTTTCGGGATGCATGGGCAGTTCTTGAACGGCTTCTGGTTGCTCTTCACCCCAAATGCGGCAATTTTGCTTATTTACGTAGCCATTCAACCAGAAATGAGCCTCATCGCTCATCGGACACGGACGCGAAACACATTTCGAACCGAACACTGATTTTGGTAATAAAATTCAATGATTTGCAAGCGTTGCTCGTTAGTAAGTCTATTCATGATGAAATGTCAAAGCATACTGAGCATCTTCCTCTTTGACACCATGTCTGACATCCCACGTGATCTGTCAAATACTACTGCATGAAAATCCTAACCTCAAAAAAATCACCCGTTATAATAAGTATACCATAACAGCGTACCATATTGTACCGACAGTTCGAAAATTGTATGACTAGGTCAAATTCTTTATAATCGCTCATATTTTTGTTATGCTCAATTGTACATGCACGAACGTGTATACATAAGTACATATATATATGTATGTACATAAGTATATAGAATATTCACACCCTTTAGATATATAATTCCATTATGTGTAATAGTAGGGTTTTATAAAAGAGTCTAAAGCCCCTTGCTGCAAATATTTTTAGGTTTTCAGAGAGTCATGTTATTCTCTGGTGCTAGGCCTATTTTTTGCTCTGCTACATAATACATACGTATGTACGTATAGTAGTTTTGTTCACCCGACGCTTCATCCTAAAAACTACTGGACATAGATTTAGAGTTATGTCTATATTAGGATTGGGGTATAAATGGACGTCAATTGTCAGTAATAGCCTTAATGTGCACATCTCAAAAACCACTTGAGCTATTTCAAACAAACTTAGCGAAAAAACGTCCTTCTAGCACTTCTTATAACACTTTAATAATAGGTGACGCTTGTATGTATCACCTAAAACTAAAGATATACGAGTATATAGGGTTTCAGTTATATGTATGTAAATGATTAGAAAAGTTGGAATCCGGGTGACTTTCTGTCTGTCCGTCCGCTGTGAACCCTGTATCTCCAGTAAAAATTGAGATATCTTGATGAAACTTGTTATTCAAATTACCAAGATATCAAGTTCCTTCTCCAACTGATCTCTCCAACGGAGTGGAAGTCTTTCTCTTCCTCTGTTTCACCGGAGGGTCCTGCGTCGAATACTTTCAGGGCAAAAGTATTTTCACTCAAGCGGACGACATGCCCGCCAAGCCGCTGTCTCTAAATTCGCTGAAGTATGTCAATGTCGTCGTATAACCAATGGCGCAAAGGACCATAAATCTTCCGCAGAACCTTTCTCTCGAAAACTCGTCACGTCGACTCATCAGATGTTGTCGTCGTCCATGCCTCTGCACCATACAGCAGTTTGGTCTTTGAAAAAAATAAATATGTACATATACACCCAACTCGTTTTTTACACGGTAGATACGTTTTTTAGAAAGCCGTATAAAAAAGAGGCGTTTCCTATAGTAAAATGGGGGATACGTTCCATGTCATCTGAAAACCGTGTGATATGAAATTTACTTCGAAAAACCGTGTAAAAAATGTTGAAAACTATAAAATTTCAGATATGCATACAAATTGTATATTCATATGGCATTTTATTGTGCATTAAAACTTAAAATACATAATTCATACAGGAGAAAAATTGGTAGATTAAGCCAAAAACAAAAGAAACCTGTTCATCCAGGATTAAGAACAGAAAAATTAGAATAGAAATAAGGAAAAAATATTTACATATCTACATACATAATTATTCGTTGCTACTTGATAACAAGCGCAATAGTTTGCGACGAACTGGACTAAAGTCATTATCATCGCTGAAAATATCCATTTCAGCAATGTAAATATCATGCGAAAAAATGTGTAGGTAAGGGTTATCGAATAAGATTATTATTATGTAGGTATGTATGTTCATTTCAGCAATGGTCTTAAGTGTGGTAAAAACAAACATAATTACAAGACAGTGATTTTGAAACCGTACTAGATTAAAAATTTGTTACAAAAAAGTTTTAACTTCAAAACCGTGTAAAAAAAGAGTTGGGTGTACATACATACATTCATATTATACAAGTATGATACGAAGTAAGCGTGTATCTTGTGTAATTAGATAACAGACATAAAAAAAAACAGTTTAAGGCTTCGTCAAGTAATTTTTTATTGCTATTAAATATTATTTCAATTGTAGTTCACTTATTATTTTCGATTCGTTAATTAATATGAATATACCTATGTAGGAGGTGTGTTCAAAAAGTATCGCGAATTTTGTGTTTTTTCAAAAATTATTTATTTATTCATGAATATCTATTTTGTCCCCTTCAAAGTAATCCTCATGAGATATTATACACTTGTGCCAACGGTTTTTCCTATCTTCGAAGCACTTCAAAAAATCATTTTTTTTTATCTTCTTCAGCTCCTCCTTCGATGCCGCCTTTATCTCGTCAAGAGAAGCGGTAACGTCGTCCTTTCATGGGCCTCTTCAATTTAGGGAACAAGAAAAAGTCACAGGGGGCCAGATCTGGGGAATACGGTGGCTGCGGCATCATTAGTGTGTTGTTTTTGGCCAAAAAGTCTCGCACAGGTAACGATGTGTGTGAGCAGGGGCGTTATCGTGGTGCAAAAGCCAATTTTTGTTCGTCCAAAAATCCGGGTGTTTCTGGCGGATTGCTTCGCGCAAATTGCGCATAACTTGCAGGTAATATTCCGTATTGACCGTTCTTCCCTGTGGCAAGAACTCATGATGCACCACGCCTCTGCAATCGAAGAAAACTGTCAGTTACGATTCGGGATACTTTTTGAACACACCTCGTATATATGTATCTGTATATTCATTGGGTGAACTAATGCAGGACATTATGATACATACATATATATGTATGTAAATATACTTTTTGTTTTTTTTTTTGTTGAAATAAACTCGGTAGCTAAATAGTTTCCACAAAGTTGTTGGCATCATAATTTGAAGTTCAAGTTAACATATTTTCAGTGGCACAATAGTTTATTTTATAAGTGAAACAAAGAGATAAAAAAAAATGAAATTTCCTTGCGGGACACATTTATAACCCTTCCGAATTCTGTCATCCCAAATAAGTTCGCAAGAAATCTGCTAAAAAATCAATAAGCTATTTAATTAGTGTCACACATATACATATTTTCGAAGCCACCGTTTGAATTTCAGGCCAATTAAGGTACGATATTGCTATTGATGTTTAGATCAAATAACCCTTATATTTCTTGATGAATGTTATTTATGTGTGACTGTTCAATGTACGTATTTCACTCGAGTGTATGTGAAAAACCAGCATTTATTTACCAGCACTCTTTATTTGCAAACGGAAGCGACAAATTCCAAATATACTTACATACTTATAGACATATGCGTACGAATTTATTGTATCTAGAAAAATATGTTGCTAAAAATATTTTGCTGTAGATTTATGTAGCCACTTTTATATGCTTGGTTTCTTTTAATATGCCGAGCAGTAGAGCTTAACTTACCACTTTACCATTCTTATAACCGAAAAATCGTATGGAATAAAAAGTAAACAGTAAAATTAACAAGTAAGGAAGGGCTAGGTTCGGGTCTACAACCAAGGAAAAATGTATATTCAGGTGTTGGCAAACTTTATATGTATATAAGTTCGGGTGTAAGCTAATTTTATATACTCCCGAAAGGTAAAGTGATATACGGTATATTCGTAGGAAGTATTGCATCCATTATTTGTAATCACAATTATTAAAAAGAAATTCTTTCGGAATTTCAATAACATTTCCTCCATATTGAGCAATAGATGCAATATAAACGTCGAAAATATTGATTAACCAAGGGCACCAATTATTACCACAAAAATATTGTCCTCGAATTTTAACTGCTTACACGGTTATAGTGGAGTTAACGACGGCGCTTCAGTCGTTTCTTCTTTTCGCTCATTGGCACCAATTCGATGAAACAAGTGTAGTCAGGTCATTCCCTACCTGATCTCTTCAACGAAGTGGAGGTCTTCCTCTACTTCCACCGGCGGGTACTAAATCGAAAACTTTTAAAGCTAGAGTGTTTTCTTCCATACGAACAACATGACCTAGATATAGCAACTGCTGTCTCTTAGTTCGCGGAACTACTATGTCAATGTTCGGCGTATATCTCGTACACTTTATCGTTCCAACGGCTGTGGTATTCGTCGTTGCCAATGCGCAAAGGACCATAAATCTTTCTCAAAACTCTTGGACTTTGTTCGTCGAGAGATGACATTACTTTCAAATTGCCTACTCAGTAAGTAAGTAGCACCTGCTGGCAAGAGTGATTGTGCGTTGGATTTCAAGGTTGGTAATGTTGTTGGTGTTGAAATTGGTTCCAATATTGATTAAATTGCCTACGACTTCTAGGTAATGATTGTCAACAGCGAATTGTAAACCAAGTCGAGAATGCGATGACTGTTTGTTTGATGACAGAAGATATTTCATCTTGCCTTGTCGCAATCAGAGCTATACACTATACTTCTTTATCCAGTGTTGAAAAAACAGAACTAACGGCGCGGTTGTTGAAGCCAATCATATCAATATCTCTACTTAGCTCTGCAGCTCGTATTAGCAGCTCTAGCAATACTTGTACATTGAAGAAGTCACACGATTGCGAGTCTGAAACCTCGCTTGGTATCAAATGGGTCGAAGAGGTTTTTTTCGATCCTGGTCCTGTTTTGGTGGTTCTCAACGTCAGCTTACAAAACCGTATTAGCTTTGCGATGATATCAAGTTAAGGCATAGCAACATAGAGGTAGTTCCTGGGAATACTACATACAACATTATAGTAATTTTTTATCGCAACCATCACAAATATGATTGGATAATCTTGATAGGGCAAGTTTTACCCCGATTTTATTCATTATATGCGCAGATATACCGTTATTAGGCTGATACATGCGGTATGAATAGAACCGGAAGTTCGATTTTTAAAATGTTTGGACTATGGTATGCCATCTACCTTAGTTTGTGCCGAGTTTTATCTGAATATTTTCATTGGTGCTCCATTTGTTTTCTAGAAACTGTAATAATCATATAGAATTTAAAATTGTGCTATTTGGGTAGTTGACATTTTTGTCATCCAATTTCGCCTATTTTTACACTGTCGTAAGAGGTGTTGAAAGGATTTGACCTTTTCCAATTCGGGTAATTAAGTTTGAATAGTTTGGGAGATACATACATTAAACCTAGTAGGAGGTGGGACCGCTTTTCAAAGGTTTTCAAACCACAGGCCGGTCACTTGGATTTTAACTTGTCTCGTCATTGTGATCCTTTATTTATGTATTTATCTTGGTTAGTTTTAAGTGATACAAAACACCGTTAGGTGAACAAAACTACATATATGTACATATGTATAAGTATATATGTGAAATAAATTCAACACAGTTTTGTGAGAAAAACACCAACCAGAGGATGAAAATCGCTATATTTTGATATACGAGGTTTAAACCAAGATCTGGACCAATTTCATTTTTATTTAGCGCAAAATCATATTATTTTTAGGAAATTATTAAAATATCACTCATATTCACCGAAAGAAAGTCAGAGGAATATCAGGGAATATTTAGATGGATAGCAATAACATTTGCCATTATTCAAGTATCTTCTTCTTTATTTTCCAAGTCGTATTCGAATATTGGGGATCACATAACATTTAATAATAAGTATAATATTAATAAGCTTAATAGTAATATAATAATGTAATGGTTACATGTTAAATATGTATTTATTGTATATTAAAAAAATTAAAAAATCACAGATTTTTAATTATCGCAACATATTTCTCTCTATCTCTCGCCACATCTATAAGGTTGTCAACGTTCTGGGTTCCTGTGCATTGTCGAATGTTTCGAAGCCACGAAAGTTGCTTACGGCCAATACCCCGTTTTCCTTCAAATTTTCCTTGGGTAGAAGCTCATACTTAGAGTGCCTCATAATATGTCCTAGGTAGGCTGCTTTTCTTTGTTTTATAGTTTTTAACAACTCTCTATTGCGGTTCACTCTTCTCAAAACTTCACTGGTTGTAACTCTATCTGTCCATGGGTTTTTAGGGCTCTTCTAATAAGCCATAGCTCGAAGGACTCTAGCTTGTTCATATATGTGATTTTTAGAGTCCACGTTTCCAATCGCATAGAGAAGCACTGACCAAACATAGCCGTTTAAAAAACGTATTTCGGTTGTGATGTTGAGGCCATGGCTACATAATATGTTTTTGTATTTTAGAAACTCGATTCGACGTTTTATTTCTTTTGAACAATCGCAACTTTTATTGATCTGACAACCAAGATGCTTGAAATTTTTGACTCTTTCGATTCGATTATCATTAATCATGAGTTGTGTGTTATTGTATATGTTTTTCCTACTAATAATCATGTACTTCGTCTTGTTTATGTTAATGCGTAAGCCATATTCGTCATTACGTAAGTTAACTCGGTTTACAAGTTCTTGTAATCCCATCAAGCTATCGGCTATTAATGTAGTGTCGTCTGTATAGCGTATATTATTTATGAAAATACCATTTACTTTCACACCTTGATCAATACTGGTTACCAATTCTTGAAATATTACTTCCGAATATATGTATGTTAAATAACTAGGGTGACAGAATGCATACTTGTCTTACACATCGCGAAATAGATATTTCTTCGGTTATATCACCATTGATGCTCACATGAGCAGTTTGTTGCCAATATAGGTAGATTTCTTATGCAACGAATCTCTTTGTCATCTATTCCCATAAAATGAAGAATTTCCATAAGTTTATCGTGTAATGGTGTCGAAAGCTTTCTCATATCAATAAAGCATAAAAAGACACTTTTTGGACATCTTTACAGTTTGAACCAAAACTTGTATACAGAACAATGCCTCGCGTGTCAAGACCTTCAATCTAAGTTTCAAATTGCTCTTGCACCATTGACTCTTTACCGACCGCCCATTTTGGCATAAAGTTTGCTACAGATATTATATAGAGACAACCGAAAGTTCAAAAATCTTTATTTTTGGTATTTGGCACTTTTGTTATAGGGCATGATATTAAAACATTCTTTCTGTATTTCATATTGGCTGATATGTTCGGTGAAAAGTCATAATAGGAACCGGGGTTCACGTACTCCAATCTGCAGCCATGTAAAATTATAATCTTAACTTCGTCAATTTTGGGACGGATGATGATGAAACACTTAAAATGAAGTATTTTAGTAAAGTTGCATTATAAAGACATTGGCTTTCGACATACTATATATATACATAAGTATGTGGTATTCACTGTAGAATGACAAAATCAGAGAGGAAACGAAATGAATTTAAAATTGTAATATAGCATAGAAAGTATACGTGGTTATTTCGATTTTGCCCATTTTCACAATGTACTAAAGGAACGTGTGAATAAGGGATTTTAGGCTGAATTAGAGCATTTTTTATGTTTTGGATTACGCCCTTCTGCAACTTCTTGTGGTGTCATCCTGTTAATGTTTGCTTGTGTGTGTTTAACTCTATACATATATATCTCGATTAGTTTTAGGTGTTAAAGTAACTTTAGACGAACGAGGATTTAATACTCTAAAGTTGCGAGAGTATCAAAAAAGTATGTTGTATTAATTATCCTTTGGAATGACTGCAAATAACCTTATGCTTATGCATTAAGCATAATTAAAGCGAAAGTCAAATTTACTTAATTACATTGAGAATTGTTCTTTAAATAATACAATGAACTACCAGATTTTATTTGTTCATCTTTCAGTTGAATCGATCATTTAAGGCCAATGTGCTAACCACGCCGGCAAATACAAAGTACATATGATGTACCACCAATGGGACAATGCGTGCAGTATGTGATAAATGCTTTCGTAAATAGCAGAAACATCGTATAATACTCGTATATGTACAAAGATGTTTCATTAAATCTATTATTTTTCTTGAATTCAAAGGTAACCATGAGAATAACACAAAATAATAGTCTGATAAGCATTCTCCAGTAAAATTATAGAAGCGATATTTTTGTAGAGGAGTAAGCACTTTATAGGTTTTAGTGTATGTGTAAGTAACTGTCAAATATTTGTGTTTAACTTGTAGCTATAAAAGTTCTTTATTTGCGAGCAGCAACCGAATATTGCAGGTGTAAACTTATTTAACAAATATTTTTTCATTCTTATTCAAATACATTCATAGATACGAGTATATGTACATATGTATATATTGCATGTGTATAGGGAGCATCACTTGTATTCTTTTAAAAAATTAAAAACAAAATGAATGATAATAAAATCAGCTTATGTCTAAAGATTTCCTTTTTTCGTCAGTCATCTTAAGGCAAAATATTAATTATAACATTTTTTGATATTATCTTTTCATGCATTTAATTTAAAAAATGTTGATCACAATTTCACAATGGCAGAGAAATTGTAGAAGAAGATCATATCTGAAAAGTAAATACATCAATTTATTTTTATTATTATTAATTCTTCTTCGGAGCTGTTCATATTCCTCTGTCTCTATTGGTTATATATATGTGTACATATATTGTATGTGTTTTTGCTATTTAATAAATATACGCTGTACTAACATATGTATATTTGTATCATTTAAATGAACCATATAAATGTTTCAAACGCAAATAAAGCAACAATAAATTTAAAATTTACTTATTTTTGTTGATATACGAGTTATTAGAAGTTTAGGGCAGACTAGAGCCCTAAAAATGGACCTAGTTGGACAATTTAACTGAGTAAAAAAGAAAAATAAATTAAATTTCAGAACTTAATAAGCAGGTTTAAACGCGTTTAAAATTTTAGGTATCACTGCTCAACCATGAAGAAGTTCGAATAGCAATTACCCGCCTGAAGAACAACAAAGCAGCGGGGGCCGATGGATTGTCGGAAGCATAAGCTTCTTTGCAAAATATGGTCGGACGAAAGCATGATCAACGATTGGAATTTAAGTGTACTATGCCCAATCCACAAAAAGGGAGACACCACAATTGCGCCAACTACCTATCTGCCAACTATCTATCCCACGGCCTTCTAAACATCACGTATAAGGTTCTATCTAGCCTATTGTGTGAAAGATTAAAGCCGTCAACAAACTGATTGGACCTTATTAGTGTGGCTTTAGGCCTGGAAAATCAACAACCGGCCAGATATTCACCATGAGTCAAATTTTGTAAAAGACTCGTGAGAGGAGAATCGACACACATCACCTCTTCGTCTAAATTTGGTATCCCCGCGAAACTAATACGGTTGTGTAAACTGACGTTGAGCAACACCAAAAACTCCGTCAAGATCGGGAAGGACCTCTCCGAGCCGTTCGATATCAAACGAGCTTTCAGACAAGGCGTCTCCATATCGTGACTTCTTCAACTTGCTGCTGGAGGTAATAGTCCGAGCTACAGAACTTAATTGAGCAGGTACAATCTTTTATAAGAGTGTATGTCTGCTGGCGTATACCGATGATATTGATATCATCGGCCCGCGCCGTTAGTTCTGCTTTCTTTAGACTGTACAAGGAAGCAAAGCAAATGGGTCTGGCAGTGAACGAGGGCAAGACGAAATATCTCCTATTTCGTCTATCTTGGAACAAGTGTAAACACACCAACAATGTCAGGCTGGAAATCCAACGCACGATAACTCTTGCTAACAGGTGATAGGTGCGAAAGATTTACGGTTCTTTGCGCCTTGGCCACGGCGAATATCGCATTCGATGGAACGATGAGATGTATGAGATATATGGCGACATTGACATAGGTCAGCGAATTAAAAGACGATGGCTAGTTCATGTTGTCCGAATGGACAAAAACACTTCAGCTCTGAAAGTATTCGACGGTGTATCCGCCGGGGGAAGCAGAGGAAGAGGAAGGACCTGGCTACGCTAAGTGGGTCTACGACTTATAATAACCAATGGGATAACCCTTTCGCGATTCCATAGAATAAGAATGTTGATTTTTGCAACTAGAGAGAATAATAGAAACATTAAATTTTACCCCATAAATAGTATGATGCAGCTATGAGGTCAAAATTTAACAGTGGGCATAACATCGCTCACTTTTAGGTGAAATCACGGACCTACCCTACCGGTTTCAACCAAATTAGGTATATAACATTCTTTTGATATTCCAATGTCAAACTCCAGGTGGGCGAAATCGGACTACAACTACGAATACTTTCCATATACTTAACACATTTTCAAATTCCAATTGATTCCTTCACTTTTCATTATACTAGTCATGAAGCAATTAATATAGCGAGAAAAAACTTTGCACGAATAGTGCCTTTGAAGTATGCAACCAAATGACTAAAAATTTTCAAAATCGGACCAAAACTTTTCAAGTACCTAGATCGACTTTTGACTGAAAATATCAGTAAATGTGTGAGATATATAGTATAATTGAAATTCCGAGGAAAACCTTTCTTAAATATCTGTGTGTCAAAAATGAGAGATTGTGTGTTAACCATAACAGTGCATCTTTCTGCCTAAAATGGATACAGTTTGACGATAACTTAACCCAGCCCCCGAGTTATCAGAATTTTTGAACGTCCAGCTGACTTTGCTTCACATGACTGGTGATTGCGTTCCCTTGTGTGAAATCCTGGGAGCATTTTATTAGTCTGTGGCATGTTAATTTTACGTAGTATCGAAAATAAGATAAAATCGAGTCAATACTTCTTCCATTTCTCGTGTACCTCTTTTACAGCGGTGTTGTAGAACTCAGTAATTGTCGAAATCCGAAGTCAAAACGATAAAAAATGTATTAAGTGCTTTGAATTCAGATATTTTTGGTTTAATGTTCGAAACAGAAATATTTTTTTGGTTTTTGGGTTTAACGGAAGCCTATTTATAGGATTTGCTATCAGAAACAAAGCAAGAAGATAGATTTGAAATGTTAGTTCAGAAATCAATTTATTTTATTGTTTCGAATTAATCTTCTTTATATATGTAGGAGAAAACATATTAAAACACAAAATGCCATAATTATTAAGTTAATAAAAAAATTTAGATATTTTAATAGGATTTACAAAACGCAATAAACCTAATTTAACTCCGTCTTTATTTAGTCGATAATGTTATATAATAATACCTGAGACAGACATGTAGTAACAAAACCGTAGTAAAGGTATCATGGTATTCTGTTTACCACGTTGGTGACACACATGGCAATGTAATAAACTCAAGTATAAGCTTTGTTTCATAGGCATTAAATATTTCGAAAAAATTGTAAACAATGAATATGTATGTATGTTGTTGCGCGTTATGGAAAAAACTAAGTTCAATTATTTAAAATGCTCTAAAGTTAATCTCTTTTCATAGAAAATAAGCGATTTGGTTACAAGTTTCTCTAAAATCCTCACATAAAATGAGGCATTTGCTGCTTTTCCGGAACAAAAATTGTGAAAAATGTTTTGTTTTCCATTTCATTAAATAATTTTTTTTAAGTCATTTTTACAGAATATTTCGAAGAGATTTTGTGTAAAAGCTTTTAGCAAAGTTTGTTACCTGTTTTTACCACAATGAAACATCACAGTTTGTTACCAGCAAAATACTAAATTGCTCATATGGTATTTTCTTAGTATTTGGTGACACACATATGGTATTTGTACCATATATGGTATTGTTACTACATGTCTGTCTCGGGTATAAATCTGTAAAGTATGAATGTATGCGAACATACATGTGTACAAGTACTAAATCCAATTAAAATTTCAAATGTGATTTCCTTGAAACTCATTAAAAACTCTTTTAGATTCACTTCAAAATGTTACAGGTTTTGTCACATGAGTAAACAGCAGATTCGAATATTGGTTTTGTGTATATTTGAAAAGTCGAAAATCCAATCAAATTCTGTGACACCATTAAAAATCAGAATTGGTTTTCAAATCGGACAACTACGGAATAAAACAAAAGTTTTATACCGAATATATCGATCAGTTTTTATAATAAAATTGCTTCAAAATATATTCTCGAGTATACCTGAGCAATATGAAAGTTAATGCCCCTTTCTCTGTCCCCAATATACCCCATAAAATGACTTCCGTTTTCCCATCTCGATTTAAACCGTTCAGCTTGATCTGTCCGTCCGTTTAATATAAATTCAACTCCAACTCCTAAACGTATTTCTCCGTGATTGATCCGGTACATTGCGAGAGTATAAAATGTTCGGTTAAACGGAAGCTTAATCTCCATTCTTCATTTTCTTTACAAAAGTGACTTTATATAAATGTACTAGTATACGCACAAGCGTATTTACATGTCCTTACCTATGGAAGTACTTTACGCATTAACATGGACCATCTGGCTCTGGAGGGATTATCCTAAGAGCACAATACTTATTTTAAAATAACACCAGGCTCGAATCACTTGTGAGTAAAAGTAAAAGTGTAACAATTAAATGTTTATGTAGCATACACCTGCGGCCACGCACAACTCACCATTCAAAATTTTTACGAGTAGTGCATATTTGGCGTACCGCTGAAACGTTTTGGGGTATAGATTATTTTACAACTCAGCAAGTGGCATGTTATCTATGTATAATATAAGAAAAATCTAAAATCAACATAGTAAGTAAGTCCCGAAAAACCCGAAAAATTTTAAGAACTTATAGTGGTATATAGCCGTGCCAATTCTAAACTATGGGTACTTTTACACATGCCGACTTTCTTAAAACAAATCGGTTTCGAAAAAAAATTTTGCAAATAGTATATTGTGAGAAAAGCATAGAAGAAGGGCGTGGTTATTATCCGTTTTTACCCATTTTCGCGCTGGTTTATGCCATGGTACTTTGATACTTGTAAATTTGTTAGGCCACGACGACACTCAATCACTCTGTCCCCACGATGATCCTCTAAACAAAATTTCAGTTTTGTAGCTTAAAGGCTTTGTTGTAGCTCTTACTTTATAGGCTTTCGCTTAACGGCTTTCGAACTCGTCTTGTCAGCCTGATTATATATGTATATGTATGTATATATAATATATGTATAAACCTATACATATATTCTTGATTAGTTCTAGGTGTTATATATAAGTAGTTACATAGGTGTTAATAACAAAAGTGAAAAAATATTTAACTTTGTATAACATGTTAAAAAATAACATATTAACTAAATCTCCAGCATAACTTTCGACAAACATGGAAATTACGTAGTTTTAAATAACTTAATCCAAATAAAAACATTTCAATTTAACTAAATAATTCTCAGACCAAAAGCTTTTGTAATCGATTTCTAATAGTGCATGTGTATGAAAGTCATGAACAACATACCATAAATCCACAAGAATTTCGTTTAACCAAACGGAATCCCGCTGAGAGGTAGTGCAATTAAAGGTTGTAATACAATAAGCACCACAAAAATAGTACAGAAGTACAGAGATCATATTATATTCGCTTAAGCCCATTGCGAGTTGCCCTTAAAATCAAAAAGTACTCAGAAGGTACTCAGACGCATATCCTGAAAATGTAAGGTACGACGTGGCATACAAGTACCTGAGAAAACCATGAGTGCACGTGCAGCGTGTTCATCATAAAAAAATCTTTACTTTGTGCACGTGCTCGGGATTTTCACGTAATCAGAATACCAACTCCAATGTCTAGGTGAAACCTTCTGCTGTATGCGCTTGCATTAAGCACGACAGATTCGACATTTTTCACGAATAAAGGTAAAATGATGCTACTGCAGTTTACAGACGGATGCCATGGTAACCCACCATCACCCCTATTTAACATATTCGTACTCGTACATATGTACATACATTAATGGTGTATTCGGGCACCATTATATGTATGTATTCATACTTGCTCACATGTCCATATAGGCACTAACTGGCACACGCCCAACTTTTGACTTTTTGAATATTTTCTTTCTCTGTATGACAAAAATTAAAAATCAACGATAACATGACTTCATTTTATGTGCATACATATACATATGTACAGTACTTGTCCAATAAATTACGAACGAAGAAAAATATATGCAGAATTCTGAATTTAATCATTAATAAAAACCATAAATATTTGGCGTATTATTATTATTTAAGTTTAATGTACATATATAGAATATAAAAAAAAATTTTTTCCAAAAACCGCCAAATACATATTTATGTTTTTATTAATGATTAAAGTTAGAATTCTGAATATTTTATTCTTCGTTCGTAATTAATTGGACAAGTAAGTACTGTATGTATATGGCTATGCAATCAAATTTTTGTTTATAGAATGAGACCTTCTATATTAAAAAATAAACGGAACAGAAGATGTAATCTTCTTCTTCTTCTTTATTGGCGTAGACACCGCTTATGCGATTATAGCCGAGTTAACAACAGCGCGCCAGTTGTTTCTTCTTTTCGCAACGTGGCACCAATTGGAGATTCCAAGCCAAACCAGGTCCTTCTACACCTGGTCTTTCCAATGGAGTGGAGGTCTTTCTCCTCATCTGCGTCCCCCCGCCGGTACTGCGTCGAAAACTTTCAGAACTATAGTGTTTTCGTCAATACGTATGACCTAGCCAGCGCAACCTCAGACTCTCTGTCTGAACTATGTCAATATCGTCGTATATTTCATACAGCTCATCGTTCCATCGAATGCGATATTCGCCGTGGCCAATGCGCAAAGGAACTCCGCAGAGCCTTTCTCTCGAAAACCCGTAACGTCGACTCATCAGATGTTGTGATTGTCTATGCCTCCATTATGTTTCCATTCAGCCTCCACTACGAAACATTCCCAAATGGGTTGAGGCTGATCGACTTCGCAGGCGCCCAAAATATGATTATCTGTAGTACTAGATTCCGGCACAAGAAATTACATCAAGCTACCTGGCTGACTCCGGATCGAGAAGCCACCAACCAGGTCGACCATGTTGTGATAGACGGAAGACAGGTCTCCAGTGTTCTAGACGTGCGTACGCTCCGAGGTCCTAACATCGCCTCGGACCACTATCTTGTTGCAGCCAACATTCGCACCCGGTTCTGTGCAGCAAAAAACGCACACCAACAAACACAAGGAAGGTTCGACGTCGATAAGCTGCAATCACAACGGACAGCAGAACGATTTTCTACTCGGCTTGCACTCCTGCTCTCTGAGAGTACTCGTCAACAACTCGGTATAAGGGAACTGTGTCACGGCATTTCAAACTCCGTACGTACAGCTGCAACCGAAACCATTGGTTTTCGGAAAGTGCAAAAGAACAGCTGGTACGACAAGGAGTGCCGTGTCGCAGCGGAAAGAAAACAGGCTGCCTTCCTCGCAACGTTACGATCGACCACAACACGTGCGGGATGGGATAGATACCGAGAGTTGAAGAGGGAAGCGAGACACATTTGTAGACAGAAAAAGGCCGAAATACGTGAGTAGGAAGAGCTTGATAAACTGGCCGACAGGGGTAATGCTCGAAAATTCTACGAAAAGATGCGGCGACTTACAGAAGGTTTCAAGACCGGAGCATACTCTTGTAGAACCCCAAAAGGTGATCTAGTCACCGATGCCCAGAACATACTTAAAATATGGAGGGAACACTTCTCCAGCCTGTTGAATGGCAGTGAACACACAACGCCAGGAGAAGAAGAACCCGATTCCCCAATCGATGACAATGGAGCAGACGTTCCATTGCCCGACCATAAAGAGGTTCGAATAGCAATTGCTCGCCTGAAGAACAACAAAGCGGCAGGGGCCGACGGATTGCTGGCCGAGCTATTCAAATACGGCGGCGAAGGGCTGATAAGGAGCATGCATCAGCTTCTTTATAAAATATGGAAAGCATGCCCAACGATTGGAATTTAAGTGTGCTATGCCCAATCCATAAAAAAGGAGACCCCACAATCTGCGCCAACTACCGTGGGATATAAAGTTCTATCGAGCGTATTGTGTGAAAGATTAAAGCCCACCATCATCAAACTGATCAGACCTGGCAAATCAACAACCGGCCAGATATTCGCCACGCGCCAAATATTGGAAAAGATCCGTGAAAGGAGAATCGACACACACCACCTCTTCGTCGATTTCAAAACTGCTTTCGACAGCACGAAAAGGAGCTGCCTCTATTCCGCGATGTCTGAATTTGGTATCTCCGCAAAACTAATACGGCTGTGTAAACTGACGTTGAGCAACACCCAAAGCTCCGTCAGGATCGGAAAGTACCTCTCCGAGACGTTCGATACCAAACGAGGTTTCAGACAAGGCGACTCCCTATTGTGCGACTTCTTCAATCTGCTGCTAGAGAAAATTATTCGAGCTGCAGAACTTAATCGAGCAGGTACAACACCCGCGCCGTTAGTTCTGTTTTCTTCAGACTGGACAAGAAAGCAAACCAAATGGGTCTGGCAGTGAACGAGGGAAAGGCGAAATATCTTCTGTCATCAAACAAACAGTCGTCGCTCTCGCGACTTGGCTCTCACGTCACTGTTGACAGTCATAACTTTGAAGTTGTTGATAACTTCGTCTATTTAGGAACCAGTATTAACACCACCAACAATGTCAGCCTGGAAATCCAACGCAGGATTACTCTTGCCAACAGGTGCTACTTCGGACTGAGTAGGCAATTGAAAAGTAAAGTCCTCTCTCGACGAACAAAAGCCAAACTCTATAAGTCGCTCATAATTCCCGTTCTGCTATATGGTGCAGAAGCTTGGACGATGACAACAGACGATGAGTCGACGTTACGAGTTTTCGAGAGAAAGGTTCTGCGAAAGATTTATGGTCCTTTGTCCTGTACGAGATATACGACGACATTGACAAAGTTCAGCGAATTAAAAGACAGCGGCTACGCTGGCCAGGTCATGTTGTCCGGATGAATGAAAACACTCCAGCTCTGAAAGTATTCGACGCGGAGGAAGACCTCCACTCCGTTGGAAGGACCAAATGGAGAAGGACCTGGCTTCGCTTGGAATATCCAATTGGCGCCACGTAGCGAAGAGAAGAAACGACTGGCGCGCTGTAGTTGACTCGGTTATAATCGCGTAAGCGGTGTCTTCGCCAGTAAAGAAGAAGAAGAAATTTGTTTATTTCAAAGAATCCTTAATATAGCTCAATCTTATTAGATAAAACTTTCGAAGAACACACCGCAGTACATAAATTTATTAAGTTCATAAAATACATACGATAGCATTCATTTCAACCCCTAATATGCGCTAAAAAATAACGAGATAGTATGCATAAGAAAGTATAATAAAGAGCGTACAGTTCTCTTGGTAATGAGAATAATAAGGTACATTGAAGCACGTGTTTCTTTATAATTTTCTTCATACATTAAATTAACAATAAAAAAGAAAAATTAAGAAGGGAATTATGCCCACATTTAACAAATTCAATTTTACTACTACATCCTTATATGCATGCGTATCAATGCAATAAAAATCCGAGGTATTTTGTACCAGTCTAATTATCTTTCCTTACATTAACTTACATCAATTGGAAAATAATGAATTTTCTATTTCGCACTTTACTAAAAGTTAGAATTATGAACATTTTGTTTTGAATTTTGAACAAATGCCTATGTTTAGAAATACATGTACATATGTAGATATACGGTGTGCACGCATATTTTCTTATATACATTGCTTTACTTTTAGTATAAATAATTTTGTGAAGTATTCTCCTAAACAGTGTGTTAGATTTAACAAAAATCGGTTCAGTAGTTTCCTTACCTCGGAGGAAAAATATTTGTATATATGAATGTATACATATATATGTATATGTACATTCTACATATATTATATATAGATATAGTATGTAGATATGTATAGGCTAATATCTATAATTATTAGTTTTAGATGTTTCAAATAACCGTTATTCTTTATTTCCTAATGAAACGGTTGTATATATTACGTGCATACAAGAATGGAACCATTTTAACTTTTCATCGTAGTATGTGGATACAAGTAAGTTCACACATATGTATGTATGTATGTACGTTTTTGTGTACATATGTACATACATGTATATGGTACTTCTTTAAAGTTACATACCTGCCATTTTTAGGAACATACGGCGTGTGATCAAGATTCTGTTGATTGTGCATGTTTAATATGTATGTCCGTATGTGTAGTTGATTGAAAAGCAATGCCAAAAAACTTAAGTTTTAAAAAATATTCTTGACGGAATTTTCTGCCAATTAATGAATTGTTTCGGTCTTACCTTGAAAATATATGTACTATCCTATACATACTTATGTATGTATTTGCATGCAGTATAACATTTAGAAGATGTTTGATCATATACGTAGGCACATCAGAAATTTCGTACTGTTATTGCAATTGTGCCCAAAAAATAAGGTGACATTGTATTTATTTTGATAATTCTTTATTTATTATTCCAAATCAATTTCATTTCCTTCAAAGTAATCCCCTCCCGATGCAATGCACTTATGCCAACGGATTTTCCAAATGGCCTTCAGTTCTGTCTTCGCCGTGGCTTGAATCTCCTCTATCGTATAAAAACGGTGTCCCCGGAGCGGTCTTTTGAGCTTGGTGAACAGCCAGATCAGGTGAATACGGTGGTTGCGGAACGATATGGGTTGAGTTTTTATCGAAATGATCACGAATTACGAGGGCAGTATGGAATGGTGCATTATAGTGGTGTAAAAGCCAAGAATTGTCTTTCCGCAATTCCAGCGTTACGCAAACGACGCACAACGTTCAAATAATATTCCTTGTTGACTGTTTGACCGGTTGGAAGGAATTCATAATGCAAAACCCCACGATAATCGAAGAAAACAGTCAACATGATCTTGATTTTTGAGCGACTTTGGTGCGATTTTTTTCCAAAAAATTCAATGTTTTCGGTACCAGTCGAGATTTGACGCGCTTGAAGACCAAAACATCCTTCAAAATGGTATTAACTGAGCCTTTCGATATGCCAACTTCATCAGCAAGATCTCTAATTGTTAATCGACGGGTTTTCAACACCAAATCTTTGATTTGTTGAACGTGAGCTTCGTCGGTTGAGGTTGACACGTTCACGGCCGGCTTGGAACTCACTATTCCACTTGTAAGCAATTTTTTTTTAGACATAGACTCATCACCAATGGCTTTCTGTACCCTACTCAACGTATCCGTAGCAGAAATTTGATTCCATAAACCAAATTTAATGCAAACTCTTTGCTCAACAAATTTCGACATCGCAAAAAACGAAAAACTCACTTTTAGCAGCTCACAAAACGACAAGTATCTCAAACACTAATGCATATTTTGATATGAAATTTGACATAACTGTGACCGACAGTACTACGAACCTAAAAAACATAATTCCCCAAATCCTACGACGCGCGCAGTTTAAATTGAAATGTCACCTTATTTTTTGGGCACAGTATAAAATCGTTCTAGAACATGAACGAAGTTCTTCCTCTCTAATAGCAGAACCAGTGAAAACGCTACTGCCTTCCTTCCTTTTCCTTCCTCATCGGCAAAATGTGTGCCTAGTGGAGAACGTAGGAAAAACGAAGAAATCAGCCATCTCTGTTTGTTTTCATTTGAACAATGTTGCCATTGCTCAATACGCATATGTAGTTTTGTACACACCTATGTTTTCAATTACAATTTGTTACAATATTAAATTTCCAAAACTAAGAAGAAACTATTAAAAATAATTTATATATTTATAAATAATAGCATTCGACATATTGAACAGATTGAATTATAAAAGTTGTAATTACTGCAGTATATCGATATTGGCAACCCTGCGTTGTGAGAGAGCAATCAGCTGCCACGACTCTGCGGCGAAAATCTAAATGTCGTGGATTCTCACGTCATACCACCTCAAAGAGAGAAGGGAGTAGCGCTTTTCACTGTTCAGTTACATTGTGCGCCTATAAGATAGGTCGTGCCAGCTGACTCGGGCCACGATTTTACGTTTTTCACTGATTGCGCTACAATATTTTGATTTCCACTTCACTTTGGCTGAGTTTATATCACACATATAGTACATATGTTCGTATTTTTGAGTTAATTAAGTTGAGATCTTTCGCCAAAGTTAAAAAATTTAATAAATTTTGGCAACAAGTGAAGGTATTTCCCCGGCTTTGATCTCTAGAAGTTTTTTAGAGTATAATAACCCAACTTAGCCCTTTCTTACACGTTTATTATTCAATTTTCCTGACAACTGGAAATACTACGCCTTTATTCTTACGATTAGCGAGAGTAAATATAGTTTGGCTGCAGCCGAGCTTATCTCTCGAATGCGATATTCGCCGTGGCCAACGCGCAAAGGACCATAAATCTTTCGCAGAACTTTTATCTCGAAAACTCGCAAAGTCGACTCATCGGTTGTTGTCATCGTCCAAGCCTCTATGATATTATGAGCGACTTATAGAGTTTGGCTTTTGTTCGTCGAGAGAGGACTTTACTTTTCAATTGCCTACTCTGTCCGAAGTAGCACCTGTTGGCAAGAGTAATCTTGCGTTGGATTTCCAGGCTGACATTGTTGGTGGTGTTAATGCTGGTTCCTAAATAGACGAAATTATCTACAACTTCAAAGTTATGACTGTGAGAGCCAAGTCGCGAGTGCGACGACTGTTTGTTTGATGACAGGAGATATTTCGTCTTGCCCTCGTTTACTGCCGGACCCATTTCCAGTACTCAGTGAAGAAAATAAAGCTGCCGTAGTTGAAAGTGTACACGAAAATCGTGGAGAGTCGATTCGGCGCCGTTCGCACGACTTGGCGCATTTCACGCCGACACCTTAAATTGAAAACATACAAAATACAGCTTGTGCAAGAACTAAAGCCGCTCGACTTTCCCAAGCGACATCGCTTCGCTCTATGGGCTCTTAAGAAGTTCCAAGAAGATCCGACGTTTTAGAACCAAATTTTGTTCAGCGATGAAGCTTATTTCTGGCTCAATGGGTATGTTAACAAGCTAAATTGCCGCATTCGATTCGAAGAGCAATCTGTAGAGATTCAAGAGCTACCATTCAAAAAACAACGGTTTGGTGTGTCGGTGGAATTATCGGTCCATATTTCTTCAAAGATACTGCCGATGAGAATACAATAGTCAATGACGACCGTTATCACACCATGATAACCGACTATTGATGCCGGAAATTGAAGTTTGCGATCTCGTTGACATTTGGTATAAACAAGACGGCGCTACCATCCACAAATCTCATCGATAAGTGGATTTACGAGGTGTGTTCAAAAAGTATCGCGAATTTTGTGTTTTTTCAAAAATTATTTATTTATTCATGAATATCTATTTTGTCCCCTTCAAAGTAATCCTCATGAGATATTATACACTTGTGCCAACGGTTTTTCCAATCTTCGAAGCACTTCAAAAAATCATTTTTTTTATCTTCTTCAGCGTAACATCGTCCTTTCATGGGCCTCTTCAGTTTAGGGAACAAGAAAAAGTCACAGGGGGCCAGAGCTGGGGAATACGGTGGCTGCGGCAGTGTGTTGTTTTTGGCCAAAAAGTCACGCACAAGCAACGATGTATGTGAACAGGGGCGTTATTTTGGCGCAAAAGCCAATTTTTGTTCTTCCACAAATCCGGGCGTTTCTGGAGGATTGCTTCGCGGAAATTGCGCATGACTTGCAGGTAATATTCCTTATTGACCGTTCTTCCCTGTGGCAAGAACTCATGATGCAACACGCCCCTGCAATCGAAGAAAATGGTCAGTTACGATTCGCGATACTTTTTGAACACACCTCGTATTGAGAGAACACTTCGGTGAGCAGATAATTTCACGTTTGGGGCCGATCGGTTGGCTACCAAAATCGTGCGATATCACACAATTAGACTTTTTCTTGTGGGGATATGTAAAGTCCAAAGTCTGTGCGGACAATACCGTTAAAGCAAAACATCACTCGTGTCATTCGTGCTCGAACGAGTCATCAAAAATTGGACTCATAGGATGGACCATCTGAGATTGTCTTCAAAAAATAAATTCCAAATAATGTTCTTTCGGTTGATAATAATGTAAAGAAGTAGGAAACCTGGAAATTGATCACCTTTTATAATCTGTATTTATAGTTGTGTTAGTTACACCATTCAGAACTCAAGAACGGCTGAATTGATTTGGCTGAAAATTGGTGGGGAAGTAGCTTAGAAGTAGGGCAAGGGCATAGGATACTCTTTATCTCTTTATGTCAAAATTTAATACAACTCATTAATACACAAATTATATTTAAAATTATTGTTCAGAATTCATGTTTGTAGGAATTTGAATATATGTATGTGTACAATTTTAAACAGATTCTTCCTTAAAAATAATACAATTGTTAAGTATTTGGAATAATAGAAAAGAACTGCAACCAAACACGCAGTGAAAAAGATAATAACCGGCTCAGTAATCAGTTGTTGAGTATATATTATACTACGTCCATCCCAAAAGACCAATGTCATAACCATTCCAGTCCACTTTTTCGGCTTTCCTGAGAACCGGTTCATGATGTGCAGTCCACTAGAATGACTGTCGATTGGACTCTAGTGGGAAATAATGGAGCTATGTTTGTCGCGCACCAACGCAGAAATTCGGTTTTATTCCGATTAAGGAGCACTCAAACCCTTCTTAGAATCAATTATTCGTTGTTTCTTTCGGATTATGAAGTAGCGAGGCACCCACTTTCCACAGAGCTTTCGTCTCTTTAGGGCGTCATTATGCTCGGTGCTCATTTCGATTCCAGCTTAGCAAATGTCTTTTGAACAGTGGCATTATTGACAATATCTATGCTGAAGTACACTTCACCTTCCACCTTTCAAGCTTTTTACGACACTGTCTCACTCAAAATTCTGATGCACTCATTGTATTCGAAATCAAAAACATATTCTATAAAATTAAAAACACTTCCAAATTATTATACTCCGCCGTCATGTTTTGTCATAGCAAATTTCGCCTTAACATCCCCAGCAATGATTTTGGGTGATATTTATTGTTGAAAGTAGTTCGTAAGCTTTATTAAAGCACTCTGCTTTTTGATCCACGTTATTGAAAATTCTTCCAATACTTGCTTAATAGTGATAAAACCACATAAAAGTGTCTTCGTAGCATCAGATCGGGCTGACCACCTAGTGTCCGGTAACCGTTTCAAAATCGGAATTTTTGAAGTAGAATCTTTAAGTGCGTTCGTGAGACGACCCCATCGATAGGTAGAAGCGGTAAAAAATGTATAGGCGTTTTCAATAAAATCGAAGAAAAGTAATGCTTCTGTACAAGAGTCTGCAGCGCAATTAGCAACCAAATTTAATGAATGTGCAAGACAGGGAATGTATTCTGCATGCTTATTTATTTTCTTAATTCGGGTTGTAAGCCGATGTATTTCCGGCAGTATGACCTTCCATGGGAAAACTTTAGTATACCGTCCCAGGATTTCGGGAATAAAATGGGAATGGTCGGATAGAGGAGATTCCCCAGATCAAGAATATATTAGGTTGTCAAAAAAGTATTGCGGTATTTTTATTGAATCAATTCGTGTGGCACCCATACATCGAGCTTCTTAGTGACTCCAAGCTTCTTCAAATGTTTATAACACTTTGATGACTAATATGCCTCTTTCGACCAATTCTGCGATTTTATCGCAACAGGTCTTCCGGAGCGTGGCGCATCCTCGACCACCTCTACACCAGAACGAAAACGTTGAAACCATCGTTGCGCGGTGGAAATGGAAACTGTATCAGGTCCATAAACTGCACAAATTTTATTGGCGGCTTGAGATGCATTTTTGCCTTTATCGTAGTAGTACTGTAAAATATGCCGTATTTTCTCTTTATTTTGCTCCATGTTTGCGACGCTATAACTCACGAACGACTTAAAAGAAACGATAATCAATCAAACACGTGTTAGCGCGTGAAATGAGATTTCCAAAAAGGTATAGCATGACCCGATGCGACGAATAAAAGGGACAAGGAGATATGAGTCGAATGTCAAGTACTAAATTTTGTCGGGTCCCTAGGTATAAGATTTCACCCGAAAGAGGTATTTGATATTAGCTCAACCGAACATATTAATTTAATATATTAAGATGATGTGCAAAACATCACCCATGTACCAAATCATTTTAACTCAGAGCTAAACCACATAATTTTAAAGAAATCTTGTCCATTTAGTTTCATTAAAATAGCACGCATTTTGACAAACCTAAACGATTTAAATACATGTGGAAAGACCGAAATCATTTAATGGATTATGTTGAGAGCAGAGAAAAGGGCGGGTTCATTGCATTAATTTTAACATATTCAGGCATGTATACATCATATTTTGAATCAATTTTATACATTAATAATATTGACTGACCGGTATATTCAGAATAAAAATTATTAGAATATTGGTTAATAATAATCAATATACGTAGTAGTATATGTTGGAGGTAGTATTAACTCAATTTTATCAATATTTGCCAATATACCACAAACTAATAAAATGCTTCCATTGGTTTATCAAGGTACATAACATATCATTGCCAATCATACGGAGCAAAGTCAACCAGATATTCGAAAATAATGATATCAAGTTTTCGCTAATTTGATATATTTTAGGCGTAAAAATGCACTGTTTTGAGTATAACACAATCTCTAATTTTATTCATTTTCTCACTGTCGGTAGGGATTCTTAAAATATTTGCTCTAAGTGAATTTGATTGTTGAATCTTTAGTTGCTTGGGATGTAAGTATGTATGTACATATGTACATTAAACTTATTAGAGGGCGAGGCCATGCACACTTTTTCAAAATTTGCCCCTTGTTACTGCGATCGCCTGTGCCAACTTAAGGTTCTATATCTTCATTTAGCTATGTCACTTTATATTTTCGTTTAATGGTGTTTTGTGGGCGTAGTAGTCATTACGCCCATCGACGAACACATCCGCCCTTTTTCCCAAGGAATACGAATACCAAATTTGTTTACGGTTTCTCTATTTTTGTTGAAATTACAGCTATAAGACGAGGCCTACATTTCAATTTGTCTCGAGATCTTATGTATATATAAACCTATATTTTATCGATTACTTTTAGGGGATACAAACACCGTAGTCTCTAGCAGCATGTTGCAAGAGTATAAAAATAATGAGGTTTAAATAAATTATACATATGCCGAAAGGTAAATTTTTTTAAAAGCCCAATAATTAATTTTTAAAAATAGTTTTTGAGTAAAAAAGATAATACAAGGTCATTGCTCCTTTAGATTTCTTAATCGCTGAATGCATTGGTGTAACCGAACTCTGCTCAAGCGTAGTTGTAAATAATCAAAATATTTGATAATGATTATACCTCAGATATCAAATTTGTGGCATATTTTTGCGAGTTGCTGTGAAAGTCAAATTTATTTAATTTTCCGAATTGGATTTTCGTCTGGTTGAAAATAAACACAACTATTATTCGAATTAGCTGTTCCATTCATGGGACGAAATTAACATTTTAATCAGTAAGGTAAGGCTATGTTCTAGTGTAACCGAACGTTTTATACTCTTGCACATTGAAAGCATCTAATCCATGGCAACACTTTCAAGTGTTAACAAAATTGATTAAACAAGTAACCAAACATTTCATATTCTTGGAACTTGTCATGTCAAAGCCGGGCAAATGCTACTGTCCGACCGATTAATCGGCATCGGCCATTTTCGGCCGATCTTTAGAGGATTCTACATACTTTTTTCTGACACCATTCCACACTTTTGTTTTTTGTTTTTCTAATTCCTCTTGGAAAAACGCGAATAAGCTTCTTCTTACACAATCACAATTCAATTATTTAATGTTTATTATTAAGTTAAATCAAAAAACTGTATATATATATATATATGGATAGTGGTGCGCCTTCGTATTGACATATAAATCTTTTGCTATGAGTGAGATAAAGTGCTTGTAGTGTCGAGAATATTGCTGCGCATCAATTGAGGAAGACCCCAAATAAAATTAACGTCTGCTCCATCGTCATCGATTAGGGAATCGGTTTCGCCTTCTCCTGGCGTTGTACTTTCACTGTCATTCAGCAGGCTGGAGAAGTGTTCCCTCCATAATTTAAGTATGCTTTGGGCATCGGTCGCCTGATCGCCTTTGGGGGTTCTACAAGAGTATGCTCCGGTCTTTAGACCTCTTACGCGATTATAGCCGCGCGCCAGTGGTTTCTTCTTTTCGCTACGTGGCGCCAATTGAATATTCCAAGCGAAGCCAGGTCCTTCTCCACTTGGTTCTTCCAACGGAGTGGAGGTCTTCCTATTCCTCTGCTTTCCCCGGCGGGTACAGGGTCGAATACTTTCAGAGCTGGAGTGTTCAGTCCGAAGTAGCACCTGTTGGCAAGAGTTATCCTGCGTTGGATTTCCAGGCTGACATTGTTGGTGGTGTTTACGCTAGTTCCAAGATAAATATCATCGGCATACGCTAGCAGTTGTACACTCTTATAAAAGATTGTACCTGCTCGATCAAGTTCTGCAGCTCGAACTATTTTCTCTAGCAGCAGATTGAAGAAGTCGCACGATTGAGAGTTGCCTTGTCTGAAACCTCGTTTGGTATCGAACGGCTCGGAGATGTCCTTCCCGATCCTGACGGAGCTTTTGGTGCTACTCAACGTCAGTTTACACAGCCGTATTAGTTTTGCGGGGATACCAAATACAGACATCACGGCATAGAGGCAGCTCCTTTTCGTTTTGTCGAAAGCAGCTTTGAAATCGACGAAGAGGTGGTGTGTGTCGATTCTCCTTTCACTGGTCCTTTCCAAGATTTGGTCCATGGTGAATAACTGGTCGGTTGTTGATTTGGCAGGTCTAATGCCACACTGATAAGGTCCAATCGGTTTGTTGACGGTGGGCTTTAATCTTTCACACAATACGCTCGATAGAACCTTATATGCGATGTTGAGGAGGTTACTCCCACGGTAGTTGGCGCAGATTGTGGGGTCTCCTTTTTTATGGATTGGGCATAGCACACTTAAATTCCAATCGTTGGGCATGCTTTCGTCTGACCATATTTTACAAAGAAGCTGATGCATGCTCCTTATCAGCACTTCGACGCCGTATTTGAATAGCTTGGCCAGCAATCCGTCGGCCCCTGCCGCTTTGTTGTTCTTCAGGTGGGTAATTGCTATTCGTACCTCTTCCTGGTCGGGCAATGGAACGTCTGTTCCATCGTCTTCGATTGGAGAATAGGGTTCGCCTTCTCCTGGCGTTGTACGTTCACTGCCATTCAGCAGGCTGGAGGAGAACTGTTCCCTCCATATTTTAAGTATGCTGTGGGTATCGGGAACTAGATCACCTTTGGGGGTTCTACAAGAGTATCCTCTAGTCTTGAAACCTTCTGTAAGCCGCCGCATTTTTTCGTAGAATTTTCGAGCATTACCCCTGTCGGCCAGCTTATCAAGCTCTTCATACTCACGCATTTCAGCCTCTTTCTGTTTCTTTCTGCAAATGCGTCTCGTTTCCCTCTTCCACTCTCGGTATCTATTCCATCCCGCACGTGTTGTGGTCGATCGTAACGTTGCGAGGTAGGCAGCCTGTTTTCTCTCCGCTGCGACACAGCAATCCTCGTCGTACCAGCTGTTCTTTTGCACTTTCCGAAAACCAATGGTTTCGGTTGCAGCTGTACGTACGGAGTTTGAAATGCCGTCCCACAGTTCCCTTACACCGAGTTGTTGACGAGTGCTCTCAGAGCAGGAGTGCAAACCGAGTAGAAAATCGTTCAGCTGTCTGTTGTGATTACAGTTTCTTGACGTCGAACCTTCCTTGTGTTTGTTTGGGTGCGTGCGTTTTTTGCTGCATAGAGGCGGGTGCATATCTTGGCTGCAACAAGATAGTGATCCGAGTCGATGTTAGGATCTCGGAGCGTACGCACTTCTAGAACACTTTAGACGTGTCTTCCATCTATCACAACATGATCGATCCCCTTGGTGGCTCTTCGATCCGGAGACAGCCAGGTAGCTTGATGTATTTTGCAGATAACCATATTTCGGGCCCCGGCGAAGTCGATTAACCTCAACCCATTTGGGGATGTTTCCTCGAAGAGGTTGAATTTAGCGTAGGCAACTCTTATAGGTGGAGGATGGAGTCATGTGTTGAAATTCACGCAAGTAAGGAAAGTTCTCTGATCGCCATCCACTTGGGAGTGGCCAGAAGCGATTATTTTACATATGACTCAAGCAGCTCACGATTTCCGGTTTTGACCAGGTATCCTCCGGTTTTAGTTAGTTAGTTTTTTATATAATTTAGCGAAAATTTCAATAATAAAGAAGTTTGTGGGCAGAATATATGTAAGTATATGTAATTTATATTTTAAGTTATAGCAATTAAATATACAGTTACTCACAAAGATGAGTATACACAGGAGTTCGTAAAAAAAATACACAATCTATGGAAAATTTAGTGGATGGAATTGAATTTTTTTGATGCACATTTGGAAATTGAAATCTTAATAATTATAATTCTAGATAAAATAACTTTTTTCTTTAACATTAACCAAATTCTTAAACAAAAAACTAAATGTATTGATAAAATTGGGTCACAAAATTTAGTATACATTTGCATTTTATATGTGGCATCTCTGGATATCTTTATACAGTTATGTGATCATGCTGACATTTAAATACGTTTTAAAGTTTTTGTCATGTACGAGGTGTGTTCAAAAAGTATCGCGAATCGTAACTGACAGTTTTCTTCGATTGCAGGGGCGTGGTGCATCATGAGTTCTTGCCACAGGGAAGAACGGTCAATAAGGAATATTACCTGCAAGTTATGCGCAATTTGCGTGAAGCAATCCGCCAGAAACGCCCGGATTTGTGGACGACCAAAAATTGGCTTTTGCACCACGATAACGCCCCTGCTCACACACATCGTTGCTTGTACGTGACTTTTTGGCCAAAAACAACACACTAATGATGCCGCAGCCACCGTATTCCCCAGATCTGGCCCCCTGTGACTTTTTCTTGTTCCCTAAACTGAACAGGCCCATGAAAGGACGACGTTACGCTTCTCTTGACGAGACAAAGACGGCATTCGAATAGCAATTACCCACCTGAAGAACAACAAAGCGGCAGGGGCCGACGGATTGCTGGCCAAGCTATTCAAATACGGCGTCGAAGGGCTGATAAGGAGCATGCATCAGCTTCTTTGTAAAATATGGTCAGACGAAAGCATGCCCAACGATTGGAATTTAAGTGTGCTATGCCCAATCCATAAAAAAGGAGACCCCACAATCTGCGCCAACTACCGTGGAATTAGCCTCCTCAACATCGCATATAAGATTTTATCTAGCGTATTGTGTGAAAGATTAAAGCCCACCGTCAACAAACCGATTGGACCTTATCAGTGTGGCATTAGACCTGGCAAATCAACAACCGACCAGTTATTCACCATGGACCAAATCTTGGAAAGGACCAGTGAAAGGAGAATCGACACACACCACCTCTTCGTCGATTTCAAAGCTGCTTTCGACAAAACGAAAAGGAGCTGCCTCTATGCCGTGATGTCTGAATTTGGTATCCCCGCAAAACTAATACGGCTGTGTAAACTGACGTTGAGTAGCACCAAAAGCTCCGTCAGGATCGGGAAGGACATCTCCGAGCCGTTCGATACCAAACGAGGTTTCAGACAAGGCAACTCTCAATCGTGCGACTTCTTCAATCTGCTGCTAGAGAAAATAGTTCGAGCTGCAGAACTTGATCGAGCAGGTACAATCTTTTATAAGAGTGTACAACTGCTAGCGTATGCCGATGATATTTATCTTGGAACTAGCGTAAACACCACCAACAATGTCAGCCTGGAAATCCAACGCAGGATAACTCTTGCCAACAGGTGCTACTTCGGACTGAACACTCCAGCTCTGAAAGTATTCGACCCTGTACCCGCCGGGGAAAGCAGAGGAATAGGAAGACCTCCACTCCGTTGGAAGAACCAAGTGGAGAAGGACCTGGCTTCGCTTGGAATATTCAATTGGCGCCACGTAGCGAAAAGAAGAAACCACTGGCGCGCGGCTATAATCGCGTAAGAGGTCTAAAGACCGGAGCATACTCTTGTAGAACCCCCAAAGGCGATCAGGCGACCGATGCCCAAAGCATACTTAAATTATGGAGGGAACACTTCTCCAGCCTGCTGAATGACAGTGAAAGTACAACGCCAGGAGAAGGCGAAACCGATTCCCTAATCGATGACGATGGAGCAGACGTTAATTTTATTTGGGGTCTTCCTCAATTGATGCGCAGCAATATTCTCGACACTACAAGCACTTTATCTCACTCATAGCAAAAGATTTATATGTCAATACGAAGGTGCACATCTATCCATATATATATATATATACAGTTTTTTGATTTAACTTAATAATAAACATTAAATAATTGAATTGTGATTGTGTAAGAAGAAGCTTATTCGCGTTTTTCCAAGAGGAATTAGAAAAACAAAAAACAAAAGTGTGGAATGGTGTCAGAAAAAAGTATGTAGAATCCTCTAAAGATCGGCCGAAAATGGCCGATGCCGATTAATCGGTCGGACAGTAGCATTTGCCCGGCTTTGACATGACAAGTTCCAAGAATATGAAATGTTTGGTTACTTGTTTAATCAATTTTGTTAACACTTGAAAGTGTTGCCATGGATTAGATGCTTTCAATGTGCAAGAGTATAAAACGTTCGGTTACACTAGAACATAGCCTTACCTTACTGATTAAAATGTTAATTTCGTCCCATGAATGGAACAGCTAATTCGAATAATAGTTGTGTTTATTTTCAACCAGACGAAAATCCAATTCGGAAAATTAAATAAATTTGACTTTCACAGCAACTCGCAAAAATATGCCACAAATTTGATATCTGAGGTATAATCATTATCAAATATTTTGATTATTTACAACTACGCTTGAGCAGAGTTCGGTTACACCAATGCATTCAGCGATTAAGAAATCTAAAGGAGCAATGACCTTGTATTATCTTTTTTACTCAAAAACTATTTTTAAAAATAAATTATTGGGCTTTTAAAAAAATTTACCTTTCGACATTATGGAAAGGATATGTTCGTCGATGGGCGTAATGACTACTACGCCCACAAAACACCATTAAACGAAAATATATAGTGACATAGCTAAATGAAGATATAGAACTTTAAGTTGGCACAGGCGATCGCAGTAACAAGGGGCAAATTTTGGAAAAGTGTGCATGGCCTCGCCCTCTTATAAGTTTAATGTACATATGTACATACATACTATCTCAAGCAACTAAAGATTCAACAATCAAATTCACTTAGAGCAAATATTTTAAGAATCCCTACCGACAGTGAGAAAATGAATAAAATTAGAGATTGTGTTATACTCAAAACAGTGCATTTTTACGCCTAAAATATATCAAATTAGCGAAAACTTGATGTCATTATTTTCGGATATCTGGTTGACTTTGCTCCGTATGATTGGCAATGATATGTTATGTACCTTGATAAACCAATAGAAGCATTTTATTAGTTTGTGGTACATTGGCAAATATTGATAAAATTGAGTTAATACTACCTCCAACATATACTACTACGTATATTGATTATTATTAATCAATACTCTAATAATTTTTATTCCGAATATACCGGTCAGTCAATATTATTAATGTATAAAATTGATTCAAAATATATAATGTTAAAATTAATGCAATGATCCCGCCCTTTTCTCTGCTCTCAACATAATCCATTAAATGATTTCGGTCTTTCCACATGTATTTAAATCATTCAGGTTTGTCAAAATGCGTGCTATTTTAATGAAACTAAATGGACAAGATTTCTTTAAAATTATGTGGTTTACCTCTGAGTTAAAATGATTTGGTACATGGGTGAGGTTTTGCACATCATCTTAATATATTAAATTAATATGTTCGGTTGAGCTAATATCAAATACCTCTTTCGGGTGAAATCTTATACCTAGGGACCCGACAAAATTTAGTACTTGACATTCGACTCATATCTCCTTGTCCCTTTTATTCGTCGCATCGGGTCATGCTATACCTTTTTGGAAAGCTCATTTCACGCGCTAACACTTGTTTGATTGATTATCGTTTCTTTTAAGTCGTTCGTGAGTTATAGCGTCGCAAACATGGAGCAAAATTAAGAGAAAATACGGCATATTTTACAGTACTACTACGATAAAGGCAAAAATGCATCTCAAGCTGCCAATAAAATTTGTGCAGTTTATGGACCCGATACAGTTTCCATTTCCACCGCACAACGATGGTTTCAACGTTTTCGTTCTGGTGTAGAGGTAATATATTCTTGATCTGGGGAATCTCCTCTATCCGACCATTCCCATTTTATTCCCGAAATCCTGGGACGGTATACTAAAGTTTTCCCATGGAAGGTCATACTGCCGGAAATACATCGGCTTACAACCCGAATTAAGAAAATAAATAAGCATGCAGAATACATTCCCTGTCTTGCACATTCATTAAATTTGGTTGCTAAGTGCGCTGCAGACTGTTGTACAGAAGCATTACTTTTCTTCGATTTTATTGAAAACGCCTATAAATTTTTTACCGCTTCTACCTATCGATGGGGTCGTCTCACGAACGCACTTAAAGATTCTACTTCAAAAATTCCGATTTTGAAACGGTTACCGGACACTAGGTGGTCAGCCCGATCTGATGCTACGAAGACACTTTTATGTGGTTTTATCACTATTAAGCAAGTATTGGAAGACATTTTCAATAACGTGGATCAAAAAGCAGAGTGCTTTAATAAAGCTTACGAACTACTTTCAACAATAAATATCACCCAAAATCATTGCTGGGGATGTTAAGGCGAAACTTGCTATGACAAAACATGACGGCGGAGTATAATAATTTGGAAGTGTTTTTAATTTTATAGAATATGTTTTTGATTTCGAATACAATGAGTGCATCAGAATTTTGAGTGAGACAGTGTCGTAAAAAGCTTGAAAGGTGGAAGGTGAAGTGTACTTCAGCTAGATATTGTCAATAAAGCCACTGTTCAAAAGACATTTGCTAAGCTGGAATCGAAATGAGCACCGAGCATAATGACGCCCTAAAGAGACGAAAGCTCTGTGGAAAGTGGGTGCCTCGCTACTTCATAATCCGAAAGAAACAACGAATAATTGATTCTAAGAAGTGTTTGAGTGCTCCTTAATCGGAATAAAACCGAATTTCTGCGTTGGTGCGCGACAAACATAGCTCCATTATTTCCCACTAGAGTCCAATCGACAGTCATTCTAGTGGACTGCACATCACGAACCGGTTCTCAGGAAAGCCAAAAAAGTGGACTGGAATGGTTATGACATTGGTCTTTTGGGATGGACGTAGTATAATATATACTCAACAACTGATTACTGAGCCGGTTATTATCTTTTTCACTGCGTGTTTGGTTGCAGTTCTTTTCTATTATTCCAAATACTTAACAATTGTATTATTTTTAAGGAAGAATCTGTTTAAAATTGTACACATACATATATTCAAATTCCTACAAACATGAATTCTGAACAATAATTTTTAATATAATTTGTGTATTAATGAGTTGTATTAAATTTTGACATAAAGAGATAAAGAGTATCCTATGCCCTTGCCCTACTTCTAAGCTACTTCCCCACCAATTTTCAGCCAAATCAATTCAGCCGTTCTTGAGTTCTGAATGGTGTAACTAACACAACTATAAATACAGATTATAAAAGGTGATCAATTTCCAGGTTTCCTACTTCTTTACATTGTTATCAACCGAAAGAACATTATTTGGAATTTATTTTTTGAAGACAATCTCAGATGGTCCATCCTATGAGTCCAATTTTTGATGACTCGTTCGAGCATTTCGACGGGCCCTGACGAATGACACGAGTGATGTTTTGCTTTAACGGTATTGTCCGCACAGACTTTGGACTTTACATTTCCCCACAAGAAAAAGTCTAATTGTGTGATATCGCACGATTTTGGTAGCCAACCGATCGGCCCCAAACGTGAAATTATCTGCTCACCGAAGTGTTCTCTCAATACGAGGGGTGTTCAAAAAGTATCGCGAATCGTAACTGACAGTTTTCTTCGATTGCAGGGGCGTGGTGCATCATGAGTTCTTGCCACAGGAAAGAACGGTCAATAAGGAATTTTACCTGCAAGTTATGCGCAATTTGCGCGAAGCAATCCGCCAGAAACGCCCGAATTAGTGGACGACCAAAAATTGGCTTTTGCACCACGATAACGCCCCTGCTCACACACATCGATGCTTGTGCGTGACTTTTTGGCCAAAAACAACACACTAATGATGCCGCAGTCACCGTATTCCCCAGATCTGGCCCCCTGTGACTTTTTCTTGTTCCCTAAACTGAAGAGGCCCATGAAAGGACGACGTTACGCTTCTCTTGACGAGACAAAGACGGCATTCGAATAGCAATTACCCACCTGAAGAACAACAAAGCGGCAGGGGCCGACGGATTGCTGGCCAAGCTATTCAAATACGGCGTCGAAGGGCTGATAAGGAGCATGCATCAGCTTCTTTGTAAAATATGGTCAGACGAAAGCATGCCCAACGATTGGAATTTAAGTGTGCTATGCCCAATCCATAAAAAAGGAGACCCCACAATCTGCGCCAACTACCGTGGAATTAGCCTCCTCAACATCGCATATAAGATTTTATCTAGCGTATTGTGTGAAAGATTAAAGCCCACCGTCAACAAACCGATTGGACCTTATCAGTGTGGCATTAGACCTGGCAAATCAACAACCGACCAGTTATTCACCATGGACCAAATCTTGGAAAGGACCAGTGAAAGGAGAATCGACACACACCACCTCTTCGTCGATTTCAAAGCTGCTTTCGACAAAACGAAAAGGAGCTGCCTCTATGCCGTGATGTCTGAATTTGGTATCCCCGCAAAACAAATACGGCTGTGTAAACTGACGTTGAGTAGCACCAAAAGCTCCGTCAGGATCGGGAAGGACATCTCCGAGCCGTTCGATACCAAACGAGGTTTCAGACAAGGCAACTCTCAATCGTGCGACTTCTTCAATCTGCTGCTAGAGAAAATTATTCGAGCTGCAGAACTTAATCGAGCAGGTACAATCTTTTATAAGAGTGTACAACTGCTGGCGTATGCCGATGATATTGTTAGTTCTGCTTTCTTCAGACTGGACAAGGAAGCAAACCAAATGGGTCTGGCAGTGAACGAGGGCAAGACGAAAGATCTCCTGCCATCAAACAAACAGTCGTCGCACTCGCGACGTGGCTCTCACATCACTGTTGACAGTCATAACTTTGAAGTTGTTGATATTTTCGTCTATTTAGGAACCAGTGTTAACACCACCAACAATGTCAGCCTGGAAATCCAACGCAGGATTACTTTTGCCAACAGGTGCTACTTCGGACTGAGTAGGCAATTGAAAAGTAAAGTCCTCTCTCGACGAACAAAAGCCAAACTCTATAAGTCGCTCACAATTCCCGTCCTGCTATATGGTGCAGAGGCTTGGACGATGACAACAACCGATGAGACGACCTTAAGAGTTTTCGAGAAAAAGATTCTGCGAAAGATTTATGGTCCTTTGCGCATTGGACACGGCGAATGTCGATGGAACGAGGAGCTGTACGAGATATACGACGACATTGACATAGTTCAGCGAATTAAAAGACAGCGGCTACGCTGGCTAGGTCTTGTTGCCCGGATGGACGAAAACACTCCAGTTCTGAAAGTATTCGACGCTGTACCCGCCGGGGGAAGCAGAGGAATAGGAAGACCTCCACTCCGTTGGAAGGACCAAGTGGAGAAGGACCTGGCTTCGCTTGGAATATTCAATTGGCGCCTCGTAGCGAAAAGAAGAAATCACTGGCGCGCGGTTGTTAACTCGGCTATAATCGCGTAAGCGGTGTCAACGCCAATTAAGAAGAAGAACCCTTATAGGTGCGCTCCAAGCGCTCATAGAAGGCTTCTTTGTTCACATCGTCCTTCTTTTCCGTCGGGGCGTGTGAGCAAATCAGCGATATGTTGAAGAACCTCGCTTTGTTGCGGATTGAGGCTAGACGTTCACCCACAGAGTGAATGATAGCGCTCGGCGACGGATTCTTTCTCCCACCCCGAATACCACACCAAACTTGCGCTTCTTTACATAACCACTGTAGTAAATGTCACAAAGACCTACTCGCACAGTCCTCCAGTCGGCGGTGATGTCCGCCTTCATTTTCACGAGGACATCAAACAGCTGGGCAGCGGCATCTTCCCAATTAAGGGACCGGACATTCCAGGTGCATGCTCTCAATTCGTAGTCCTTATTTTGTTTGCCATGGTCGTCATCAAAAGGGGAGTTTCTCTTCCGAGGTTCTTGGTAATTTTTTATTGGTAGTGTTTTTTACGTGGAGAGTCCCAATGTAGGGGATGTTTCGCCTTCTCTCTTTAGATGGCCTTCAAACGGATGTTTTTAGGCTACCCAGAGGATACTTGGTCAAAGGCCGGAAGTCATGGGCTGCTTGAGCCATATGTAAAAGGATCGTGTCTGGCCACTCCCAAGTGAATGGCGATAAGAGAACTTTCCTCACTTGCGTTAACTTCTACACATGACTCCATCTTCCCCAGAGGCAACTTAGATCTTTAAAATTTAATGAAACAATTATAGAAAAAAAATCTCAGTATTTTGGTAAAATAACCAAACTGAAAAATATCACAAATCACGTATGTATTTATATAAGCTTTTCATTAAATGGAACTGCAAACTGTTTGAAGAAAATCTCTTTTTTTTTATATACATATGTAGATATATAGAACTGCCTTGCATATGTACGTATAAAAGCTCCCAAATTGTAACTAAAATGAGTTTTTACAATGGTGATTGATGCGAAGAAAATAGCAACAACAATATAATATTGTGAAGTTTTAAAATATGCTGCTTTCTTATTAAATAAAATTGTTTTTAGATACAAGTATAACTTATATAATTCTTTCCTAACAGGTATTAGAATTTGCCACCATAAAAAAGTAAATAAAAAAATATTAATGCGAAGCTCTAAAACCTGCAAAATATGTTTACCTCTTTTTGTTCACACAACTGTACAATTCCGATGTGAAGTAAATTTTCGCTCTTTAATTTGTGTGTTAAAGGGATGTCCAACTTATTCCTGTACGAGAGCGCCTCAAAATTAGCGTTTTTTATAACATTTTCCATTCTGGCCAAATCGAACAAAATAAAAATTTTTGGGCATTTAAATTAAAACACCCAATATTTATTAGGATTGAAAATTAATATATAGAGGTCATTTAATATATGGAGAAACTATATAAATATGTTTATGCTACATTAAAATAACTGACTTTTGAACATTCAATACAAATACAAGATCATTAAGTATGTTAGCTCTCAATTAGTAAAAGTTTTTAATAATTTTCCATTGAAAATCAATGATGCATTACATGACAAAACATTTCGTCAAATACATTTATATTTCGTGTTTTTTTTAATTATCGTTCTTTTACATTTTATTTAGTATTCTGGGGCGAGGCAACAAATCCCTCCGTTAACATATTTTTTTGTTAAGATTTCAATTTTCAAACGTCAAAACCTCCTGAACTTTGACCGCTGTTCAATGAGAGATGTGTTGGGCATCTCTTTATTTTTGCATTTTGCGATGAACATCAAGTTTCAGAAGAATGTCATTGATTTTTTCGCAATTTTTTACCCTTCCGTAAACTGATATTCCCCTCATCAAACTAACTTTGCGGGCTAAAAGTTTGCCCATCCCTGGTCTATACAAACAAGCCAGAGACAATTGATGAGCTTCCTACGAGTATAGAACTTGTAATTGCAACAGTATCAGCCGACGAAAATTGGGGTCAGCACACAGTGGTAGGGGCCAGCACACAGTAGTCGGGAGCAGTTATTATGACTGACGTAGGAAGATAATACCAGGAATAATTGGAAGTTAATTCCTTTGCAGGATCTACCGCAAATCTAGTGCATTTAAGGTTTTTAAACTGATTCCTTTTGAAATTGAATTCGAACAGGGCGGCAATAGCGGGTGGACGAAGGTCTTCAGTTTTACTAAATTTTTTGTACTCTTCATCATTTTGCGGTTTTATTATCAGTTATACAGGGACATATATCGTGACAAATAAATAATTGTCATCCAAATTATTATTTTCAAATTTCTGCTTATATTCGCTCTGACCAGAATTGCCATCATAGCCACATATTCCTACTGATAATAGGTAATTAAAGGACTCATTCCGTTCATTAATTACATTTGAGACGCAATGTGGTCAAAAATTTTTTTTATCTCAACTTCAGCATCAGATTCTGACACCTTTATTTGCTCAGGATAACTGTTTTTTAAAATGTTATCATAGCAGGGTAAAAAGTTAATATCAAGTTTTTTGTTAACGAAGCTTCTAATAATTAGACATTGAAGCTTTATTAAATTTGCTTCGGTGATAAGTGATATTTCTTCACACATTTTCTAAACACCAAAATTCAAAAATATAATATTATATAGTATATAGGCGTGAAAGTTTACACCGATATGATGTGCCTAAATAAAAGTACGTATAAAACAAACATTTGATAAAAGTGAGAAAATGATAAAATGAAAACCAAATCTCAAATATGAATACATACATATGTATGATAAAAAAAAAAAAAAAAAAAAAAACAATAAAATATTCACGAATATACACGTAAATACAAAAACTTATAAAAAATAACACACAAAAAATCGCATGCCTGTTAGAATAACATGAATAACAAAGAAAGTTGCAAAAAGTTGCAGCTGGAATCAATAGCATAGCCTTAGAAAACATTAACTGATACAAACAACCTTGATTCATTGGAAGGCGAGACAGTGACCACAACTTTTTGTATACCTTAAATCGATATATGTATAAAGAAAAACATACCACTCAAAAGGGCACTTATAAAACAATTGATATAAAAGACCAGTTGGGTTGGGAAAGGACCTAGCCTCGTTTGTAATCTCCATTTTCGGCATCGAACTATAATATATACATTATATGTTCAGTTAATTTTGTAAAGATATCGTACATATTGACCGACCAATATATGCGGTATAATAGCCAACCGGAAGTTTGAAAATCTTATATAGGGTGGGCCATCTAACTTTTTAAAAATTTGAATTATCTATATTTCGACATTGGAAACGTCAAATGCCATTCGGAAAGTGACAGATATTCAGTAAAAAGTCTAAAATTTACGAAATAGGTCGCTATTTACTATTCTACAGTTCGCAGATTGGGCAGAAGATTGTTTGACTGAGGATGGTAAATTTTACCGAAAAATTATCTTTTCGGACGAGGCTCATTTCCACCTCGATGGTTACGTTAACAATCAGAATTGTCGCATTTGGGGCACAGAAAACCTGCACGTAATCGTCGAGAAGCCAATGCACCCAGCACGAATCACTGTATAGTGCGGATTTTGGTCTGGTGGAATCATAGGCCCATTTGTTTTTCGAAAATGAAAAAGGAACCGCAACCATCAATGGTAAGCGATAACGCGGAATGTTAACCGAATTTTTCTTCAAGCAAATTGAAGAGGAAGACTTGGACAACATTTTTAGCAGGGCGGCTCTACGTGCCATACAGCAAACGCTACACTTAATCTTTCACGCCCTATCTTCGAAATCTAAAATTGTTTTATGGTCCACCCTATAAAAAGGTAAGGGTAGTTTTGAATCTCTTTTTTCCGCATGACTTATATTATTACCAAAAAAAGAACCTCTCTAAGTATCATTAAGGTACCTCACTACCATCACCAATATACTATATATGGAGATTTTTGATGATCTTGATATTAGTTATAGACAAGTTTACACCTGAACTTATCTATTTCAGACAAAAAGATGAACCGTTATTGTAAAAACAGTATAAAGTCAGCCGTAAGTTCGAAAATCTTTCAATTAGCTATATGAAGGCTAAAGACTCCGATTTAACCCATTTTTAAAATACAGTCGTTACTATTATCAGAAACGGATGCTCTTTGAATTTCTATAATATATCTTCACAGATCTATTGCACTATTCATGCAAAGTTTTATTCGGATACATTGATTGCCCGGATTTGAATACTGGAAAGTGAAAGAATCATATGGAATTTTAAGTTGTGTTATATGGGAAGTAAACCTGATTTCGTCCATTTTTTACCTAAAAAGTGTGTGGATTATGACTCAGATGCATTTACTAAATTTCAGTAGTCTCAACAAAATCGTTATGAAGGAAGTTTTGTGTGAATTTTGTTATTATAGAATAGTTTAGGAGCTATTTACATTGAACATATTAGAGAATGGGACCACGCTCCTTAAAACAAGTTTCATAGATGTGCCTCCTTTTTTCAATTCTTTGTACTAAATAACATCCTTATATCTTATTATTGACTGCCATTTTCAGGGCGTTGCAACAATCTAATTCCGCCCATCTGCAACACCAGCTCTTCTTATGTGCCAAGGAACCTATGTTCATCAAGATATCATAATTTTTACTCAATTTCAGCTTGCACGGACAGATGGACGGATAAACAAACTCGGAATTCAACACGTTTCTCCAGATGTTGTTGTTGTTGTAGCGGCAGAATTCTGCCAAGTTGACAGTCCTTGGCCGGATAAAAATCCGGGTCCGTTCCGATTACGTAGACCCGACTGTTTGTTTCTCCAAATCATTTATATCGGTATAAATCCGGCATTCAAAGTGTAACCAATTAAAAAAGCCATAAATTCGGTTTGGAAAACTATTTTTATTTATTTAAAAGTACAAAATGTGTGAAAATAATCATAAATTCAATTCACTTTTGCTCGATATTACCACTTTTTGCCTTAACTATGGCCTTGAGACGGTCAAAAAACGTGTCGCAAGCTGCCCGAATGTGACTTGCCGGTATTTTGGCCCACTCACGGACAATGACTTCCTTCAGCATCTCGTGACTGGTATATTTTTAACTTCGGACCTTGCTCTCCAAAATGGTCCAGAGAGAATAATCCATTGGATTCGCATCTGGTGAATTCGAGAGCCATTGTGTGGTCGTAGTGAAGTTCGGAACGTTGTGTTCCATTGGTTCACTCGCGCTTTGTGAGACGGTGCTGAGCCTGTTTGAAACGTCCATGGTTTGTGACCGAAATGTTTGTTTGCTCACGGTTTCAAAGCAGCCTCTAGAACACTTTCCCGATAATATGTCGCATTTACTTTGACGCCAAGCTCGATAAAAACAATTGGAGAGCACCCATCTGCGGTGACAGCGGCCCAAACCTCACGAACAATTGCTGGCTGTTATTTTCCAGCTAGATATAAAGCAATCACACTATTACGTTTAAATTCCATCGCTGATAACTTCCTTTTTGCGTTCACTTTTGGCAAAACGCTTTTGTACACTTGTGAATTCCAGAGCGACAGCTGCGCGAACTAATTATGTTTAGGTGACTCAATTCACTGTTTGGTGAATAAAACTCTGTAGCGACTTATTGCAAGACTATAAAAACGTTGCGATTGAATTCCAAATTTTTTATTCGACAAAAATATGAATGAATTAAAAATTGTATTTCGTATCTGATTAACTTACATACATTATAAGTCACATCTTAAGCACTTTGTTTTATATCTGAGATATTGACATTAAATTTATTTGTGTTAGACTTTTATATACTTTTTATTAATTATTATACCAATATCCGGAATTTTACCGAATTACTTATTCATAATAATTAGAATATTCTCACTTAATTTAATTTGAAATGTATGAGATATACACAATGCCACGAAAATTTGAAATATTGGGTATATGAAGAAAAAATTGAGGCCCGGATACCATAATATTTGGTTTGAGATATGGTAAAGTATACTCCGATTTCTTCTATAATATACACAGATTGAACGATATTTTCGATAAAAAGTTTGCAATGGGAACATTGATCCACATATTCGATATCTGGGGACTTGAATAATTTTCATCCGGGAAATTTTTGGAAAATGTTTGTTATATTAATCACTTCTTGATTCGGAAAATTAAATGCCTCTGGCGTATTAATTGATTGATTTGTCGCACTTTTTAGTAATTTTTAACGTAACAGTTATATGAGGAATGGATGAGTTTATCACCCGATTTCATTCATCAATCATTAATTTATTCTGGGGAAACTCTTAGAGGATGAAGCCGCTCCCATTCTTGTTTAACACTAGCTCACACATACTCCTTGCTACTGCGAACTTATGTGCCAAATTACGTTTTGTGGCAGTGGTCCGATTACTATTTTTCTATTTTATGCGTTGTCTAAGGTTGAACTATTCAATATAGTGAAACTAAATTTTTGAATAAAAACGAAAAAAGTAAACGTTAATCGTGCAACTAGTGAATTCCTTTCGCCCTTTCGTAGTGACAACGCAGTTGTTGTTGTTCTCTCTTCATCACATTTGAGCAATATTGCCAATGCTCAATTTGTATACATGGTTTTGCACAGATCTAGGTTTTCAGTTATAATTCTTCATAATGTAGAACGTCAAAACTAAAACTTAATTATTAAAAAATATATTATATATAATAGTATTCGACTGTAATTTTGAGTTAGTTAAAGAATATTTGAAATATACTAAAGTTTTTTCTTTAAATTAATACAAAATATTGTTTTAAAGGGAACAATCTCGTTAAGAGAACAAACTCGTTTCTACGGAAAAAAGCCAATTTTGGCAAACTTGCCGTAAGGGACTGTAGAAGCGGTTATGAGTTTTTATTTACATTGAAATAACAAAAGTGCAAATGGGAACAACAACAATTACATTGTAACTACGGAAGAACGGAATGGAATTCACTAGTTGCACTATAAGTGTAAAATCCACGGTGCTATAATATGAACATAACTTCCAAACTTGAAATGATCGATGACTTATCAAAGGTTTTAAGAGATAACATTTGAGACAATGAAAGGGTAGTGATTTTTAATTACTAACAATAACTTTTACATTTTTAAATATGAATATGTTCAATTTAATTCATTCCATCAGCATCTTTGGAGAACGTGGCTAGAGGATCGTTGCATAATTGAATGGATTTTAGGGTATTCTCAACATTTAGCAATTGTGTTTTTTCTGAGGGTGTATCAGCAAATAATCACCGGACTGTTGGTAGTCTTCTGACAGTGGTAAGTTCGATAATATTTGTTAGCCCTTATGAACTTATCTTAAATCATGGTTGAAATTTTTTTTCAACACTGCTGAAATTTTGTGATTTTATGATGTTAGATGTTATTTTAGGTTTGTTATGAATACCTGTGCGTCGTTCGCCCATAATCTAGCAAAGTAGCCGTAATGCCTGGCAATGCAACTGTCAATGCGGTTTTCTGTTGTGATATTAGAAAAAAATCGTCTTGTTCAGTAGCACCTATCAGTATAATACATACATATGTATGTATGTACATGTATGCGAAAATTACTGTTATCTCGAAATAGCTACATACATATATGCTGTTATTTATTTTATTTTGTTTTTTGAAGGAATAAATTTTTCAAATAATATTGACATGAATTTTGAGCACATGCTTATGATTTGAAATATAATTGTTGTACTTATGAATTGTATTGACTTTTAAAGAGATAATGGGTCTAATTATTGAATCCGCATCGAAATCAAATTCGTTGCGGGAAGGATTTTCAATTGAAAATGTTCATGCGGTCATAGATTCCGTCGATAACCTGCTTTACCAACAAATTTGACAAGTTTGAAAAATAAAATAAATTGTCTTAGCTTTTTGGTTCGTTTTTCAAATATGGATACAATTGCATTATATTTAAGTGATAGTGATGATGAAAATAGTGTAAACATTCGTCGTGAGCGCAGAAATTTGAGGAATATTTCAAAAGGCGTTTTGAAAATGGATGACATAGTGAATTGAACTATTTAAGCTAAAAGACAAAATTTTATTTACATATGTATGTATGTAGATACGCAGTTTCATTAAAAATTGTCGGATTAACAAAAGGGCATTTATATACATTTTGGGGGAAAAATTTTTCCATCCAGTGCTGTCCTTGACTGGAGGGCCCATGGCGTTTAACTTTTCTGAAGTGTCTTCCCAAAAAGTATTTATATCCGCGGGTGCCCTTTGAGAAAATCTTTTAGCTATATCTGGGTGCAAATTCATAAATCCACCAGTACTTCATTTCGATTTTTGTTGATGTGCTTTTGTTTCTTCTCTCTAAATTACAAATTTAAAATATAATTTAATGCGTTCTCTGGTTTTTTTTTATATAAATACTTACAAATGCTCAATTTTTGCCAATTTACGCAGTCCACTGATCAACGGATAGATTTCGACAAATATTTTCGATTTAGCGGTTTCAACGATTTCGAAATTAGCGCCATATATTAGCCACAGAATGTATTTTATCGAGTCGGCAAGTAAGTTCAACTGCAACGGTACGGTTTCAATGATTTCAATGTAATAATTTTCGATCGAATTGTAAAATTTTTCGATCAAAACGGATTCAATAATTAGACCAATCAATCCTATGTCCGTTCCCTGGTTTTAAGCTCCCTACAAATTTTCAGCCAAATTAAATCAGCCAATCTTGAATTATAAATAGTGTATAACTAACACGCCTTTCTTTTATATACTATACATACATACATATGTTTGTACATAGTTTTGAAACTATTTTAATCAATTATTATCTAAGAATACATAAAAAGGCAAACAATTTGTTGTGCTGGACGAGACACTCTTAAATATGGAAACATTAAAATAAAATTAAGGAACCGTAAAGTATTTCGAACAAAAAGGTGTATACAATCTACAAAATGGCAACAAACGATTACTTCTCTTCTTAGTCGCTAAGTGCGAGTTGTCAAACGTCAGCTACTTATGTATTTTCCCGCAATTATAAAGCGTAAAGCGTGTTCAACAAAAATGTTCTTTAAATTCGAATTGCGTTCTTAAGATTTTAATATCAATCAATTTCGCAATTTGCAACATAAGTACATACATACAAATGTAGGTGCTCTCTTCGATTAGTAAGCAATTGTTTGAATTATTGATTATAGTGAATGCGCAATGTATGTACATATGTAAGTAGTCTTTAAATTATTTTTATACTCTTGCAACATGTTGATTCAGAGTATAATGGTTTCGTTCACATAACGGTTGTATGTACCTTATATACATATGTATGTATATATAAATGATCAGGATGACTAGAAAAGTTGAAATCCGGGTTACTGTCTGTCTGTGAGTCCGTTCGAGCAAGCTGTAACTAGAGTACTGTTGAGATATCTTGATGAAACTTGGTATGTGCGTTCCTTGGCAAAAAGAAATGAATGAGTTCGTAGATGGGGGTATTTGGACCACTGCAACGCCATTAACGTATTTTCGCTAGTTGGCGCTTATTCGTCACATCGGGTCATGCTAAACCTTTTTGGAAAGCTCATTTAGTTATAGCGTCGCAACCATGGAGCAAAATAAATAGAAAATACGGCATATTTTACAGTACTACTACGATAAAAGCAAAAATGCATCTCAAGCCGCCAAAAAAATGTGTGCAGTTTATGGACCCGATACAGTTTCCATTTCCACCGCACAGCGATGGTTTCAACGTTTTCGTACTGGTGTAGAGGTGGTCGAAGATGCGCCACGCTCCGGAAGGCCTGTCGTCGAAAATTGCGATAAAATCGCTGAATTGGTCGAAAAAGACCGGCATAGTAGCAACCTTAGCATTGGTCAAGAGCTGGGCATGAGTCATCAAACCGTTATAAACCATTTTAATAAATCATTCAATAAAAATTCCGCAATACTTTTTTGACAACCTAATATAAAGACCCATAACTAAGCATTAAATTAAGATGTTAAACTCTAATTTGGCACAGTACATCACAGTAGCAGGAGCATCTGTGGGCAAAATAGGTAGAAAAGTGGACGTGGCCCCGCTCTCTAAATAGTTTAATGCACTTAACTCCTAAACTACTAATCCTACGAGCAAATTCGTCTAGCGCAAACATTATAAGAACTTCTATCGATGGTGTGAAAATGGATGAAACGGAATGATAACGCCGCTCACTCCCCACATAACGGTACTGTTAAAAACTACTAAAGGCACAATAAATCAACCACTAAATCCGCCAAAGGCATTATATTTTACCACTGATATGTTGAACACAATGCTCGCGACAGACCGCAAACGACATCTGTCAAATATTAAAATACACACGTTCTTATGGACACTGTTATTTTGACAGCAGCACGACTACACGACTACAGGCCGACGGTTGTCGCTCTCGCTAAATTTAATATTTTCCTATATTTGCCAACGACAGTAGGACGACAAAAGAGTTGACAGTAGAATGGAAGATAGAGAGATGGGTGGAAGAGTGGTGATGCCACTATATGTAAAATCTAAATTATTCCCAGCTCTAACAAACTTGACGTTATTTTACAAATAAAAGCATAAAATAGATCTATTATAGCTCTATTATATCATTTGTAATAACAATTGATAATTTAAAACAAAAATACAGTGGGGAGCATAAGTGAGTACATAGATGATATTTTTGTACTTAATAATGTATAACAAGAGTAATAATAAAGATAGCAACAACATTTTTTTTTTTATATGTTTGGTGCTTAGTAGACTTCAATTTTATTTATGTTACAACAACAGAAAATATCAAAGTCCAATAACAAATTAATAAAAACCAAAACAACCTGCATGTACTCAATTTTGCACCCGTTATCATTTCAGCAATGCATTAAATATTTACCGTTTTTTTCCAAATAGAGTGTTAAATTCTAATCTAAGATAATGTTTTGCATATTGTGGACGTACTTTGAGATAACTAAAGAATAAATAATAAATAAATTTAAAAAAAAATATTTAAATAAATGAAATATAAAAACAATGAAAAAAATATCGCGTAAAGTTGAGGACAAAATTGTTTCGATGGCTGAAAATGGATCTTCTTCTCGGCAAATTGCTGTGGATTTGAAAATAAGCCAGTCGGTAGTGATAAGAGCCCAGAAAAGGCAAAATTGTCAATCAAATGTGAAAATCAGAGGGCGTAAAAGGCTTTTGACAGTTGAGGACGCACGCCTAATGATGGTACGAATGAAAGAAGACAAGTGTTTGACCAGGAAATGCAGCCTTGGAAATAGGTAAATTACAATTTGGGTATATCTCGGCGGTTAAAAAACAAAAACCTGCTCTATCTGCCAAAAATGTTAAGGCGCGACTAAAGTTTGCAAGAGATCAGTTGAATTGGACTGAAGACGACTGGAAACGTGTTATTTGGTCCGCCGAATCAAAATTCAACCGGTTCCAGTCTGACGGTAAGTAATATTGCTGGCGCCAACCCAATGAAACCATCAAAAGACATCACGTGAAAGAGACTGTGAGACATGGTGGAAGTAACATCATGTTGTGGGGTTGCTTCACATGGTGGGATGTTGGACCGCTCCAGAAATGGAAAGAGGATTATTTGAACCTCTTGCATAGCCATTTTCCCGATTTTGTTGACAGGAGCGCTTATCCTGAGAAAAGGTCATATTTCAACAAGATGGTGACCCTAATCATACCACCAAAATCGAGAAGAAGTGGCTCAGTGAGCAAAAATTTCAGGTGCTGGAGTGGCCGGCACAAAGTCCTGATCTCAATCCAACTGAAAATTTATGGTCAATTGTGAAACGACGATTAGGCACATACGAAAGGGCACCTACAAGTCTTTGCGAGCTTTGAGAGAGTTTTGCCAAGGAATGGCTGGATATATCGGATGAAATAATTCAGAACTTGGTGGAAAGTATGCCAAAGTATGCTTGCTGACAAAATATTGATTTCGCTCATTATATTCATATTTTAAAATGGTGCAAAATTGAGTACATGCAGGCTGTTTTGGTTTTTATTAATTTGTTATGGACTTTGATATTTTCTGTTGTTGTAATATACATATATAAAATTGGAGTCTACTAAGCACCAAACAAATAAAAACAAAATTTTTGTTGTTTTTATCTTTATTATTACTCTTCTTACGCATTATTAAGTACAAAAATATCATCTACATATGTACTCACTAATGCTCCCCACTGTATATACCAATTTACTTATGTTTTACATAAAAAATTTCACTTTGAACAAAATATTAAAATTTCATTGAAATGCAAGGTATTAGTATGGCCACAACGAAATTGTGTACATGCAAAATGGGGAGCTGTGTTGTCTTGTGTACATGCGTTCATGTAGTAGGATGCACAACGCTATTTTCAGTTCACTGTCGTGCTGCCATGTCGTGTCGCGAGCATTATATTCAGCACTTGAGATATTATGAGAGGGCTTTAAAGGAGCCTGGGTCAAACTTGAGTAGTGAGCATAGCATCGCCCACTTTAAGGAAAAATTACATATCTCGGAATCTACTGCTCCGATTTCAACTCAACTTTCCAGTATACAAATTAAGAATCAATTAATACTTAGACTTTGATTTCAACTTATGACTAAAAATTTCCCAAAATCGAACCAACTTTGTTCAAACCCCTAAAACGAATCAAACAAGTAGCTAAGAAGTTTTATATACCTGAAGGGTACGAGTATCAAATATTCAGTTATACCCGAACTTTGAACTACATACAGTAAACACAAAATTGGACTTACCTTTTCACATCCTTATAAATGCGAAAGATACAACCTTATATGGTAAATACCAAAACAATGTACATTATGCAGTGACGTTTATTTATAAAAGTTATACTTAACATTACTTGTATGAATTTGTTCAAGAACATTCTAAAAATATTTAGAAGTCCATGATGTTTGTTGTTGCAGTTGTACATGATTAATTTTTAGTTTACAAGAGTTATTCTATTTGAGCATATACATAGTATGTAAATTACGACCTACTATTTATTTATGAGTATATTTTTTTACAGTCCGAACAAACCACATTTTGTTTGTATACATACTTTTACATGATGATTGTGTGCTCCTTTTTCATTTCTTTGAAACAAATAGACACAATTTTATATAGTAGTATGTGTTGAGCAGTCATTTTAAATCTAATGAACTACATATAATATAAATACATATGCCACTCCATTCTTATCCTTAATAAACGGAGAATTTGGCACGGAGTTTTTTATTTTTCGGTTTTGCACTTGGAAAAATTTGGACACTATTTGTCTTTCACATGCTTTTTATATTTGGCTACGCAAATAGGTAAGTATTATTTTAATTTAGTTTAGTGTTTTTCTCACGATCGCGGTCATTCATTAGAAGTCATAGTAAGTTGTACAGCAGTAATCTGTTATTGTTCAAAAGTACTTAGCTTATAAAATGAGAGCGATAATTAAAAAAAAAAAAATATTCAAATGAATGTGGTTTATTATTTTAATCAATTATTAACTCAGTTAAAAGTAACTGCCCTCATAATTTCGAAAATAAAGTATTTTAGCTTATACATATATATGATATAATAATATTGCAATCTATAAAAGCATAATTATAGAAAAATAGATTAAACACATTGCAAACATGTTTTAACACTGTCATTATAAATATATGTACCATACATATTCAACAAAACGGTATGATCTTATCTCGAAGTATTAATTTGTTTTTTTCCGATAATAAATTTAAACGTGCATATGTATAAAAATGAATTTGGTCAGAAAGCATCTTAATTTCATAAAACTTAACATAGCTATTTATGCATGAAATATTCAGTCGTAAAATGTTATAAATTTATTATATTATTGTGTGTAAATTAAACTAAAATTAATTAGAAAAATGGAAAAGTGTTCGATAACAATTACAATTTTTGATCACAGGTATTAAGTAATTTCATTTTATATATGTATGTGAGTACTTGATATCGTATTCTTGCGTTTTATTTACTTATTTGTTGCTTAAATATCATTATTTACGTCATTATAAAATGCAATATCGAACAGTATATGCTTAAACGTATAGTAAAACTATAAAAATTCGTTTATAAAATAAGTAACTAAATAGCAAACATTTTTAGTCGTCAATGAAATCTTCAAAAAAAAAAAATGGTTTTTAGCACTGGTTTTGACCGCGACTATGCGTGAAATATTTTGGGAATTCTCCTACTAATTAAGAGAATATGTTTCGATATTTAGATACACATTTACTTATAAATGCTTAACTTATTTTATATTATATATTATTTTAATATCTTAATTTTTCAAATAAAGGCATTTCAACTTATCAGTAATAACAGTTGTGCAAATATTTTTTCACACCCAAAGAGGGCCGTTAGTATCTGTAATAATTTGTTTTATATCCTCTCTGTCCATTTCACTGAACACTATTAATAATTCAACAATTGTACGCGAGGAATGTTTTGCTCGACATTCCCATAGATTGAGGATTTGCTCGGTTGGCGATGATTTTGTAGCGAAATACGCAATATAATGATCTGTGCCAAGTTTTTTAGCCAGCAAACGCCAATCTTTTTCATCTTGGCGAGGTGGGTCCAAAGCATCGCAGATCAGCCGCTTACAAGTGTGTGGTAAATAAACGCTACTCAAAGTATTCGTCTCATTTATGAAGCTACTATCACGATCAATAGAAACAATTGCTTGATGTTGCCGATTTTCAAATGTTTGACACCGAACGTCACTTTGTGAAAAATGTTCACTTGAAATAATGAACGAGTGAATCTGTGATTCCATGTTTTCTAAACCACTTTGCTCAAAGTCCACATCAAAAACTAATTGTGAATTCAGTGATCTTTTTATGGTGAACTCACAATGCAAAATTGAATTGTTGTTGAGAATATGATTATATGGAATAATTTGTTCATAATTAGTTAGGTCCTTGAGGTCCCACGAACTTGACTCTGTATTACGTACACGAATCACTAAATCGCAGGTATTTAAGTGAAAAGCAAAAGTCTCACTTTCGCCCATAATAGTACCACCCAACTTTGTCTCAATTGCCTTGCAAATGTCCTTACTATTAGGAAAGTCTTTTACAACATATATTCGAAGACTACAGTTCGAGCTGCTCGGCGTTAATTGACTGAACGCAATAAGTCGCATTTCAATAGCAGGCAGGTAATCGGTGAGATTGTTTGGTTCAGCAACTACTGCAAAACGTCCTAATTGTTCTGTCATTATATATAAGTGCTTTTCTTCCACATTGACAAAAACCGGTGTGTTTATAGTTTCTTTTCCAACGGAAACTATTTTTCTCCAATTCGAGTTAATATCGTAATGATCGTTATCTGCTTGGTATATATGCACATTCCAGTGTCGAGGTTCAATTAAACAGTGCGGCAATTTGATTATAACTGGTTTCTGGAAACTATAATTTCTAGGAGAACAATATACAATTGTGCTGCAAACGAATAACGATTCAGCGCAGGGAATTGATATTCGGGCACTTTCGTCACTTAATACAATCAAAGACATGTGTTTTTTTTGATTTTTACCAATAGCAAACTCTGGGACATACAACATCATTTCTCCTCTATAAAGGCTCAAGCTGCCGCCAGAATTATTTATTAATTCGGTTACTACATTTTTAGATGACGACGGCAAGGTAAAATTACCTTTTATGTCGTATGTGGAATTTGCTGTAATAAAGTAAAAGTATTTTTTTTAATACACTTTTTGATCACTTCAAAGAAATTTGTTAAAATCTTAAATGTGTTAGTATATTTGACAGTTTCAAAAGAATATGCAAATAAAAAAATATATGTACGTAAATGGTTAACTTTAGACATTTTTTTGAAAGTACGATCATTTCAAATAGAACGTCAACAGATTGAAGATATTAAAGAGTGTCTTAAAATTAACGCTAGATTGACATTAAATAGAAAACATAGTTTTTAGTAATTCGATTGCAATTTTTTTATTGAATTATAAATTACATAGAACAGGATTATTTATGGAATAACACATCGGTCAAGTGGTCTAGACGACTTTCCATACTCGTTTTTCGAAATTTTCTATGAATATGGAGATGGTAAGTCGTTCAGATCTAGATCTTTACGCAGACGGTGAAACATGATATGTAATTTTTCTTTTTATAGAATATAAATCTACAGCGCAAAAATAAAAAAACATCAACATGATTTTTTGATTACATCCAAATCATTGGCTCTATTATGCCAATATTAAAATGATTGCGTTTACTGCTTGTCTACTCTTTCAAATGTTCACTACACAACTTGCACACAATGTTTGGAGCCAATAGTTAGTTCAGAGCTTCATCTGTTCACTGAATCGGTTACAGATTTTATAACATTTTCACTACATATTTACCACAAATATTGCAAAATCTATTCCCGACGAATACAAATCTATATGATTATGAAGTATGACAAAATATTTTTTTTACATTATTATCGATCGATACAAATCTGAACACAGCTTCAGGATTTTGCAACAGTAGCGGCCTTTATATAATTTTCATACGTAGATAACGAGAGATCTCAACGACGCCTATATTTGTCAATATTTTTATATATTTTTTCAACTTTCCTTTAAGTTGTTGGGTTACCAGTATTCTTCCTCTTGTTAATAAGGTAAAAAAGAAATAAAAGTTATCTCAATGATTTTATGGGTATAACCCACTGGAATTCAACTAGAAAATGATCAATAAGTATAGATTCTCCTATATCTAAATTGGGATACACTTAAAATCCGAAATTCTAAATGTTGGCACATATTATTTAGATTCCGACAAAATTTAAATATGCAGATAAATCAAAATACCGACAAATCAAAATACCGACAAATCAAAACACCGACAAACCAAAATGCCGACATGTGAAAAATATTTTGCCTTATCCGCTCTTATTTCTATCGAAGTACAGAAAGAGAATTCTACTGATGATCCTGAACAACGTCAACTTTTCTTGATTTGTCGGTATTTTGACTGTCGGAATTATAAACTTTGAGATTTTGATTGTCGGCATTACGTTATATACCCCTAAAGTTATATTTCGGATTATGAATTATTTTGTATACTAAAATAATTTAAAATAGGACATAGCCAAGACTATAAAGATTGTATTTGGTGCGAAAAAGAGGCTCAAGTGGCAAATATTTTAGAATTATCAAAGGAATCATCGAAAATAAAATTTAGTAATGCGAAGTCTTATTCTCCTGAAAGTCAATTTCACATAATACCAAGTTACGACAGCTTTGAAATCAAATCTTTGATGACGAAGTTCCCATAGCTTCTTAAATAAGTTATTTCATTTTTGAAATTTCTTAATACATTAATTATAAAACCTATTAAGTTGTAATTTTTTATAAGCAATTGATAAGTATTTGTATCAAAGATGTTATGAAATGGTTTTGTATTTAAAATTTTTGTAGACTTTAAGAATACTACAATTTGAAATAATATTTTCAGTTAAAAAAAAAAAAATGTTTATATAAGAAAATGTTTAACTAAAATGTTTACCTAACGAATGACTATTTTAAGGGATTATATACAGTTAGAAAAAACCGACTTCGAAGTTTCACGCAAATTTAAAACGGCGTTTCAGAGTGCTTAGTATTTTCAAAGTCGGCGACCGAAAACGTCTAAACCGATTAGTTTCAAATTTTAACACGAGCTTCTTAAATTTACTTTTTAGTAATTAATACAATATTTTCAATCAGAAAGATTTTTTTATAAACAATTTAATTTTTATTAAATTACAATTTTTTTTTAGAAACCGCCACTTTGTCAAAAAATCTGTTCAGCACAACGTCTTTTTTTGAGAGAAGCTCCCAGAGATCAACTGTAGTTCCTTTCCAAATAAATATTTTTACTAATACTAAGTATTAAAAAAAACTTAAAAGATACCATAATATGTATGAAAATTTTTGGTTCAATAACTTTAAAAGTTTTCTCAGAAAAACTGCTGAATTTTTTGGCTTTCTAACTCTATACTTATACTCCTTAAATAAGTGAAATATATACGTTAAAGGTGGTAAACTTTCAGCGGTCTCGCGTTATTTATAAAAAACGATTTTTACAGTTTCTGCGTTTCAGAAGTGGTAAGAGCTTATATTAAAAAAAAATCGCGTTTAAAAATCGAAACGAGTAATAGTTATGCTCAAAAATGTGAAAATTCCCGTGTGAAGAAAGAAATTAATTTTACACAAATTTGCTAAATACATACATACATATGTATGTATATTATTAGATTTAAATATATTAGCTCTCCCAAAAATTAAGATTTCTTTTATCTTTTGCGTCGAGCTTAAATAGTTTTCTATAAACACTTTAAAGTGGATAAATTAGAAGAATTCAAATTAGGTAAGGTTCACATACAAACTTGGGTTTAAGGCTCATTTACTATGTGCAATAAAAAGTAAAGGTTAATTAGAATTTATGGTACCTTGAGGAAAAATATTTCAAAATATAAGTGGGCAAACCATTTAAGCATCAAAAAATTATATCCAAAAACATTTGGAAGGATGTAATTATCTATAATGTAGAGAGGAAATTAAACGTTAATTGTTTAGATATCAAATGTATTTTAAAAATTTATCTTAATAGAGATATATAAAGTTATCAAACAAAAAACCTAAAAATTAAAAACAGCAACATTAGCAATAATTTTTTTTCACATTCGTCCCATTGTAAGCATGACCATGGTACTATGTTAATATTAGGTTGCCAAAAAAGTCTTGCGGTATTTTTATTGAATGATTTATTTAAATGGTTTATAACGGTTTGATGACTTATGCCCAGCTCTTGACGACTGCTACTATACCGATCTCTTTCGACCAATTCAGCGATTTTATCGCAATTTTCGACGACAGGCCTTCCGGAGCGTGGCGCATCTTCGACCACCTCTACACCAGAACGAAAACGTTGAAACTGTATCGGGTCCAAAAACTTCACACTGTAAAATATGCCGTATTATCACTTTATTTTGCTCCATGTTTGCGACGCTATAACTCACGAACGACTTAAAAGAAACGACAATCAATCAAACACGTTTTAGCGCGTGAAATGAGCTTTCCAAAAACGTGTAGCATGAACCGATGCGACGAATAAAACTAGAACTACGCGCTTTCAGCGCCAACTAGCGAAAATACTGCAAAACTTTTTTGACAACCTAATATTATACATTTTATTCTATGAACGTTGCCGGAATCTTAAAAGCGTATTTCTACAGGCAATTTAAGATTGCTAAAAATCGGGATTGCTAGCAATATAGCAATGCGCTATCATTCTGGTGATTTGATAGCCATAAAAATTTTGATGTACATACATGTATAAGCCAAATTTCTGTTTGTTTTTTTTTATGTTGCGTAAACTACAATTTAGCAAAATAATAATATTCAAAACATATACATTGGTGGTCATATACTTAGCACACATCACTCTTCCTAAATGCAAACGACGTTTTCTTCGTAATGTTACAAAATTCAAAGGAGTCACTTTGTCTATACATGATCAAGGCGCCAAGCTAAGATATCGCAAAGTTTCGTCGCTTTGGTTTTGCTACTGTCGTAAATAGGATTATTTAACGATCAGGAGCTTTTGTGAGTGGACACATATTTAGCACACTTCTTAGACTGTCGAAGTTTTTTAAAGATTTAAGAAATATTTTTTTTCGAATACAAAAAATTTTGTTGGTGAGAGATTATTTAATATAAAAACTGTGGTTTTGAATCAAATTTAAATTTAAATTTACTGATTAGATATGGCTAGAGGTTTGTGTTGCACGGAAGAAAAGCGGGCTATAATTGTGAAGTTAAGAAGTGAAGGGCAGTCGGTAACCCAGATTGCAAAAACGCTTGGGTGTTCAAGGAAGCTCATTTATAACGCAATTAAGCATTTTGACGAATTTGGAAAAGTAAAATCCGCGGTGCGAGCTCCTAGGCCTTGCAAAACCACCTCCAAAGAAGACAATCTAATTCGTTGGATTTTAAAAAACGACCCATTCAAGAGCTCTAAGCAAATTAAATCCGAAGTTTATGCAGTATACGGAATAGAGGTTTCATCTAAAACGATCAGACGTCGTTTGATTGAAGGCGGACTGCGTGGATGCATTTCACAGAAGAAACCGTTTGTTACTAAGAAGAACTTGGAGACACGCCTTTCATTCGCACGAGCCCACATCAACAAACCACTTTCTTTTTGGAAGAACGTTCTCTGGAGTGATGAATTTATGTTTTGTAGATTTGGATCTGACGGCAAACGTTATGTCTGGCGCCCCAGTAACCAGCAGCACAATTCTAGGTATACACAAAAAACAGTGAAACATGGAGGAGGAAATATTATGATGTGGGTGGCCTTTTCTTGGCACGGTGTTAGACCTATCGGATAGGATAACGTAAAAAATGGATGAGTTTTTTTTTACAAGAACATGTTAACAGAACACATGATTTCATTTGTCGACGACCATATGCCTTTAAGATGGCACTTCATGCATGATAATGACCCCAAACATACTTCGCGTTTGGTGAAAAATTTCTTGGAGGACCAATGCGTTCCCATTCTGCAGTGGCCACCTCAGTCACCTGATCTCAGTCTAATTGAGAATTTGTGGAGTGAAGATGAGAGAAGGATTGAGGGCAAAAAACCCAAAAATTTAGAAGAATTGTGGCAGAACATCAAAAGTGCATGGTGGAGAGTTTGCCTAAAAGATGTTCTATGATCAAAAATAAGGGTTTTCCAATGAAATATTGAAGTTAAATTTTGATTACATCGTCTTTTATGTTATTATTTAAGTTAATCTATTTGTGAAATATGAAGATATGTGAAAATATTTAAGTTTTTAGTAAAGAAAAGAATTTATGGAACATTTTTTCTTAAAATTAGGAGTGTGCTAAGTATATGACCACCACTGTATTTCATCAAAGCGTGGAAAATAGTAATTACGTAAATGCATACATAAAATAGTCATCCATAGTACTAATTATCGGTTCTAAAAATATGAATTTAATTTAAATTCAACTCAAAAATAGTTTTATTATATCCTTTATGTCAAGTGCTGTTGGTAATAGTAAAAAATTGCAAAAACAAAGGTAAATTAAAAAATTTATAACTTGGGAAGACAAAAAAATAGAATAGAATCTTACGTAAAAAATAATATTTTTTTACAGAGAACTAATACAAATGCACATTCTTCTTCTTGCCATTGAGGATGGCAATGTTCTTGTGTGGGCATTTGATATCATGAAATAATCATTCACGAAACGGCGTGAGGTAAGTAGGTTCGAGCTGATATAGCACAAGTTTGAGCTCTTGAACCGTTTAAAATTTTTATGAGGATGACAAAATTAATAAACACAGTTACGCACAATAAAATAGAATCAATTATATAATTTTTAAGAAATTCCTCATTTATGTAATAATTTTTTTTGCATAATAACAAATGCAATCATATGTACTTTTAAAAAAGAGGAAAGGATATATGTAAAACCTCTTTTTAAAAATTGTAAATAGAGTGTCTCATGCTTAATAGCAAAATAATTTAATCAATACAGAAATAGTTTGATAAATGAAAGATATTGAATTTAAAAAGCGTAGTAAGTTGTTATATTAATTATATCCGTAGAATGAATATTTGAATCAATTATGTATTTATGTATAATAGAAAAATAGATCGACCAAAACAATATTCTTAGAAAGAAAAATTTGTGTTTAATGCCTCAAAATTTCCGAAAAAATAGGGCGACCACAAAAAATGAAATCCGAAGTCGAAAATTTCATTTAGCAAGAGATTAGGGAAATTTAAAAATTTACAGAAGAATAATGTTTCTCGTTACAGATTAGTGTTGTACTGAGATACGTCGATTTTTCTTCTGGCGAAGCATGCATAAGAGAAGACTTTGTATCTTTTTTGGACGCATTCGGTTAACTTTCAAAGAATACTTTCGCGGAGGGCACAGAAAAAGAAGAAAGCGAGGATGAAGATGGATTAATGGCTTACAGAGCTGCTGGAAAAAAGACCGAACCTATGAAGAATTGTCTTTAAGTGGATCTGCCATCGGGGGAATTGTTCTTGGAGACAAAATGAATCTCCGAATGGAGAAATGCGCTTCGATAGGGACTGATGGATGTGCGGTCATGCTGTCAGATATCGGAGCAGTCAACGAAATTCGGAAAGAAACAAAATATGCTGTCATGACTCCATGTTTTTCGCGCAAACTCAACAACAGTATTTCAAACCCAGTGAAAGTGCAATTAATCGAAAACGTTGCCAGTGCCATACGAGAAGTCGACAAATTCTTCAAGAACTCATTTCCAAAACGTGTGACTGTATTAGCAAAGATACTTGGTGAAAAAATTGTCCAGTTGTGTGAAACAAGATGGGAGAGAGGCACGATGCTGTCCTTCAATTTGTTGCGAAGTTACCGTTGATCATCGAAGCTCTGTCAAAAATCAGTGAGTGGAAGAAAGAGAAACAGCAGGCAAAGCAACAATTCTCATATCGGCTTTGTGCAAGTTCGAATTTATCGTCGGGGTCTTCTGTCTCAGCGTCATTCTATCGCTCACCCATTCGCTCAGCGTAGTTCTTCAAAAGGAAGCAATTGATTTGGCGAAGGCAACAAAAAAGATTGGGACGTTGCTTGCCACGTTGGAAAATAAAAGGGAAAAAGTTGATGAAATATTCCGATTGATTTTTCAGAAGCCAAGAAAATGGCGGAAAATCTCGATGTTGACGAAGCGAAACCGAGAACATGTGGTCGACAAACGAAATCCAAAAATTAAAACATGAAAACTTGCGAAGATTACTACAGGGTCTCTGCCTACATACATCTGCTGGATACCATCAAAGAAGATTTGGAAGCTCGTTTTTCACAAGAAGTTTTGGATGGTTATACACTCAATTGTTACTCCCAGAAAAAGCAAGCCTTTTAAAAGAAAACGAAATCGATGAACTAATCGGATGCTTGATAGAAAGATTCGGGAATCTTCTGGATGATGAAAAAAGCGTACAAAAATTGAAATTCAAAGGTGAATTAAGCTACTGGCAATGTCACTGACAGCAGCAACAAAAAAATTGAAGGCAGCGAAATTCCAACTTCTGCACTGGCAACATTAAGAAAATGTAATGTCGTCACATTGCCAACAATCCACTCCTATCTGGTCTTGGTTTCTCAGTGGAACCAGACTTTTCAGCTGAGCTCTAAGGTACCGGGGGGGTCGGCAGGTGCGGATAGCCGGACGGCCTGTAGTAGCAGATTAGTTGCGAAATAAGTTATGACGAATAAGCAACCCCCGACGAGGAGCGGCAGGAGTGGAGGTTGCGGTAAAAAAGCCAGCTAAGCTGATGAAACCCCTGCGACAGAGGCGAGCCGATACCGCCTCTCAAAAATAAGTGTCCTCCCCCACCATGGCCTTGCATGGCGCGACGGACTCACAATGAGCGGCTTCTTGGTCAGCGTCTGTTCACCATGTTAGGTGCGGCTGTTAAAATTTTTTGACCGACGTACATCGCGGCGCACTTGGAGTCCCTTTAAATCTTTTCAGCGACTTCTCTGCTGCTGAGATGGATAGGGTGAGGTGAGCCTGCTCTGCCGAGGTGTTAGCCGTGGTGTCCATCTGAAACCAGCCCCTTCGGGCTCTGGTCAAGCAGTGCGCATTGGGCGCAAGACCATGTGGTTATATGGCTCCAAAGAATACTGCGCGGTAGTGACGTTCGACGTAAAAAATGCCTTCAACTCGGTCTATTGGCCGCATATCACGGAAGCCCTGAAACAAAAGAAGACACCACTCTACCTGCTGAGGATCATGCCCAGCTACCTCTCCGACAGATTACTGCTATACGACACAGAAGAAGGTCCTAAAATCTACATTGTAACAGGCGGTGTACCACAAGGCTCTGTACTAGGACCGCTACTGTGGAATGTTTTGTATGACTGTGCTACGTCTCCCATTGCCCAAAGAAATTCAGATAATCGGGTACGCTGATGATATAGCAGTAACGATAGTGGCAAAAGAAATACACCAGATAGAGTACTTGTGCAACCTCCAGATATTATGGCAATGGAGCTAAAAAGAATGTATGACAAAGCGAAAAACGCGGGCAGACGACTAAATAATCAAGAAAAACAGCAAGAAAGACAAACCAGCTTTAATGAGTGGCAAAAACGATGGAACGAAACAACAAAAGGTAGATGGACACTCACGTTGATCAGAAACGTGCAATTGTGGGTAGAGAGACAACACGGAGAAACGGACTATTACTTGACGCAATTCCTGACTGGGCACGGTTGCTTCAGAGAGTATTTACACAAATATGGACATGACGATGGGTTTGAGTGCTCTTTTTGTGGAAACGGGAATGAGAACGCGTGGCACATTTTCTTTCTGTGCCCCCGTTATAAAGATGAAAGAGAGAAACTAGAGAAACTACTTTCAGAGCGGCTAACCCCTGAAAACATTGTACCGCACATGCTACGTTCCCAGTAGGTGTGGAACTTTGTTAGAGAATGGAGCGCGGCAGCCCTAACAGAACTTAGACGGAAGGAATGGCAAAGAAAGAGCGATAGACAGGTAATCCACATGGAGTTGGTAAATTTATAGATCGAGAGCCAATCGGCTAAAGCTTATCCGAGTGAAGAAATGCCTAGCGGCGGTCCCGCAAGGAAAAATAAATAGCTAGAGGAGACGGAGTTAGGGTTTAGTACGTAGGCGTCCTACCCCGCAAGTTCCGCACTTGGTAACAATGGCGGCACATGCGCGTGAAGGATGTGAATCGTGCATGCCGTCTGAAACAGGACGGTATCTTTCGAAGATTCCCTCTCCGGTAACAAAAAAAAAAACTTCCCGTAACAAACGCGAGCTCTGAACGTTCTTTCTGTTATCTTCGCCGCATCAAAACATAGATTAGGGCGATCATGCTTCAAGAAAGACTAGTTGGATTAGCGTTGCTTCATACGCATCATGACATCGAAATCACCGCCGAAGAAGTCATCGAAAGATTCGCAAAACTTGGCAGTCATCGTTTTGCGTTATGAAACACGCAATGTAAAAGGTTTTTTCTGTTTGAATTTTAAATAAAATGAGCCACTAGTAATGCATGCATATGATTGACTTTTCGATTATAACCACTTTGTTTAACTAAAAATTGGAATTTATAATTTTTGCTTCATAATTTGTTCTGTATTTCTCTCGCAATAATAAGTTTGAAACTCAAATCGAAAGATAAATTCAATTTACCCCTCTCCCCCCCAGAAGAATCGTCTCTGGATCCGCCACTGGTCCGACGTCCAAAAAACAATGAAATATGCGTTCGCTACACAACACATTCCTTCAAACATGGACCTCCATATACACGTTAAAATTTTAGATAATGTCATACTCCCATATACTGTATGAATTTCGCCTTCAATTTGGCAATTCCAAAGAGATAGCAACCCGAAACATAATTCGGGTCGTGCAGAAAAATGGTTTACAGATCATGGTGTTAATGTTACGTCCTGTCTATCATAATCAACAGTTTTGAATCCAATGAAAACTTATGGGAAATGTTGGACCCCTTAAACCAAAAAAAAAAGCGAAACTCTGAGCGAAGATTCAAAGGTCTGGTATTCTGTTCAGACTATGCCTAGATGTTTGCAATGTGCATTGCCTGAGGAAATGCGTCGTAATGTATACCATATTAATTCTCTTACTCATCTCTCTTGTAACAATTCAAATCGATAACTTTGTTAGTGATTTTATATTACATGTTTGACAAGAGAGTATCGCGAATAGATAGCACAGATAGAATTGATGAATCAAAAAGAGTTATTCAGAGTAATAAGGCTTAAACGGTCTTACATGTATCCGCTGTGGATGTTTCTGGTGTATCTGTGACGTACTCCGCACTTATTTCATCTATTGGGTTGGTATAACTATAATACGACAGGAAGTTTAAATAACCAACAAAATAAAATAAACAACAAATTTTACTTGGCAGATAAATTTGGTACGTCATAGTGATGTTCGGAAGCTTCACAATTGATTATATGATCATTAGACATAAATCTGTGATCGGAACTGGGATAATCGTAATTGACATTTGCCGTCTCAATATTGATTCCCTTCTTATTTATTCCTTGCATATAATCCGAGTTAATATCTGAAAACAAAAAAATGTAAGTAAATGAGGAAACTTCTAAGGAAATTCTTACTTGTTCTAGTCATATTATAGTGAGAATTTATTGCCAAATTCCGACGAGCACAGTAAATTAGAGCAGCACCAAATGCTACACATACAGTTATGACAAAAGCTAAGCCAAGGTAAAGTGTCCAGTCGAAACCTTAAAATTTAAATAATATATATACATTTTCTCTACTGAATATAAATGAGCTAAATCCTTACCATCATTTCCAATTAAACAGTGCTCTCCGCGACATTCCGCTGTTTGTATATCTTTACCTGGGCACTGAACCTTTACGAACCCTAGACCAATAACGCCATTATTGTTAACAGATCCTTCGTGTGATTCAACACTCAAATCTTCAGAGACAGGATAAATGCACTTTCGCCGGCGTATTTGTATACAGTCAGGAGAACATGAACTCCAATCACTCCACGGTGTCCATCTGCCTACTGAAATAATAGTTGTCAATAATACAATATGTACATCATCATGATATTTTTGTCTTTATAATTGGTCTACAATGATTTTTTCATAATTTCATATTCAAACTTACATTTCTTACTCGATAATGCATCATACCCATCAGATGTTACAATTTGTGTATCTTCTGTTCATTAAAAAATTAATATGTATGAAAAAGCAAATTGAATACCTTATAAAATATTACCTTGACAAGATACACAGTCCGCAGATTTTTGAACTTGTGCTCCAGAGCATAATGAACCGCCATTCATAGGAATGGGATTATTACAAAAACGAACTCTTTTTCGACCTTGACTTAATTTTCCTAAACACTTGCATTCTCTCCAAGGACTCCATGAACTCCAACCACCATTTACTAAGGAATAAAGGCAAATGAAAATTGATTAACATTGTAGGATCATGTTTTTTATGTAATTTTTTATTTGCTTACCGTAGACTATTAAAACAGCTGAGTCCGAAATTCTTTTTCCGGCCACATTCTCAGCATGACATGTATAGTTCGCCATGTCCTAAATATTAAAAACAAGTACATTTTTAAAAAAATTTTCTTGTATAACAGCAAGATACAAAATTATGATACATATTTTATATATGCACTTAAAAATAATATACAAATATAATACGAAATATATTTTTGTGTATTTAAAAATAATCCGGATTAGTCAGCCAACCTCAAGAGCAAATACATATATATAATATTCAAGTTATGAGGTTAAGGGTGGTGAGTTTTCAAAAAAAAGAAACAAATTAATTTTGAATTTTTTTTTTCAAATTTCTGTAATATCAATTCGAAACTTAAGTTAATGAAAATATGTTTTCACCTTTAAAAAGTAAAAAATTTTGAGAAAAATTAAGCAATTTAAAATAAAAAAAAAAACATATTTTCATAATAGAAAATTAAAATTCAAACACAATCCTTTGTATGCCAGATCTACTAGTAGTATATATAAAGTACCTGCAAAGATACAACGTCAAAAGTTATTGTCGTGGCATCAGTGGATATAACTGTTCCGTGATCATTAGTATTTACAATCGGCGCATTGTTTTTGAGCCATGTTATTTTTGGCTCTGGAAATCCTCCCGGAGGCTGGCAGTGCAACTCAGCTTTCGAACCCAGTTCAATTTTCAGTGATGTTGGCGAGGAAACAAAATGTTTTCTTATATCTACAAAATCAATATTTATTTTAGTAAAAAATATATTTACAAATACCGTGTCGGACAAAACATATTGGACTCATATCAATGAACTACATTATCATCTCCTATTCTCGGAATTATCATTTTATAAACAAATCACTCAAATTTGATGAAAATTATTTTATGAAGACATACAAAACCATAGAAATTATTTGATTTCTTGCCATTTTATACGAAAAAATTGAACATATTAAATATTCGGTGCGACAAAAAATATTGGAATAATGATTGTTATTTAATATTGTATAGCATAACCATAATTTGTTATTACTTCACTGCATCTATGTGGCATAAAAGCTATAATATTGTTTATAACTACTTGTGGAATGCTTAACCAGGCTTGTTTTTCAGCTTCGAACAATTTGTTTTTATCTCTATTCACTCCTTCTCTGTCTATCCTTCTATTTGTTATATACCAAAGATTCTCAAAAGGATTGAGATCCGGCGATTAAGCTTGCCACTTTTGGACACTAATATTTGAGCTACGAACGGATTTGCCACTGGTTTCAACGTGTGCTTTGGGTCGTGTCGTGTTGAAACGACCATTTAAGTGGCATATTCCACTCGGCATGGGGCACTCGGCATCACGTTCTCAAGGATTTCCTTGTATATCAATCGATTCCTAGCCATGGTCACTTTTTGTTATTAATTTCTTCAAAATTAGTAGAATTTTAATCACGTCATAACTTTTTATATAAAGAAACTTGGTTAAACTAAAATGAAGCTGATTTTCAAGCCTTATCACAAAAAACCTAGACTAGTAACGGGTGATTTTTTAAGAGCTTGATAACTTTTTTAAAAAAAAAAAACGCATAAAATTTGCAAAATCTCATCGGTTCTTTATTTGAAACGTTAGATTGGTTCATGACATTTACTTTTTGAAGATAATTTCATTTAAATGTTGACCGCGGCTGCGTCTTAGGTGGTCCATTCGGAAAGTCCAATTTTGGGCAACTTTTTCGAGCATTTCGGCCGGAATAGCCCGAATTTCTTCGGAAATGTTGTCTTCCAAAGCTGGAATAGTTGCTGGCTTATTTCTGTAGACTTTAGACTTGACGTAGCCCCACAAAAAATAGTCTAAAGGCGTTAAATCGCATGATCTTGGTGGCCAACTTACGGGTCCATTTCTTGAGATGAATTGTTGTCCGAAGTTTTCCCTCAAAATGGCCATAGAATCGCGAGCTGTGTGGCATGTAGCGCCATCTTGTTGAAACCACATGTCAACCAAGTTCAGTTCTTCCATTTTTGGCAACAAAAAGTTTGTTAGCATCGAACGATAGCGATCGCCATTCACCGTAACGTTGCGTCCAACAGCATCTTTGAAAAAATACGGTCCAATGATTCCACCAGCGTACAAACCACACCAAACAGTGCATTTTTCGGGATGCATGGGCAGTTCTTGAACGGCTTCTGGTTGCTCTTCACCCCAAATGCGGCAATTTTGCTTATTTACGTAGCCATTCAACCAGAAATGAGCCTCATCGCTCATCGGACACGGACGCGAAACACATTTCGAACCGAACACTGATTTTGGTAATAAAATTCAATGATTTGCAAGCGTTGCTCGTTAGTAAGTCTATTCATGATGAAATGTCAAAGCATACTGAGCATCTTTCTCTTTGACACCATGTCTGACATCCCACGTGATCTGTCAAATACTACTGCATGAAAATCCTAACCTCAAAAAAATCACCCGTTACAATATGTTTCGTCACAGTGAATATTGGGTACTTGTAATTTCTTTCGTATAAAATGTAAACTATTAAAAATGATGATATAGTTTTTCATTGTTTCACTACATAAAAAATATGCCTTTATGATTAAGTACTGTTTTTATATCCAAAACTGTAATTTGGAGTATACCATATGTTTTGAGCATTCATAGCCATCAGTCCAATATGTTTTGTCCGACACTGTATATGATCAATTATTATAGCTTTGATAAATTCTTGTCTCACTTTTAATTTTTTTTTTTTTTTTTTTTTTTTTTTTTTTTTTTTTTTTTTGTAAAATAAGACGTAGAGAATCGCTATCTTTGTATATTAAGTACTTTTGTCATATTGCCAGTTAATTGAAATTTTTATACAATATAAACCATTATGTTTGTTTTTTTTTTCTTGTATTTCAGTCTACTTTTTTAATAATTTTGTGGCTATCAACCTTGAGTCTGTTCATTATTTTAAATTTGTTATTACTACTAACAATTTCAGTACATACAATTTTTGTAAAATTTCATTCAGATTCGTTTGGGTTATGTTCCATAAAGTGTCCAAATGTTATTGAGACAAATTTAAAATAAAATATAAAGTTTTGTCCCTCGAATTTTAACCTACTACCATTTTAGATGACACTTTTAGAAACATAATAAAATAACATATGAAAATTTATAATATATAAACATGCATATATAATAATAAAACGTTATTTTATTTCTGACGCCTTTAAAAAAAAAAAAAACAAAGGATTTAAAACACCCACTGTAATTTTGACCAATATTGTATTCTTTCAGAGTCAACTTAAAAAGTGAATAGCTTAAAACTTTTAAACAAAAATCAAAACAATTATATTCAGTTTTTGCTCACGGTGCATATTTAATAAAATGAATTTCGTTTTTATTTATATTACTATGAAAAAACCGTTAGGGCCAAAACTGATGAACTGATGCTCCGTATACATGCAAACTTCCAGACATCAAGTAAGTTAACGTTGTACTGACAATTAAATAGCTTTTTTAATAAAGTTTATTGTGCAGATTCATAAGTTATTTTCATTTGAAAAAGGAAAAATTGTATTTTTTACAAAATGAGATGAAGAGAGATTGCCACAGCCAATGCGCTATTAAGTTATGCAGTTTAAATGATTTTAACGTTGGGCTAAGGAAACATACGATATCTATGGTTGTGAAGGAGATTTTAAATATTATGAGCAACGTATATTACGAACAAATGGCTGAAGAAAAGTAAAAAGCTTAAACAAAAAATCTTTTTTTTTAAATGTACATTGCAAAGAATGGTAGGTCTTTATGTTAAAACCATTTTCCATTATACCTTAATTTAACTATTACTGTTTCCAAATTATAGCTTTTCTCGTCCAGTTTAGGATTTTTTCTCTAATATTTTTTAACCATTTTGTATGCTACTGCTTCATATTCTAATCAATTGGCACAGTTAAAAACATGATACCACAAATTAGTTGAAGATTGAAAACACTTCAACCTACATTTTTTGACGGATTGATTTCATATCCATAATACTATAATACATATGGCCCAAATTTCTACAATAAATTCAATCTAATGAGACTTACTGATGCTTGAGTACAAGAATCAAGAAGGTTATATCATATACTTTTAGAAAGTGAAAAAATTACATTAGCATGTATTGTTTATTAATATTTACTTACATGCTATGCTTATTGTTGCTGATTGACTTTTAGCAACACCACGTGATGACCATGCATGACATTCACATTTGAAAGGACCTTTTCCAAAATATTCATCAATCAAATCGCGGTGTATAGTTGCAGTTACTTCTTCAACATGAACACCCGTGTGAGGATCAACATGTTTATCATGTGAAGATGGAGGAGGCTGCGAACTACCACTGCACTTAAAGTTTAACTAAGAAATGAATGATTATTTTGTATTGCATTTTATGCTCTGAATATAAGAATTTTTTTGACATTGCTTACCTGAAGTGCATGGGCTGCTTTACATTTAAGCACCCCTGGTCTGTTCTTAATAACATATATGTCCTCGGGTTCTGTTAAAAATATTGGCAATGCAGTACCAGACTCAGCGGTATTAATTTTGTCTAATATAGGACCAGATGATCGCTCTTCATATTCAACATTTGATAATTCACCGTTGTTATTTGTAATATTTATTTCTTCATTTACATGAAATTCATTTTTCACACCATTTGTAGATTCAGCCATTTCTTTGCGATGTACGGGTTCTGTAACGTGTGATGGATTTTCGTTGTCATGAAATGAAATATCTGAATCTACTGGAAATTCCACGTTTTCCACATCGACTCCGCTGTGAAAAGCTCGTCTTGGTTTAGGAAACAACTGTTGAGGACTATTCAAAGTACTATTTTCTTCAATCCTTGAATGCTTATTGAAGGCATTTATTGAGGGTAAATTATAATTTCGTTGGTCAGTGATGGAGTCAGTTGTTATTTGAAGATTTGCCACAACTGCAATCTTAGAAGTAATTAAGAAAGCAATAAGTATATCACATTTCTTAAGCTTCGTCATTTTTTTTTTTTGGTTTTGTAGAATTTTCCAGTCTCGAAAATTTTAGACCATAAATTGCTTGTTCGACATCTGAAACATAATATATTCATTTAAATTTTAAATAATAATATATATTTCTAATATTAATGATATAATAATAAATTAATACCAGTGTTATTGCTAAAACGATAGTATATATATTTTACAGGAAATAATTCAGTTCATATACATACAAAAGCTAGCATCTTTATATCATACGTGAATTTCATTGATAATTCGAAAAAAATCACAAAATTAAATTAATTGACTTTAAATTTATTGTATTAATAATTTTTTAACCTGAGTGTTAATGTAAAAACATAAAACTACACATAATTAAGCTACCTACAACAAAAAATCTGATAAGGTAATCGATTCTGTTTAAGAAAAATTTCTTTATTTAGTCTAATATTTTGTTGAGGATATTTTTTGCAAAATCACATCCCTGCACTGACAAGGCTACTCTGGATAATTGCAAGCCAGTGAATCAGTGACTTGTGTGGACCCATGTACAAGTGGGTCTAGCCTGAATGGAAGGAAGCACCTTCATACCATAACTGATGTTCCACCATGTTTCACAGCTTATACTGTATATCATGGTATAAATTCATGTACCGTGGTTGCCTGCCATTGGGTCTACCTTCATTCCAAAAGACTTCAAAACCTCAACATCAACTCGACAGAATTCTGCCGCAACAACAACAACCACTTGGATCCAAATCACTAGATCCCAGAATTTCGAGTCCCTTTGCTGGAAATCCTTCGCAAACGCTAACCTGCATTTGATGATATTCTTTGATAGTGTAGGATTGCGTCGTGCAATTCGCCTATTTAGGTAGTTTTCCTGCAATCTACATTTCTATGCTGATACACGTAGACCTTGCTTATGCTACATTTCACTTGGGAAGTATATTTAAAGCAAAATTGAAGAAGTTTCTAAACTTTCTAAACCTTCAATTAATGTGTCATTATCAGTAAATCCATTATATTCTATACATATCCGCTACTAAATACAAGTAAAATTTTTCTTGGAATTGAGCATTCAATTTTGTACTGAGCAAACCTCCCAGATCCAGATCAAGAATATATATATGTATTACATATATTGTTGCCGCTAACTTATGGTTTTTGAGATATTTGCATTTAACTATTTATTTTATATTAAAATAAAAATAACTTGTATTTAATATTAAACTTTAGCCAAAAGAAGTTTAATGCAAAAAAACTGATCACGCCCAGGGGTTCGTACGAACAGGATTATTTTTTTAAGCGTAGCCAAAGGCCGCCAATGCAGACAGAAATTCTATGCGAAAAACTATTGTATTATTTATTTCCTGTCATTGGGGTATTAATTGTTTTCTTTATTGCTTTTGGTTCTTCTGTAAAATATGTAGATACGTAAGGTAACACTGATTATTAGTTAGAACGCAACCTTTTTGTTATTGTGTGAACAAAAATAATTGAACAAAAGTTAAATATTAAATAAAAGTTATTTTTGAACTATTTAATATAAAATAAATGATTAGAAAGGAATTAGTGTAGTGTTAGTAGACACAAAAGTATAAAATATAGGTGTAAAACGCATTTTAAATCGGAGAAACATGCATTTTAAATAGTTGATTTTTTAACTTAAATGCAAATATCTCAAAAACCATAAGTCAGCGGCAACTATATGTATATATGTACATATATTCTTGATTTGGAAAACCTCCTCTAACCGCACATACCAATTTAAACCCGGAAATCCGGGGATGCTATTCTAAATTGCAGCGGTAATAAGTAAATAGTTAACATATCTTTTAATTAAAGGTCTGAAATTAAGTTAAACTAAAAAGAAAACACTAAAAAAAATAAATTAATCAATCTCACTATTTCTCAGGTTTTTATTTATAGTGTGAGCAAAATTATTTTAAATATATAAGTACATATATATATAATTTTGTAATATATTTACGCTTACTTCAATTGATATCAAATTTGCAGCTATTTACTAAGTTGTGGCATTGCATCCCAAAACATTGAAAATACGTCCCACACTAAAGCAACACTAGCGCACCTCAGGAAATGTGTTCTGCCCATAAATTAAGGGTGCAGTTCATTTTACATTCGACTGTGTCATGATATCAACAAATATGCAAAACTCATACATATACGTATTAACATTCCATATATCATTTTGAGAAATTCAGCATAGGATCATAACAAACATTTCTTCAAATATAAATTATGTCCCGAACTTAATCATTCCTAAAGAATTTGGTCGAAATCAGTATGTAACTATAAATATTTCGTCCTTTGCTTGTTTACATACTAATGAACTTAAGTATTTATAGGCATATATATGGTTAAATATTATCAATTTACAATTACTAATAACTCAATTATTTACTTTCAAGTTGAATGTCCACCTTATTTTTAATTAAAATTGTTATTTTGACCGTCAACCACAATTATGTATATGTACACCACTTCGTCGCGAATAGAACATCGAAAGCATTTGACTGTTGTTACGTTATACGCAACCTAAAAACGTAATGCAAACTTACACATTACTATGTGTGAGAGATGTAATAATAACTGCTCATCGATAAATTTTGTCTTTTATGAACGAGTTTACACACAAAGACTTCTGTTGCTTGCGATCACGAATAATATATCACAAGATTCCCTGTAAGAAGGAGATAAGAGATTGCACAAACACAATAAAACATTTCCAGCTGTCCGCCAAAACTGTTACATTTTCTCTAATTTTTTATTTATCGACTCTAAAGTTTATTGAAGTATTATTATGTTAAAAAACAAAAGGCGATACTCCATTTTTCAAGAAGCATAATTAATAACAGAATGTGGGAAATGCGCAATTCTTTGGTTAATTTGTGGGATGAAGGTTTTGAGGCAATTGTACAAGCATATCGTGCGCGTGAAGATAAATTAACGGTAAGTTATTGCAAATGAAAAAATGTAACAGAGAATAAAATAAAAATATTCTAATTCGTAGAAATTTAAAATTCATCTTGAAGATCCGGTGCAATGAAAATACATGGTCTTTATCAGATGAGATGGTAAAGGATCCTGATAGTTTTTAAATGTGTGTAGGAAACACGAAAACTAAAAAAAAAGTATTACAGAAACTTACAATAAGAAGAGAAGAAGTAGTAAAGGCCAAAAGTTATAGAAAAAAATTGTATATTGTCATTATCTTAAAGTTATACCCATACCTATGTTTAATACTCTGTAAATATAACTTGCAATAATATGTATATTTGAGTTAAAAATTAATATTAACAACTTTGAAAGTCTATATTAGTGACCCGTATTTATGAAATTAATTACATACATATATGGTATCAATTAGTATTAATAATTAGTTTAAGTAAGCAGAATAATAATAAATTTTATTTAAAGGATTTGAAAATGTTGGAAATAACACTCATTTTTATGTTATGGGATGTAAGTCGTTCGGACCGAGAATGTGTGTTTTCGATGAGTTTTCACTGACAACTATCAATACGGGGATTCTCTCGCTCTTTCAAGATGACACAAAATGCAAAAATCTTCTTCTTCTCTACTGGCGTAGACACCGCTTACGCGATTATAGGCGAGTCAACAACAGCACGCCGGTCGTTTCTTCTGTTCGTTACGTGGCGAAAATTGGATATTCCAAGCGAAGCCAGGTCCTGCTCCACTTGGTCCTTCCAACGGAGTGGAGGTCTTCCTCTTCCTCTGCTTCCCGGCGGCGGGTACTGCGTCGAACACTTTCAGAGCTGGAGTGTTTTCATCCATCCGGAAAACATGACCTAGCCAGTGTAGCCGCTGTCTTTTAATTCGCTGAACTATGTTAATGTCGTCATATATCTCGTACAGCTCATCGTTCCATCGAATGCGATATTCGTCGTGGCCAATGCGCAAAGGACCATAAATCTTTAGCAAAACTTTTCTCTCGAAAACTCGCAACGTCGACTCATCGGTTGTTGTCATCGTCCAAGCCTCTGCACCATATAGCAGGACGGCAATAATGAGCGACTTATAGAGTTTGGTTTTTGTTCGTCGAGAGAGGACTTTACTTTTCAATTGCCTACTCAGTCCGAAGTAGCACCTGTTGGCAAGAGTAATCCTGCGTTGGATTTCCAGGCTGACATTGTTGGTGGTGTTAATGCTGGTTCCTAAATAGACGAAATTATCTACAACTTCAAAGTTATGACTGTCAACAGTGACGTGGGAGCCAAGTCGCGAGTGCGACGACTGTTTGTTTGATGACAGAAGATATTTCGTCTTGCCCTCGTTCACTGCCAGACCCATTTGAGTTGCTTCCTTGTTCAGTCTGGAGAAAGCAGAACTAACGGCGCGGGTGTTGAGGCCGATGATATCAATATCATCGGCATACGCCAGCAGCTGTACACTCTTGTAAAAGATTGTACCTGCTCGATTAAGTTCTGCAGCTCGAATAATTTTCTCGAGCAGCAGATTGAAAAAGTCACACGATAGGGAGTCGCCTTGTCTGAAACCTCGTTTGGTATCGAACGGCTCGGAGAGGTCCTTCCCGATCCTGACGGAGCTTTTCGTGTTGCTCAACGTCAGTTTACACAGCAGTATTAGTTTTGCGGGGATACCAAATTCAGACATCGCGGCATAAAGGCAGCTCCTTTTCGTGCTGTCGAAAGCAGCTTTGAAATCGACGAAGAGGTGGTGTGTGTCGATTCTTCTTTCACGGGTCTTTTCCAAGATTTGGCGCATGGTGAATATCTGGTCGGTTGTTGATTTACCAGGTCTAAAGCCACACTGATAAGGTCCAATCAGTTTGTTGACGGTGGGCTTTAATCTTTCACACAATACGCTCGACAGAACCTTATATGCGATGTTAAGGAGGCTAATCCCACGGTAGTTGGCGCAGAATGTGGGGTCTCCTTTTTTATGGATTGGGCATAGCACACTTAAATTCCAATCGTTGGGCATACTTTCGTCCGACCATATTTTACAAAGAAGCTGATGCATGCACCTTATCAGCTCTTCGCCGCCGTGTTTGAATAGCTCGGCCGGCAATCCGTCGGCCCCTGCCGCTTTGTTGTTTTTCAGGCGGGCAATTGCTATTCGAACTTCATCATGGTCGGGCAATGGAACATCTGCTCCATCGTCATCGATTGGGGTATCGGGTTCGTTTTCTCCTGGTGTTGTGTGTTCACTGCCATTCAGCAGACTGGAGAAGTGTTCCCTCCATAATTTAAGTATGCTCTGGGCATCGGTAACTAGATCACCGTTGGGGGTTCTACAAGAGTATGCTCCGGTCTTGAAACCTTCTGTAAGCCGCCGCATCTTTTCGTAGAATTTTCGAGCATTACCCCTGTCGGCCAGCTTATCAAGCTCTTCGTACTCACGCATTTCGGCCTCTTTCTTTTTCTGTCTACAAATGTGTCTCGCTTCCCTCTTCAACTCTCGGTATCTATCCCATCCCGCACGTGTTGTGGTCGATCGTAACGTTGCGAGGTAGGCAGCCTGTTTTCTCTCCGCTGTGACACGGCACTCCTCGTCGTACCAGCTGTTCCTTTGCACTTTCCGAAAACCAATGGTTTCGGTTGCAGCTGTACGTAAGGAGTTTGAAATGCCGTCCCACAGCTCCCTTATACCGAGTTGTTGACGAGTGCTCTCAGAGAGCAGGAGTGCAAGCCGAGTAGAAAATCGTTCGGCTGTCTGTTGTGATTGCAGCTTCTCGACGTCGAACCTTCCTTGTGTTTGTTGGCGTGCGTTTTTTGCTGCACAGAGGCGGGTGCGAATTTTGGCTGCAAAAATATAGTGGTCCGAGTCGATGTTAGGACCTCGGAGCGCACGCACATCTAAAACACAGGAGACGTGTCTTCCGTCTATCACAACATGATCGATCTGGTTGGTGGTTTTTCGATCCGGAGACAGCCAGGTAGCTTGATGTATCTTCTTATGCTGGAATCTAGTACTACAGATAACCATATTTCGGGCCCCGGCGAAGTCGATCAGCCTCAACCCATTTGGGGATGTTTCCTCGTGGAGGCTGAATTTACCGACCGTAGTGCCAAAGATACCTTCTTTGCCCACCCTGGCGTTGAAGTCGCCAAGCACGATTTTGACATCGTGGCGGGGGCATCTCTCATAAGTGCGCTCCAAGCACTCATAAAAGGCATCTTTGGTCACATCGTCCTTCTCTTCCGTCGGGGCGTGGGCGCAAATCAGCGATATGTTGAAGAACCTCGCTTTGATGCGGATTGTGGCTAGACGTTCATTCATAGGAGTGAATGATAGTACTCGGCGACGGAGTCTCTCTCCCACCACGAATCCAACACAAAACTTGCGCTCCTTTATATGGCCACTGTAGTAAACGTCACAAGGACCTACTCGTCTCTGTCCTTGTCCCGTCCATCGCATTTCTTGGACGGCGGTGATGTCAGCCTTTATCTTTACGAGGACATCTACCAGCTGGGCAGCGGCACCTTCCCAATTAAGGGACCGGACATTCCAGGTGCATGCCCTCAAATCATAGTCCTTATTTCGTTTGCCGTGGTCGTCATCAAAAGGGGGGTCTCTCATCCGAGGCTGTTTTTTCCTTTTCATTGGGGGTGTTTTTTTACGTGGCGGGTCCCAAACCCAGCGCACAACCCTATGCAGGGGATGTTTCGCCTTCTCACTTTAGCTCGCCTTCAAACGGATGTTCTTAGGCTACCCAGAGGATACTTGGTCAAAGACCGGAAGTCGTGAGCTTCTTGAGTCATATGTAAAAGAATCGTTTCTGGCCACTCCCAAGTGAATGGCGATCAGAGAACTTTCCTCACTTGCGTGAACTTCTACACATGACTCCATCCTCCACTTCTACACATGACTCCATCCTCCTCAAAATCTATTACATTTCATTATTCAGAGATGTTTTTACACTTGAATGATAATAAATATGTCGATAACAAATATTAACTTTTCTATAACATAGTCAAAAAACATAATTATCAATAAAAATGAAAATATATGTTGACTTTGTTTCAAAATATTTACGAAATTTATGTAAAATTTATTTATTTTTAACCTTTTCTTGTTTGAATTGCTTACAAAATGTAAAAAAACGACAATCGATTAATATCTATGATATTCAGTACATTGAAAATGGCAGCAAGAGTTCTTTTTAGTTTTGTGACCAGCTAACTACCAGGTCTCAATATTTTGAGACTAACGCTAGAGACTGTTTAGTGAATTGTAACTAGTATCAAATTGATACTTTGTCTCAAAATGTCTCAAATAGAGACTAGAGACTGGTTACAGAATCCCGCTATAAGACAGCCAAGTCATTGTTTAGAGCGAGAAAATCAAAATTCTCTAAACAAAAGTAACAAATAGTTTAACGTTTGTAAAATTGTAGCTTACACGTTTGCTAACAGATACCGTCTTGCAGGGTTATGAAAAGTATTTACCGCAACTTTTTTCGGCTTACGCTGTGACAAAAATAATTGCAATATATAAATTCGCGTTATTTAATACTTATACACCTAGAAAAATATTTGTAAAGCCACCGCCTAATGTTTTTCTTGAAAAAATTGATGTAAGCGTTCACAAATCCTGTGATTATTTGGATGCCCAATTCGTGGGAATACCCCCTACAATTTAGATCGTTAATAAGCACTTACACTCGCATTAATTACCATTTATAATTTAAAAGGCGATTTATTTCGGATTAAAGTTTATTTTATTATTATAAAGTCATTACGTTACAATAAAAATAAGTTTATATATAAAAACGGTACCGAGAATAACCAAAGGATTTGTCGATTGGAATTCCGCCAATGTCTGATTCTCCTTCAGTTTTAAGGTAATTACAGCGCGCGAGATCGGTGACGGGAGAAAAACGTATATTGATATGCGCATAGGATTGTTGTCGCTCGGTATCAAGTAAATTAGCGTAGAAAGCTAACGCGACGCAGTGCAAAAGCGAATGTGTTGTTCGAATTGTGTGTAACGAAGTGAAAGTGTCTCTGCTTTCTCCTTGTCCATCCTTTTTGATGAGTGAGTTGGTGTGTGGTGAATTGTATTTTAGTGGCATCCTGTGGTGAACTGCGCTGTTTCATTAGGATGGACCAGTTTTACCGGGTAGAAGGGGTGGATGCTTAACTCATTTAAACATCCTGGGCCCCCTAGGCGAATATTTTGCCTAGTATTACATAAATATGTTGTTGTCTTTATTTTGGCGTACTGCTGGTGGAGTAGCCGAGGCGCAGAATACATTCTGACAGCAGAAGTATTTGATGATAGAGTTATAATATACTCACATTTAAACATGACACATGTATTTGAATTTGCGTGCAGGTATTTAGGATCAACTTTATTTTCCATGTTTATTTGATTTTGGGTTTTTTTTTTTTTGTTGACGCTTCATTATTATGGCAAACAAGGGTATGCGTTGTTTTGCTTTTACTCATTTCATTGACGGTTATTTAAAATTTCTTATTTCATCGGTATGGAATACCGGTTGTTTATTATTTGCCTTTTCTATGTTATCGGCTTATAAAGGATAGTAACACCACGCCTGGCTCAGATGTGGCCAGAATGGGTACTCCTTAGCCCTAGATTTAGGACTATGAAATTAGAGGGATCTTGCGAGAGAGTAGCCGGTAATTGCGAACGGCTTCATTTAGAATTATAATTTTTTAAGTGGGATGTTCAAGGTGTACAACAGATTCCCATCCACTAATCTATGTGGAGCGCTTATGTAGGTGCGATAAGAGCTACCTTTATTTATGGTAAGTTTAGGTGCAACACAGTATCGCATTGGACATATGGTGTACTCTTAACCTTAATTTTGAGTATAAATAAAATTATTTTTTATTATTGGAAAATTATTAGGCACTAGTTTAAGATAGGTGTCGATTTTTCGATTTTCTGAACCATTTTATTATATGTAATATTTGAATGCCGGTGCGTTAATTTGGTTTTTAGTAGCCCGCCACCGCTTAAGGATTTATTCAGGATTGTGTATTTTCCATTATTGGCGAAAGCCATCCTGCGGGGCCGAAAAGTAGTATGGCCTTTTAATATAGGGACTGTCAGAGGTAACTCGAACTTTATTTTTTATACTAATTTGTGAAGTGTTGGAATATTGTGGCTCTAGTGGTAGTCGTACGACGTACCGGCCATTATTTGATCGAGTAGTTGTGGCTTTAGAGAAGTGCTCACAATACCGATCTTTTATAGTTTTGTTTCTTAATGGAACTTTCCTTAACTTTTGCGATTTACTTAATTGTGAATTAAGGTTTTTGTTCTCAACTTGAGTTGGTATGGTGGTAACTGGTTCAGTAACTAGTCCACCTTGTGGTTCGCTGTTCAGCGTTTGAACTTTTTGTGCCTTTGAGCAACATGGTGTCTCTCGGCAATTTTTAGTATTTTGGCTTTCGGGATTTGCTTTTGTAATTAAACTGTGATTATTTGTATATGCGCTCCTTTGAGGTGAGATGGGATATGTGCTGTAATGAAGCATTGTATGATGTCTTTTGTGACAATATGAGCAGTTAAATTTGCTTTTGCAATTTTTAAGATTGTGTGTATAGGACAAGCAGTTTGTACAGAGTCTTTTTGATCTGACAAAGTTGTTCCTTTCGTTAGTGTTTAATTTTTTAAACTTCTCGCAAGATGTAAGTTTATGCCCTCTTTTACATAGTTCGCATGACGTATGTTTTCTCTGTTCGGACGTGAACGATTGTGTTTTGTTAGAAATTCTGTTTGATTTTGTTTTGCTTCTAGCTTGGGGTCTATCTAAGCTTCTATTTTGGTCGTGTTTGTTCTTAGTTTTGATTATTTTTTCTTCTAACCTTTCCGCAATTTCATATTGGGTGGTGAGAAAATCTTTCATTTGGTGCCACGTTGGGCACTTTTTACGTGATGAGAGCGATTGCTCCCATAAAAGTAACGAGTTTTCTGGTAATGCTGCGGTGCATATGTTTACCAGAATAGGGTCCCAGCTGTCTGTGGGGATATTCAGTGCCGATAGAACCGACAAACAATTAGAAACAGTGGATTCTAGTTTAATGAATTCTACACTTGTTTCTTTCTTAATTTTAGGCAAGTTTAATAGTGTCGTTACTTGTTTATCGACCAGTATTCTTTCGTTTTCAAATCTAGCTTTCAGAGCTTCCCAAGCCAAATTGAAATTTTCGTCATTTAATGCGAACTGTTTAACTATTTCGCCTGCTTGACCTTTTGTTTTGTATCGGAGGTGATACAGTTTTTGTGCCTTTGATAGTTGTGGATGGTTGATGTAAACGGCTGTGAACATGTCCCGGAAGGACGGCCATTCTTCATAACCTCCATAAAAGGTTTCTGTATCACATGCAGGCACCTCGAGTTGGATGCCTGAACTTGCCTCTTGATTGTCTATTTGTGGCAGCTCTACTCTACTGTGGGGAGTAGGTGCAATTGCTTTATTGAGCTTTAATTGATCGGAGATCATAGCTTTTGTTTCTTCATATTGGTCTAAGCAGTTTTCATATATTGCGTATGCCGATTGTTTCAAATTTTGTGATAGGTTTGAATCGTCAGATTCTACTATGGCGTCATGAGCCGCTTGGAGACGAGTCCAGAAATTTTTAAGATTTTGGCCTTTTATTTCTAATAACGATTCAGAGTTTTCTTGAATCGGTGAAGAGGCAAATCTAGTGCAGTATCTTGTTAGACTGTCACTTTCTGAAATAAATTTAGCAACCTGTTTTGGGCGTGTAGCTCCCGCAGGTGTAATTTGATTATTGTTGCTGTTAACCATTTTTCCAAATAATATTATTTATTTATATTTTAGTTCGAAAATATATTTGATTTGTTAATGGCTATTAAAAACCGCGCTTTTTATTAATTAAAATATGTGATGTCCGAATGATTTGTATTTAGGTACACCCTAATACTTGGACTTGTATGTGCTTATGTTTTGTGCAATTGAGAGCTCGTTGAAGAGATCAATACGCTATTTACATAAGTATGCACGAATTGTTTTTGTTTTTATGAATATGCTTTATTCGTAAGTAATTGAAAGCTCGTTGGAGAGATCAATTCGCTTTTTGAATGCAATCCTGCTTGTTTTTGTTTACCAAAGAACAAGAGGTGTCGCCGGATAATTGCCAATGTGGACTTTGAATATGAAAATATGTGTATACGAATATGTATGTATATGTTCGAATATGCTGCGTTTTTTGTGGTAGATTTTCATATATTATGTATGTATGTCGTTTATTTAATTTCACAATAAAAAATTACTTCTTTAATAAATTTGTAATAATTAATTGACAAAATTTATGTAGGGTATAGAATAGGCAGATTTGTATTGCCATATGCTTATATTATTTCGCGATAGAGAGAGAACGCGAAAACGGAATAGAAAGAAGATACTTTCTCTTTGTACATATGTCTCTATTAGAACGGCGGTCTGATATACTTTATAGGTACATATATGTATATATTTGAATATTTAAATATATGTGTATATTGCTTCAATTTTTTTTTTTTTTTGTTTTTTTTGAGCCTCAATAATTTTGAATATAAATATTTTGATGTATGTATTTTACCGTGTTTGGTAAATTTTTTTTTTTTTTTAAGCCGTTGAAGCGGATTTTAATTAAAGGTATAATAAGCACGACTGTAATTTTAGGCATATACATACGTACTTATGTGCATATATTAAATAAATACAGGACATAATACGCTCACTTTGTATGTATTTTGGTATATGATTTGCGGGGTATAAGTAAATATGTTGCGCTAATGCGTTTTGTTCCTCCTTCTTTGCTCCAGCTGGCTGCTTCCTTCTGCTGTTGCTTTGTTGTGTGTATGTATATTTGTTGTCAGTGGCGTAACTATACCGTTCGAGGCCCGTGGCAAATTCATCGAATGGGCCTCCTGCCCTCCCACTTCCCCAATATATAAAGAAGCTGAACCGACAACAATAGTATTTTTTATTTGATAATATTTATTTATACACTTTTATTTGTAAGAGTTAACTAATAAATCACTACGTGAAGTAGGTACATACAAACTTTATAATTATAATTTCTTGATTTTCTAATTATTCACTTTTAATTAAAGGTACCTAATTTAAAGTACATATTGAACTGAAATCACAATTTTATTTTAAGCACACAATTTTAATTATTAAAATTCCTTTCTTCGGACTTTCTGTTCAGCAAAAGTGTTAATGACATCATCAAAGTTCAAATTTCGGGCCATAGAATTTTCGATGGATAGAATAGCCAAATTGCTTAACCTTTCTTGTCCCATAGAATTTCTTAAATAAGTTTTTATCAATTTCAGTTTTGAAAATGATCGCTCGGCACTAGCCGTAGTTACAGGAATGGTGAGAAATAACAGAAATGCAGTGCACACTTCAGGAAAGCTTGAAGATATAAAATGATTCTTTATTATTAATAAGTCAGCAAGTTCTCTTATAGAAGATGACCTTTCTATTTCATGTTTAAAAGAGGATCGAAAACTGAGAATTTCTTTGGAAAACGACATAGATATATCTTTTTTATATAAATGGACAAATGCTAAAGCCATTGCCAATAAATCAGTATCATTCAAGTTTTGCAAAGTGGCAGGCTGCAAGACACTAAAATTGGAAACAATTTCATTCATTCCAAGGAAACGCGATCTAAGTTGATTAATGATGATGTCTAATACACGATAGAATACGTTCACTTTAAACAAGCTTTCAGGATCTTGGAGACGTTCATCCTCACAAATTTCATCAAAATGACGTTTCACTTTTCTCTGACGAGTTTTAGGAAATTCAGGGTTTATGGCCCATTTAACTGCAATACTATTTGCTTCCGTTTTTAAATCTTCAAATTCATGTCGATACTTTTCAAGTTCTTCTAGACAGACTTGCAAACGCTTTGAGGCATTTGAAAGATCGATGGCTTTAGATTGAAGTGCTTTAGAAGCCGCGTCTATGGTTTGTAAGACTTTGCAATGGAAAACCAGCAACATAATAAAATTGTAGTTCTCTACCTTCTTCTTTAGCAAGATAGCTTCATTTCTCTCATCGGATTTGGAATTTGATAAAATGGTTTTTGTTAGCGCTTTTTGAACATCAACAAATCGAACCTTTAAAGCAAACATGGCATCAAAGCGTCCTGCCCATCTAGTTGGATTCATTGTTTTTAATGTTACTGAATTTGATGATACAACGGTTTCTCCTTTTTTGTTGTCAGATATAAAACTAGATAATATATTCCATCGTCTAATACTATGGCCAAAAAAATTATAAATTTGTTGCACAGTTTCGAACAACGTTTGTATTTCTATGACCTCTTTTACTGCATCATTTACTACCAAGTTTAAATTATGAGCAGCACAATGGACATACACTGCATTTGGCTCTATATCTCTTATGAGTTTTTGAACTCCGCCATAAGTACCTTTCATGGTATTAGCTCCATCGTACCCTTGTCCACGGCACTTATTCAGAGAAATACTTTTGTCATTTATGGATTTTATTATCTGCTTGGACATTGCTAAGGCAGTTTGATCCTTAACCTCATGAAATCCTAAAAATGACTCTTTAATTACGAGCGCCTTTGGAATTCCATTTTCATCTTTCTCGATTACACAGTAACGGTAAAGTTCACACAATTGATCTGTTTTGGAAATATCTTGAGTAGTATCAAACAAAATGGAATAAAACGGTGCGGTGACTATTTCATTTACCAGAGCATTTTCCACTTTTTGAACCAGAACAGCAATGAGCTCATTTTGTATTTTTGGACTTAAGTATTTAATCTGGCCCTTAGGTTTGCTTAGCAAATCTTGTAAAATAGGATCGTATTTAGCTAATAACTCAACAATACTCAAAAAATTTCCTTTTGGACCAGAATCGTTGCCATATACCGTTTCTTTATGGCCACGAAAAGCTAAATTACAGGTTGAAAGTGTCAGAGTAACATCAAGGAGTCTAGTGAGTACCTGGCGCCAAAAAAATTTTTCTCTCTTGATAATAGACTCTTGTTCTTCATCTAGTGTTCCATGTAACTGCCACTGTCGATGTACAAAACATGAATGCAAATGTTCTTTCGATGTCTCATGTCTTTCTATGGCTTCCACAATATGTTTCCAATCATCATAGCCTTCCATCCAAATATTTTGTATATTTTTAGATGCCCTATTTGCGAATAACCAACATGGTTCACAATATGCTTTTTGAAGCAATAGAGAATAGGACAGCCATGTACGTTCTAACTTTACGCCAGATTTAGAAACAGTGTAATAATATTTATCTAAGAAAGATCTATTGTTACTATCCCTTAAAAAGGGGCCTTTTGGTTTACAGTGTCCATTTTCGATCACAAACCGTTTTACTTGATCATTGAGTTCTTTAAAGTTACCTTTATCAGTAACATGCGGTAAAGATTTTAATTTTTCTATGTCCAAACATGATTCATTTAAAGATTTGCTCGTACCTGGTTGTGGTTGCTCTGAATCTAAATATTCACTGTTATCGGGCCCTGCGATATTGGCACTTATGTCATCATTTTCTACCTTTCCGTCGCGCTGTTCATTTGATTCTTCTTGTATACTATCTTGATTATTAAAGTACTGACTTATTTTAGGTAACTTTTTATTTTGTTCTTCAGACTCTTTCTTTCGCTTTCGTTTTTCGCTTCCACTCTGATACTTTCTAGAACAAAACCGCAAAAAGTTTGTAATAATACTATAGTTTTTATTTATTGAAAAATCTACTTAATTGCTAACAAATGCCAAAAAAGCGACCGTAAAAATGTTTATAACGAAAGTCCACCGATTGTTCAAAGTTCAATTCAAGTGTCAAATTTTGTAAGTTTTGAAAGAACGATGAACATAGGTACCGAAATAGTTTTGGAGGTTACGAATGTCAAAATAGTGAATTGATTTTGAAATGCGCGATGAGAATCATTATTTTAAATATTAGAATAAAATTCTTACCGAGTAGACATTGTCAACTTCAATTTAATTCACCAACTCTTTATTTCACTAACACTATAGCAGTTTACTCTTAGCACTGATTGATTACGTTGGCGCTGCCGCGGCTTATATAGCCACGCACTCCTCGCTGATGCCGACGTGTCCTTCTAGGATATTGCGTCTGGAAACTACAAGAACATAACGCTATACGGCGCCAAATGTAGCTATTGCTTAGACAAGCAGACAGCCACGGCACCAGACTCAGCAATTGTTTACGTAGACAAGCAGACAGCCACGGCACCAGACTCAGCAATTGTTTACGTAGACAAGCAGACAGCCGCGGCGCCAGATGTCTACAACAAAACAAATGCTATTCCATATGCCTACAGCTATTGTTCATCATAAGGGATGCATATAGCAATACAAATACAATTTAATACTACTTTTGTAACAATATATACAAACTCGAATCGGGGATTCCCCAAGCATCAGCAAGTATTACCAACATAAATTTTAAGCAGTGTTGCCGTTTGAGAAAGAAAAAAATACACCAAACTCATTTCAAAATTGCGCTAAACTTTAGCTGTGAATTTTTAATGGCAATAAGAGAAGATGTGTTTTTATGTGAATTTATTTAACCATTATTACATTTATCAAAATCAATTAAATTAAATAACTGAATATCTTTCTGGTCATCATTACGTTCGGGTGCGGTTGGTGTGCCTTCACCAGATGCCGTTTTTTTTTTTACAGTTTTAGTCATTTTCTTCAAACCGTGTTCAGGCAACATAAAAGTGTGGCAATCGTATCATTATAATTGAACTCTGTTAGTAAAATCAGAGACAGTCATAACATAACACTTTAATGTAAAAAAGAGACAAAATATTAAACGCATCAATAACATTGTGGTCGGGGAATACTAAATCCTTTGGGGAATTCCCAGCTCGTTATTTTCCTAACGTTTTACGGCTCTGACAATTAACTTATTGGCTTAAATTTACGATCGTCAATAATTTTTACAATTTTCTACTAGATTCCGAAAAATATTTTTTAGCGCATTGTACTGAGAAAAAAAGTGCTGAAGAGTCTAGATTTGCGCTATCTAGCGCGAAATGTACTAAAACGGCAACACTGATTTTAATGCCGGCAGTATACCTAGTCTCAGCGAGACACCCTGAGACATGCCCAGTGAATATAAATGTAAACCAATATACACATTTTTGAGGTATGTTTGTCCACACATGTTTCCGAAATTATTACGAGTAATTGGATTTTGACCTTTCTTTCTAAAACTGGGTTAAATTTTTGTTTACTAATGCATTGAAAGTTTAATACCTAGGTATATTTTTTTTAGTTGTGTATGCAACTAAGAAGGTAACAAATAAATTAAAGACAAAACTTTTTTTTTACTTAAGTAATGTCTATGTGTAATAATAAATGTTGGAAATTGAGATTTCCTCTGACCGGGGGCCCCTTTGGGCTGGGGGCCCGTGGCATTTTGCCGACTTGCCACCCTATAGTTACGCCACTGTTTGTTGTAATGCTCGCTCCCGTTTGTTTCTTTTTGTTTGTTTTATTTGTGTTTTAGTTTTTCGCGCCCAAATTGTGTTTTAGCTTATTGTTTAATTTTACCTTTCGCGCACGATTGTTGAGTTTTTGTTTGTATAAAAGTTTTATGTCTTTGGTTTTTTCTTCCAGTCCTATACTGTGCTTGTTGTTGTTTAATGTTTTTAGAGTCTGTTTGGTTAATTCGCGCGCTTTTTGTAGTTATGTATTTTGTTGGTTATTATTATTTTAGTTTTGTATTTCGCGCCCGCTCTTTTATTTCAGTTTTATTGTTTTGCACTGTACTTTTATGTTTATATTTTTGTAATAGTAACTAATTGTCACCACTGTTTTTGTTTTTGCAGATTTTATTGGGATATATTTGTGTATACATATCTTTTGGGAGCCGTTTCACTTTATTTTATTTAACTTTTTTTTTTTATTTAAGCCCAATGTGGTCTTTTGATTTGGTTGTTTTTTCTTTGTTATATACGAATGTATGTACGTACATATAGTTTTCTTGTTTGTTTTTTTTTTTGCTTAGGTCACTGCACTTATGTATGTAGTTTATTTTGGTTTTGTTTATTTTGGCACCACAATATTTTTTAACACTTTTTTTGCTTATTTGATGGTTTGCCACTTCTTCATCGCACTGCACTATATTTTCTTTTATTTTATTTTGTTTAAAAATCCATAGTGCCTGTCACTATGGCTCGAAGGACCATGATTATTTGGATGCCCAATTCGTGGGAATACCCACTACAATTTAGATCGTTAATAAGCACTTACACTCGCATTAAGTACCATTTATAATTTAAAAGGCGATTTATTTCGGATTAAAGTTTATTTTATTATTATAAAGTCATTACGTTACAATAAAAATAAGTTTATATATAAAAACGGTACCGAGAATAACCAAAGGATTTGTCGATTGGAATTCCGCCAATGTCTGATTCTCCTTCAGTTTTAAGGTAATTACAGCGCGCGAGATCGGTGACGGGAGAAAAACGTATGTTGATATGCGCATAGGATTGTTGTCGCTCGGTATCAAGTAAATTAGCGTAGAAAGCTAACGCGACGCAGTGCAAAAGCGAATGTGTTGTTCGAATTGTGTGTAACGAAGTGAAAGTGTCTCTGCTTTCTCCTTGTCCATCCTTTTTGATGAGTGAGTTGGTGTGTGGTGAATTGTATTTTAGTGGCATCCTGTGGTGAACTGCGCTGTTTCATTAGGATGGACCAGTTTTACCGGGTAGAAGGGGTGGATGCTTAACTCATTTAAACATCCTGCATTATAAACATATTTCATGACATTTGAATAATTTCATGTTCATTAAATTTTAACGCAGTACGCGGCGACTAACTCAAAGTAAATTACGCTATCTCAAAGCAAGTTATTTATGAAGTCAGATGGCACTTATCTGCTTCCATTGTTTCCTTAGCTGTGACAGACTTGGCTATATGGGAGTTAATTTTTGTTGGAAAAGTAATTTAATATGCTTGTTAATTTCATAAAGTCTTTAACTTGTTTATACATCGTAAACAATGTCTCGCGGAAAAGCCAGAAAAAGAGAAATTATGGAATATCACGAAGAGAGTTTGTCAAACCGAAAAAGGATTTTGTAAGAAACTTTTTACAATTAAGAAACAATTATAGAAAAAATAAGAGAAGTTGTAGTCTTCGAAAAATAAACGAAAGGCAAAACATAGCATTAAGCGGATTATTATACATGAAAATTTATGCAAAAAGTTAATTTGGAGATTGGAGCACTACGAGTGCAATAAATACTTACATAAGAATTTTTGTCATTGAACGAAGAACACCAATTGGCCAGGTTTGGTTCCAGGGAAAAAATCGCTTTTGGGATGACAACTGAAAAACTCTTATTTTCAATAACGAAAAAAGTTTAATTTAGGTGGCCCACCAAAGCATAAGTATAAGCGACGAAACTTTGTTGGTGGATCACTCATGTTTGGGACAGCTTACAGAGGAAAACTCCAGTGTGCTTTTTTATATCATTGTTATAACAAAAATGGGCTGGGAATACTATAGTACATTAAATTTCAGAATTAAGTGTTAATTGATTTCGGGAAGGAATTTATTGGAAAATAATAATTTTCCTGTAAGACAATGCTATTATCTCGGAAGATAAAATTTCTCGATTGGCCTGCAATTAGGATGACATGGATGATAATTTGATAAAGAGATATGTTTAAGTAATGCCATTGTCACAAATGGGCAACAATTGAACAATTCGTCATGCATCCTTTCAGTAATTCTGTGTCCAAGTGTCTGGAAGAGCTTACTACTAACAATGGAGGTCATACATCTTATTTAACATTTAATTTTTCTCTTAAATATTTAAAACATATTGCATAATATAAGCGGAATTAATTAGTTATACGATAACTAATAAATAACAGCAAATTACCAGTTTTTTATTATTGGGATAAACGAAAGTGGCGTTATAAATATTTCGCTGGGTAATATCATACAAATTGTAAACAAAAACATAAGCACATTTTGATTCGTGAAAATTGAAATTTTTTAGTTAAAATAGTAGAATAATGTAGAGCTAAGAGATAAAGAGATGTCCAACTCCTTTCTCATTGGAAATTAGAGAACAATTCCTAAATGTCAAAACCTCCTTAACTTTGACAGTTGATGGAGTTCAGGAGGTTTTGACGTTCAGCAATTGGAAACGAGCGATGGCCAGATAGAAATCTTGCCAAAAAAATATGTAAACGGAGGGATTTGTTGCACTTACAAAAATTGTAAAACAATGAAAATTAAAAAAAAAATTATGAAATTTAAATGTATTTGATGAAATGTTTTTTAATGTCAATTATTTTCAATCGAGAATTATTAAAAACTTTAATTTATAAGAGCTAAAAAGCTTAAAACTTTTTATTGGGTTTTGAAACGTCAAAAGTCAGTTGTGTTTTAATCAGTGCCCACTCGACTTACCACTTTTGCCAAACTGTGTATGTCTTAAAAGAAAACCTCCTCTTTATTTACAATATAATTCCGCTTTATATTCAGCTTCACACTGTTATTTTACGATATAATATAAATCCGTCTTCTAAGGCCGTATATAGAATGCGTCGCAATATAACTCCGCTTTACACTCAGCTTCACACTGTTGGTTTGCACTATAGAGGTGTCGAACTGAATGTAGATATACGAGTAATACTGGAGATCACTAGCGGTGCGTGGCGAAAGAGCCCCGACGGACGAGTCTGTACTAACTTGTGTACAAGCTGACCCTTTTTCAGTGGAGTGAGTGTTCGTTTGAGAGTGTGGTGTGGTCGGGTGTGGTGGTGTTGAGTGAGTGCCGTGTTAGTGATGGGTGTAGGTGTGGTGTGGGGCAGAGGACTAAGGCTCATTTAGCCATCCCGGCCACCCTAGACGAATATTTCAGCCTAGAATCCTTTGAAGCTGCTGGAGAGTAGCTACGACGCTGCTGAGGCCTGAGGTGCGGCGTGGACGCGGTCGTTGCTGCTGGCGTCCCATTATGTGGCCGCCGAGCACGGGATGATGATGGCCCAATTATTCGACGAGGCCGTGTATCCCGGCTTACTGGAGGTCGTCGTTCTGCGCCGCGGTTGCGGCCGGCAGGTTGTTGACTGGTGTCGTTCCGAGTGGTTCGGTGCAACAGGGTGTGAGGCCGCATACAAATTTGACACAGGTTGCCCGAGGTGCATTCGTGGGTTTGGTGGATAGGCGTCAGGCAATTGTGACAGTGGCCGTGCGCTTGCGCGACCAACTGGCGTTGCTGAGATGGCAATCCCTTGAATATGACGCATTGTGGCAGCCGGTGGGGTCGACGACATAGAGAGCATAAGTCGTTGTGGGTCTGCGACTAGCGCGTGTGTTGGCGGCAATGCTACCGTTCCACTCCGAGGCGCCGTTGGTGTGGGTGTTCGGGGCGCTGCAACTGGGGCAGCCGCTTGGCGTGGCGCATTGACAACCGAACGAGTGGTTGGTGTCGGGGCTGCTGGCATGTCTGCATTCATATTGATCTGTTTGGAAGAGTGTTATTTCAAATACAATTTGGTTGCATATAGGACATATGAGCATGGCTGCCACGTTATGCGGCAGGAGTGGCTCGTTAGATTAATCGACTAGTTTTGTGTGTTATTTTAAATATATAGGTATATATGGTTTTATATAAATTTTTATTTTATTTTGGTTTTACATTCGGTTCATTCTAGCAGTTTATCGGTTTTCGTTTCGCGGATATCGGCGATCGGTAAGAAGCATAGTTTGATGAGCGGTCTTGTTAGCTTTCCGGATTGCGTACGGAGATCGACTACGCGAATATGACCGTCGGAGCCTGAATAAAGCTTCTCTATGCGGCCCAGCCGCCATTCGGTAGGTGGCAGGCAATCGTCGTGAATCAGAACACAATCTCCAACTTTTGGCGCATTTTCTGTATTTTTCCATCGGTACCTCTTGTGGAGGTCCTTTATATATTCTTCTTTCCATCGGCTACTGAAATTATGGTGGAGAATTTTAAATCTTTCCCATCTATTTAATAAGGATAGGGACTCCACGCCTGGATCAAGTGTGGCTGGAATGGGTGCTCCTTTTAGGAAATGCCCTGAAGTTAGGACTGTGAATTCGGAGGGATCTTGCGATAGTGCTGTGAGTGGCCATGAGTTGAAAACGGCTTCAATTTTAGCTAATAATGTCGTGAATTCTTCATAATTAAATTTATAGCTGCCGGCTAGCTTCTTGAAATGAGATTTGAAGCTCTTTACAGCTGATTCCCATAAACCACCCATATGAGGAGCGCTTGGAGAAATAAATTGCCAATTGATACCTTGAGGGGCGTACTTTTGTACGATATCAGGGGACACTTGTTTTAAGAAATCCACAAACTGTTTTTCGGTGGCTCGTTGGGCTCCTATGAATGTTTTGCCATTATCACTCATGATTTTGGATGGGAAGCCACGTCGAGCGACGAAGCGAGCAAATGCCGCGAGAAACGCCTTCGTCGACAGATTAGTACACAGCTCAAGGTGTACTGCCTTTGTCGTGAAACATACAAACAGCCACAAAGCCTTTCATGAGAGTGGGAGATCTTAGCATGGGCGCCTTTATTTGAAAAGGCCCAGCAAAATCGACACTTGTGGTCGTGAAAGGCAGAGCGAAATTGCAGCGTTCAGGTGGAAGTGCTGCCGCAGTTCGCATTTTTTGCTTATGCATAATGCAGATCTTGCACATGAAAATGCATTTTTTGATCTGGGGCTTAAGACGGGGAATATAATACTCTTGGCGTACCATATGTTGAATGAGGCGCAGTTCGGCGTGCAACAATAATATGTGGATGTAATTCAGGAGTAATTTGGCAGAAGGAGACTTCGCAGGTATTATGATGGGGTGGCGTTCGTTGTAAGTCAGGCTTGAATTAGCGAGCCGACCATTGGCACGAAGCAGACCTTTCGTGTCTAAAAATGGGTTTAGTACTAAGAGTGAGCTCTTTTTGTCAATTGGCTTCGATTCTTTTAGTAACGATATGTCGCGACTGAAGTAGCGCGTTTGGGTTGAGGCGATAAGCGCGACCTTTGCTTTTTGTAAGTCCTGGTGCGTCAATGTATCGCAATGGGTGTAAGTTACGCCTTTAACTTTAAGTTTAAGTTGCTCTATGAATTTGAGCATATATGCGCCTACTCTGAGGGCTCGGGGGATCGATGAAAATCGTTCAAGGGTTTCATTATCATCCACTGTTGTATGATAAGTGTCGATTTTTCGACTTTCTAGGGCGATTATGTTGCGCATTGTCGATTGTGGCCAAGAATCTGTGGATTCGGTTAACCATCGGGGGCCATTCCACCAGAGCGTGGAGGTGGCAAGACCCAGGGGTTTGCACCCTCTTGTACCTAGATCAGCAGGATTGTCGGCACTGGCTACGTGTCGCCATGTGGCTGCTCCTACTAGGACAAGTATTGGAGAGGTTCGATTAGAAATATATGTTTTCCACGAGTGTGGTGACTTTTCTAACCAGGCTAAGACGATTTCGGAATCGGACCATAGAAATAATTTGCATTTGGTCATGTTCATGTGGGTCTGCACTATGGAAACCAGCTTTGCTAGTAGCAGAGCGCCACAGAGTTCAAGTCGTGGTAGACATATCGTTTTTAGAGGTGCTACTTTTGCTTTTGCAGCTAGTAGGTGGCTTGTGGTTGCGGTGTCGCTTTGTGTGCGCACATAGATCGTGGCACAATATGCCTTTTCAGAGGCATCGCAGAAGCCGTGTAGTTCCACTTTGTATTCGGGGGAATAATTTACCCACCGTCGAATTTATATCTGCCAGATGTCTTTTAGATTGTTAGCAAACTGGGACCACTTTTCTAAGCGAAGAGGTTTCACTTGTTCGTCCCAGTCTGTTTTGTCTAGCCATAATTCCTAAATCAGGATTTTGCTTTTATCATAATTGGCGCAAGCCATCCTGTGGGGTCAAAAAGTTTTGCCATTGACGATAAAATTTGCATGTTTGTTTTGGCGGATAATGCGGTTATGGACTCTGTCGTGTATGAGAACTGGTCCGATATCGCATTCCATTGTATACCCAGTGTTTTTATTATACTTTCTGTTTCAAATATAAGGAAATTAGTATCCAATTTGTTATCGTTTGGTATATATTTTAAGATACTTGGGTAATTACATAGCTGTGATCTTTCTTAGAGGAAACCCTGTGGTGTTGAGGGCCTTTATCACTTGTGATAAGGACTCGCGTGCTTGTGAGAGGCTGTGGCTTCCAGACAGGATGTCGTCTACATACGTATGTGTTTTTAAGACTTGTGTTGTCAGAGGGAACTCTGACTTTGTGTCTTCTGCCAGTTTGTGGAGTACGAATAGCGAGGTATGGGGCACAGTTTACGCCAAAGGTAACTGTTTTTAATTTAAAGTCGCGTAATGGAGTATTGGGAGATTTTCGGAAAATAATTCGTTGAAAATCTTGATCATCTTTATGTCGATACATTTTTTCAACATCCCATTGAAAACGCATTTGTATATATGCCAATTTAGTATTAGGAGCATTAAATCTGGTTGAAGTGTGGGGCCCGTGAATAGAATATCATTAAGCGAATTCCCCGAGCTAGGGCATCTGGAGGCATTAAAGACAACTCTAACTTTTGTTGTTTTTTTGTCAGGCTTTACTACTGCATGGTGTGGCAAGTAGAATGAGTGATATTTGCCTTTTATGATTTTTTCGAATGGGATTACTTCCTGCATGTGATCTAAATGCAGGAATTCTTCTAAGACACCATCACAATGTTATTTGAGCGCACCTTTTCTAAGTAGGTTTTTTTCCATACTTAGAAACTGCTGTATTGCAGAGGTGCGAGAGTGACCTATGGCGAGTGTATCTGGAAATTGTTGTTTAAATGGTAGTCGTACGACATACCGACCTCTAGAATAATTTGAATACTGAGGTCGTTGTAATTGTAAGAGATCTATTTGAGCGGGTGTTGCAGTTAGGGGGGATTCTGCTAGCTTTAGGTGTGTAACCTTTTGCCAATGCTTGCTATTTATATGATAGCTTGGAAGCATGTTCGTAAGTTGCGGTAAGACTTTAGCTTCTGCTTGAATGCGCTTATCCGCTTGGGGGGAAATTAGGGTAATTGGGCAGATTTTATTTGAGTTTTGTACTACTCTTCTGCCTATTCCCGTAACTTCATAATTGGCATGTTTTGTTGGTAGTTTTAGCCTATTTTGTGCCCTAGACGCTATGAATGATCGTTGTGATCCTTGGTCTATTAGGGCTCTAAATTTGAAAAGTTCTCCTCGGTGTTCGATGGAGATAACTGCTGTGGGTAGTAGTACCCTGCTTTGATTCTCGTTGGGTAGCGTTTGAATTTTTAAGGCCTTTGAGCAGCATGGTGTCTCTTGGCAAATTTCGGGATTTTGTGTTTCGAGAGTTGCGGGTGTGCTTGGAAAGTTATTGAAATGCAACATTGAATGATGCCTTTGTGGCAGTATACGCAATTGAGAGAGTGAGTGGAACAAGCAGTTTGTACAGAGTCTTTTTGTTCTGACAAAGTTGTTCCTTTCATTGATATTTAGTTTTTTAAACTTTTCGCAAGCTTTTAGCTTGTGCCCTTCTTTACACAGTTCGCATGACGTTTGTTTATATTGTTCGGATGTGAACGATTGATTTTTAAAGAAGCTTCTGTTTAAATTGTGGTTGTTACTAGCTTGGGGTTTAATGAAACTTCGATTTAGGTCGTGTTGAACATTTTTAGTTCTGACCGTTTTTTTATCTACCGTTTCCGCAATTTCATATTGGGTAGTTAAGAAATCTTTCATTTGTTGCCACGTTGGGCATTTTCTTCGTGATGAGAGCGATTGCTCCCACAGAAGCAAAGATTTTTCTGGTAATGCGGCGGTACATATGTTTACCAGAAAGGATCTCAATTGTGTGTGGGAATATTTTGTGTCGATAGCACCGACAAACAATTTGAAACAGTGGATTCTAGTTTGATTAATTCTTCACTGGTTTCTCTTTGAATTTTAGGTAAGTTCATAAGTATCGTTACTTGCTTGTCAACTAATATTCTTTCATTTTCATATTTTTGTCTTAAAGCTTCCCAAGCTAAATTGAAATTTTCGTCATTAAGAGCGAACTGCTTTACTATTGCGCCTGCTTGATCTTTTGTTTTGTATCGGAGGTGATACAATTTTTGCGCTTGTGATAATTTAGGATGGTTTATGTACACGGCCGTAAACATGTCCCGGAAGGACGGCCATTGTTCATAACCTCCGTGAAATATTTCTGTATCACATGCTGTCACTTTAAGGTGAATGCCGGAACTCGCCTCTTGGCTTTGAATTTTAGGCGCTCTACTCTCGGTTGTGGAGCAGGTGCAATTGCTTTTATTAATCTCAATTGATCGGAGATCATAGCTCTCGTTTCTTCATACTGGTCTAAGCAGTTTTCGTATTTGGAGCAAGCCGAGGATTTAAAATTTTCCGGAAGATCTGATTCGTCAGATTCTAGAATTGCGTCATAAGCAGTTTGGAGACGTGTCCAGAAATTGCCTAGATTTTCTTTTTTGATTTCTAGTACCGATTCAGAATTGTCCTGGATCGGTGAAGATGAAAATCGAGTGCAGTACCGAATTAAACTGTCACTCTCAGCAATAAACTTAGTATATGAAATATCTTTAATTTTTTTTTTGCTTTGTAGCACCTTGCTTTGAGCGTGTAGCTTCAACATGTGTACATGGGCTCTTTTCCTCAGAAATCATTTTTTGTACTTTCAGATATGGTATTGAATTAGATTCCTTAGAATCTCCGTTCATTTGGACAATAGGTAAAAGTTGAAAATATGAGGAAGAAAAACTTCTCTCAGTGTATATATGTTAACAATAAATACGTTTGAATCTTTAAGATAAACGGTTTGTGTGTTTGTTGTATACACAACGTATCGAATAACGAACGCGTATTTCGTTTTCCTTATTGTATTTTTATGGAATACGCAATGTACGAACTAACGAGCGGGTGTTCCTTTTTTTTATTATTAGTTTGTTTTGTTTTCTTTCTATTTTATTTATTGCTTTGTATTCCTAATAGCTGTGCTATTAATTTGTTCTTGTTTTTCTTTTTTTCTAATTTATTTATTGCTTCGCACTCGTTAGTTTATAATTGCGATATGGGCGATAATGAGAAAAGAGAAAAGGGTTAATGACCTTTGTATATAAAAAGATTTTTTTTCCGTGTGCAATCCTGTTTGCTTGTGCTTTAGCAAGAACAAGAGGTATTGCTTGAAATATGCCGAATTGGTCTTTGAATATATATATGTATATATAAGAGAACAATTAGAAATACCAACACATATGTATGTGCTGGTTTTGTCTTTTATTATTATTATTATTTTTGTTTCATTTGACCGTATATTTTCTTTTTGTTAATAAGTTAAAATATTTTTAATTGTAAGTACCGCTCCGGTTAGTCTCTCTAAATTTTCAATTTAATTCCCGAAAGTTTAAAATAGTTTATAGGCAAATCGTATGCCGTATGTCTGTGTGTATGATTTTACAGTACGAATGGCGCGGGAGAAGAAAATTGGTTAGATGCAGGTATGCACTCTAAGTACACATGAGAAATTACATATGTAATTTTGCAGAAATTTATTTTATTATTTATACATACATATGTGTGTATGTTGTTTTCCAACTTTGGTTGGTACTTATATGTCAATATATGTATAAATAAATATAAAATATGAATATAAGTATTTGCATATATGTATGTATGTTGTATTTTATTATTTTTATTTTTTCTTTACTGATTTTACTGATCGAATTTGTCCAAGCGCAATCCTGCTTATACTTTTTGAGTTTAAGGGGTATTTCCGGAAAACGGGGTCAAGTGTATACTTGAAATTTTTTTTTTAATTTGTGTGTTGGATACACAAGGGTAAGCGTAAATAGGACCTTTTTTATAAGATATGTATGCGCCAATATATATATAATTATATATTATATTATATACTGTTCATACATATATTTGGATGTACAAATGTTTGTATATAGCGTACCAAACTGTTTTTCGGTTTCCCGGAAAATAACCGTAAGTTGAAACAGTTTGGCAGCAACCGTTCTCTTAAAATGTTAACCGACTTGAATACAGTTTTTATGGATAAGAACTGTATCTGTTAACCGTAACCGACATACATATGTGAAAATATAATTTTTAAGTAAGAAGTGGAGTCGATACAACTCACTTTGAGCCGCTTCAAGGGGCTAGGGGCTGTTTCTGCAAATAAAGATGAGGGGATATGCCGATGCCTTTGATCCAATTCCTTTCCGTTTTTTCCTTGGTTTCCGAATTGCTTCTTGTTGTGTTGTTGCCGATGTTGGTTCCTTTCCTCTCTCTTTTTTTATCTTATTTATTTATCATTTATTATTAAATTTTGTTCTTTTTGTTTAAATTAATTTTTTGCTGTTTTCGCGCCCGATTATTGCACTATCTTTAAACGCGCCCGTCTTGATATTTGTGCCACTTTCATTTTTCGCGCCAGGTTTTGGCCTTTGCCACACAATCCTTTATGGGTATAGTTTTGTTGTTTTGCTAATTGCACATTAGGGGTTTTTTGCACAAGTTTTAGAATATTTTATATGTATGCATACGCTTTATGTTTGTGTTTAACACGCGATTTAAAATTTTTGTATTGGCATAAAATTTTTTTTTTTTGATTTTGATATAACGGTACGGAAACGTTTCGTGTTTTCCGTTCTCAACTGTGTTTTTTTTCTTTGTATGTATGTATGTATTTGTCACTTCACTTTTATTTTGTACGAATTATGTCACAGAGTTTGATTTTCATTGTTTTTTTTTCAATAGTGCCGTTCTTTGCGGCTCGAAGGACCAATGTTTTAATCAGTGCCCACTCGACTTACCACTTTTGCCAAATTGTGTGTCTTAAAAGAAAACCTCCGGTTTCAATTTCGAAAATTTATTTGCAATATAATTCCGCTTTATATTCAGCTTCACACTGTTATTTTACGATATAATATAAATCCGTCTTCTAAGGCGTCGCAATATAACTCCGCTTTACACTGTTGGTTTGCAATATAGAGGTGTCGAACTGGATGTAGATATACGAATAACACTGGAGATCACTAGCGGTGCGTGGCGAAAGAGCGATGTATATTCAACGACGGACGAGTCTGAACTAACTTGTGTACAAGCTGACCCTTTTTCAGTGGAGTGAGTGTTCGTTTGAGTGTGTGGATCCTGCGCTCGCGCGTGTGGGTGGTGTTGATGTGGAGTGTGGTGATGTCGAGGTGAGTGTGGTGAGTAGTGCGTGTTAGTGATGGGTGTAGGTTTGGTGTGGGGCAGGCGACTAAGGCTCATTTAGCCAAGTTGTTTTAACATACCATAAAAAGATTTAAGTAGATTCTCTATGTATAAAGTAACCACTATATAGTAATTTTTATTCTTAATAAAAGTTGGATGTTTTAATTTAAATGCCCAAAAATTATTATTGTGACCAATCTGGCCATAATGGAAAATGTTATAAAAAACGCTAATTTTGAAGCGCTCTCACAATAGAATAAGTTGGACATCCCTTTATTCCTGGCTAAGTTTTGCAAGGCTAATATCGCTGCACTACTACCGGGGTGGGTATTCACCCCCTTGAAGGAATTCCCGACGATGTACTCTCAACTAACCCTCCCCAAAGATTTGATCCTTACATGCCATTGGTGTGGTTCGTAGAGTACCCCGCTGAACGATCGCCAATTTTTTCGCGAATGTAGTCTTTTCCAGTGCCTTCCACCATAAAAAAATGCGTAGAACATTATATGATTAACTAAAGTTCCATAGATTCAAAGAACTACCTTTGGTGAGTGGTCCTACAGACTCTCCTGCAACAGAACATGGCAGCCCAAGATTTTTTTTTGTATTTTTCTACGAGAGTTTCATGTCAAGGGTGAGCCCTAGATACTTAACGCTATGAGCAGGCCGGAATGCGTCTCCCATTTGGTGGGAAATGCGCTTCCATAATTTTGTACTTCCTACTGCACCCCCGTTGCTTACCAAGCTTATCAGCCCTGACTTAGCTCATACATGATATTTTGAAATTTACCCTCAACCATGGGAGCTATATCATCTGCGTAGGCAATTACCAGACAACTTTCCCAAGCTTTTCCAGAAGATCATTAGCAACCATGATCCAGGAAAGTGGTCCCTTGGGTGATACTCCTGCTTACAGTCCTTTGTGTGTCCCACCTCGTTATAATAGTTCTGTCGAAGAGAAGTTTGAAAATAAGATGCTTAAGGTTCGATTCTACTCAAAACCTATTCAGAGTCCTAATGGCCACTTCAGGCAAAACATTGTTGAATGCTCTCTCGATATCAAGGAAGCCCACTACTGCAAACCCCCCTTTCTTTTGCCCCGGACCTTGTTAAACAGTCGTCTACAAGAAGCTTGGATTTCCGAGAGTTTCAGAGTCCATTAGAGGGATTTCACTCTGTCGCTTGATAAAGTAATTGGATGGATCTCTAAAATTGCTTTACAAGCAGAGCTGAAGACTTAGACGCACTTACCCACCGCGTCAGAAGAGAGTACGAAATTCTCCTCTGGCGCGTTAGGAAATAATATAAGTTTCAGTTAGTTTTCTTACATCCAGACTGAATGCGATATATCTGTGGTCAAACATGAAGAGAGAGTCCTCTAAAATCCTCCAGTCTGAAATCAGATGTTCCATCGCATTTGAGGCTAATGTTAGGTCTAGAACTTTCGCCCTGATTGCCGTTATAAAAGTGGGTGGTTCCACCTTATCTTCATATGACATATAAACCGATATCAGCAAGAAACCTCCTTCTTCGTCTTCTACTTTTACGGAGACGAAATCCCAGTCGCTCAAATTAGGCAAGAAAAAATCTTTTAGTTCGTTCCATTCTAGCAAACAAGCCTTCGTCGGTGACCGCTAACATCTTATGACTTTTCGTCCTTAACACAGAAATTCCATAACTGATCTGGACACTGTCTCATTGTAGGCAGCAGTAACACTATGTTTCCAGATTTAGATTATATTTAATCCCTTCACTAATCAAGCATTCAAAAATTCGCATCGCTTAATATTTATAAAAAGAAAACATTGTTTATGCAGTTATTTGTTATAAAAGCCATCTTCTTTTAAATATTTTCCATATAATGGAAATAATGGAGGCATTTTATTTTTTGTGAAGTCGATTTTAAGGACAATTGAGATTTATTTGTTTTTTTGTTACATTTATTTCCCTTTGTAGTGTCTAAATTAGCTGTGATAATAGATTTTCAATGCTGACAAGTAGATGGTGCTAAATCAGGGTCGCACGGAGAGTTTTCGCGTAGATTATATTCCAATCACCTCGGAAGCGAGAATAAGAAATGTCATTTTTGTATGGTGAAATCTTGTTAGATTTATAAGATTAGTGGGATAAACTACTCAGCAGCCGAAATCTTGTGATTAAGTGTCGGTCTGAACATGATATAAGTTTACCGCCTTTGAATGCTGGAGATTAACATGAAAAAATTTCATTCACCAGGCTCTTCTCGATGGACGCCAGTTTGGCGTCCTGCTCCTCAAACAGCCGTCCCAAACTGGCCTGCCGGGACGAAGACGGTTTCGACATTAGCTCACCAACATTTCTCCTGAGTGTCGCACCAGCATGCTCAGCTCGCAGAATAACGATAATCACCACGAGGGATTATAATACCATGGAGCCCCTGTAAGCTAAAATTAAAAAAAGTGGGCGTGGCGCCGCCCTCTAGTAAATTTAATGCACTTATAATTGAGATTTGAAGAGAGTCTTTTAATGATAGCAGTGTGTATGTGAGTTTTAATAATGAAATTGACAGAGTTTTTCTAATTGGTAGTTTTCACAAGAGATAACATTGAAAAATATAACGGGAAAAATGCTTAACATAGACACAACGAATGTTCTTGTTTGAATGCGCTTACAATTTTTATGTAATTTTTTTTGTCATCTTCGCGCAACTGTGAAGAAAACCTTTTGTGGTACACCAGGCGCACAGAAAAAGAATGCGCCCGCAGAATTCTGAGTAAGCGCACTTTGTTTTGTAGCAGATGCACATTCCTTGTGATGAACTTGTTGTCGTAAGCTTGCGATAATATTATTGGTTACCATCATTGTAGTCATTCACATAAATATAGCATATTTTTCCATGTGTACATACTACTATGAGCAAAAAATAAAAGACTTTGTCAATAATTTTAAGATTCTTACTTTATTCTTCAAAATCTTCATCGTCCCCTTCGAAGTAGTCCCCCTTGGTTCGAATACACTTGTGCTAACATTTTTTCCAATCCTCGAAACAGTTGTTAAAGTCAATTTTCGGAATAACCTTCCATACGCGTAGCGTTGCGAAGCGATCGTTAGAGATATTGATTGAAAATTTGGCAAAAAACTCTGCATCAATGTGACGCTAAAACCAAGAGTTGTCGGCCCATAATTCCGGGCTTTTTTAAGGATATATTCGCGCAATCGACGCATAACACTTACAATAGTATTCCTTTTTGTCGGTTCAGCTGGAATTCGGAGTTTACCACGCCTCGATAGTCAAAGGAAACTGTCAACATAACCCTAAATTTTGACATGATTTTTTCGGCTTCACCTCACCTTTGCTGCGATATTCGGCCGACTTATCGTCTGTTTTCGGGTCGTAATCACAGATCCAAGGCTCATCGGTAGTAATATTACGTTTCATGACATCCTGGTAGCCGGTATGCATTGTTTCACAAAGGTTAACCGATGGTTTTCGAAAAAATTGAGTGATTTTGGAAACAATCGTGCTTTCTCTTTTTTTAAGCTCAAATGATCTTTCGAAATGGTTTTCACTGACTTCCTATATTTCAACGATGTCAGTAAAATTACTGACAGCTATGTCGATTTTCAAGCACTAATTCCTTTATTTATGGTTTGTCGTCGACCCACACTCTTTGAATAATTTGTACCAATCAAAAACATGTCCTCTCGAAAAAAAATTCCATCCTCAGTTAACATATTTTTTGGTAAGATTTCAATCTAGTCATCCCTCGTTTCCAATTACTAACCGTCAAAACCTCCTGAACTTTGACAGTTGATCGAGTTCAGCAGGTTTTGACACAGAGTCATACCAACCAAAAAAAAAACATATTTCGACGAATCGGTTTTTAAATTTTTTAAATCTTACTATTTTGTCCTCATATGCAAATACAGTAGAATCGCGCAAGAGTTAACTCGCAAGAAAGTTAAACCTTCGGCTAAGTTAACCGCTTTTGAGCGTCCACGGACCGCTCTAAAAAGATAACTTTTGGTAACCTTTTTTGAGCTTATCTATTTTTTCAAACTCAACCGTTTGTTTAGCAAGAAAAATTATTGCTAAGGATTCTCTGCATTTCTATGTACAAAATTATTGTCGATGTCGCGAGGTACATACATACACACGTCATGAGCGTTTGAACTTGTGAGTTGTTTATAGTTAGCGTGTTTAAATATGTCATCAACGCAGAAAAAACTTAGCAAATCAAATTAAATTTGTATGAAAAAGCTGAAATTTTAAGAAAATTCGATGCAAATTTCGGACATGCAGCCACATATGTATATGTACATATGTATAACGTAGCATTTGAACAGCTACGTTACTCCCGTAGCATTTCATTTTGCTATTGCTACCGCTCTCACTTTAACGAGAGCCGTATCAGACCCATAGCAGAACAATGTAAAAGTATGTGCTCTGCTCTGGTCGGAGTTTTGTTACTTAAAAAACTATGGCTGTATCAACAGCCAAAAATGAAGTGCTGTGCTCTGCTCTGCCGTAGCGTTGGCAAAACATTAGGAGCGGTATGAGAGCAGAGCTAATTAAAATTTTTCATGCGCTACAACTCTCATATGTGTATCATATTCTCTCTGCTGTCTCTACTGTCGTTGCATCTGCCTAAACAACTGTGTCCATAAGAATAAGAGTGAGTTTTTTGATATTTGAGAGAGGTCGCTTGAAGACTGTTGCGGTCAATGTGTTCAGCACATTAGTTTACATATTAGACTCTGTCGACCATATATCATCTATTGTGCTGTTTGTATAGCACACTTTCTTATTGCACCATCAAATATTTTATCTAATGTTCAAATTCCATCACATATATTAACAAGTTAATTATTAAATAACATTTTAATTCAATTTTCATTATTATGTCTCTTCTTTTTTACATTTTCTTCAAGTAATTCAATTAATTTTTTGGACGTTCTCTGTTTGACGCAGAAGAGAAAATCATCAGATGCTTAATAATGCAGAAGACAACTAAGTATGAGGATGCCAAGTATAGTTCTTTTTTATTGCCTACATGATTACACTCAGAGAAAAAACCCACGAAGTACAAAATTTTTTAATAATAATTTTTTAAACTGTCACTATTCACTCAAAATACACTATTTGTCTTGTTTGACATATTTGTTATGTAATTACATTAGTTTACCGTTATTTCTGAAAATGTTAGTCTCTGCACGCGTTTATTTCAGTACTTGCGGTATTTTATTTTGAGTCAGTTTTAAAAATAGGCAAGGCTGAGCATGATGTTGTCAACAGAGAAGAAAGCCGAAATCATACCTTCATATAAAATTTAATAGTCTAAACGTCAAATAGCTCGTGAAATGGGCTAAATTATTAAACATTATACAAACTTTGAATTTTTAAGTCGAAAACGGCCAGTAAATAAAGCATTCATCCCATGTAATGGTGAAGGGGGCTATAATCAGGTTTAGTGTGGGGCAGCTTATTATTTTAAAAGGATCTGTAAACGCCGAAAAATACATTTGAATTTTGAAAGACGGCGTTTTGCCAACTATTGAACAGCTATCCGAACACACTCAAAAAGTTTATGTTCAGGATGATTCAGCCTCTTGCCAGAGAGTTAACGAAATAAACGTTAACAAAAATTCCAAAATATTGAAATAGTTTTTTCAACAATTCATTACAAACATTTACAGGTCACATACCAAAAGGATCTTTATTAAATTGAATTTAATCCAGATCTCAATACAATTGGGAACTGGGATGGGCAAAAAGATAAGTGTCCAAAAATTATTGAAGCCGTATGGAATGAAGAAATTAATAAAAATTATCATTAACGCAATCCATGTCATAACTAATTAACGTCTTTGTTAAATATAGAATATATAAAACGTAAAATATGTAAAAAACTTGTTTGGAAAGTACTTTATTGTTCATAACAAATTTTAGTTCTAGGTTTTTTTATGTGTGTATACTTGCATTTTTCATAAAAACAAGTGTTATACTATAAGTTTATTATATGAAATTGTTTTAAACATGAAGTAAATGAAAGTGGTTGACTCTAAAAAAACTGTCTAACTTAAGATAACATGAACCTTAGTTTTGCACTATATTAGGTATGACACTTAAGTAATGAGACAACTCTGCAATCCCTTGGGCAGCTATACAGCGATTCCAGCGCGTTTTCCATGCTTCGTAACATTTCTGGAACGCTTCGACTGGGATGTCCGGGAGTACCCTCGTCACGGCCGCCTGGATGTCCATAATCGACTCAAAATGGGTTCCTTTGACGACCGATTTTGTTTCAGGAAACAGGGTGACATGTCGCGCTCCATTTAGAGGCCAAATACTGGGACACGCTGAAGGCGGTGTGATGAAGGATCAAGTTAAGAGCGATGTCTGGGCGCACCCTCTTGACTCGTTTTCGAAATCTTTCAGTACATCGGTTCATACTTAGTTCTTTGGCTAACATTCGAACTGTTAAACGCCGATCTTCACGGATTAATGCGCGAACACGCAGCGCATTTGCGCCAGTCCGCACCTCGACTGGTCTCCCACTCCGCGCCTCGTCTTCCACGCTTTCACGACCCTCCCTAAACTTTTTGTGCCATCGAAACACCTGGGCACGACTAAGAGCACTATCTACATACACTCTTACAATTTTAGCGTACGTTTCCGAAGCTGTTTTGGCCAATCTGGCACAAAATTTTATCGCCACGCGTTGCTCTTGATTTCTTTTTTCCATTTTCGTGACTAGCACTACAAACACACGTCTATTAAACTTGACGCAGCAGGCGAACTAAACAAGCTAGAGCAGATGATACATATATCAATGGAGAGGGGAGGGATGCCGGAAGAAGAGAAGAACAGGGATTTCAAGGTTACAGATTTACCACAAGCGCGGCAATAAAATCAGTCTCATTACTTATTTGTCTAACCTCGTATATACTATATAAATAACGCAGTATACAAAATTAAATATAGGGGTTTTTAATAGGGACTCTGCAAAAGTAGACCGATAGGGGCCGCAAACGACATCATATTTTTCCCTCTCTTTTGACATTTTTCTTCAGTAAAGTTTGCCATGTCATCATGGAAATATATACGATCCCAAAACGAGTGATTATTATTATTAAAATTAGCACCGAAATTCGGAGTCAGTAGCCTGAGCTTTAAGAGCGCTACGTCCAATTTACGATGAGTCTCATTTCTGGCTGAATGGTTTCGACAATAAACAAAATAAGCGTTATTGGTCGAACAATCCATACGTACTCCATGAGTCGCCGTTGCATCCCCGTAATTTTTTCAAGTACAAGTCACACTGCGAATGTCACAATCGATTTATTGAAAACCAGGTTTGGTGAACCTGTTATCTAACGAAATAACACAGCCAATCGGGCGCCTCCGTCGTGCGATTTGGCGCCTTTGGACTATTTCCTGTGGGGCTACATCAAGTTTATGGTCTAAAGATAAAGTTCGTACGAATATCGAAATTGAAACTGTAGCAGTATCAACCGATTTATGCTTGAAAACTGTCGAAAACTGGGTTCAGTGTCTGGACTTCTGCAAACGTGTCCGTGGTGGCCATGCAAAAAAAAAAGTCCATACATAATGGCACCGAATTTACTTTCAAAGGAATAAAAATATTCATTGATATTCAAACCGTTTTTGATTTGTTAAAAAAACTTTATTCGAGTTATTGTAAAAATTTGCACAATCCTTACGATCCAAAATTTATTATTAATGATTTGAAAAAGCAAAGATTAAATGTGTTGAGCGGTGTCAATAGAAAAACTAAAACCCCTCTCGACATAAAAAATTTCCAAGATCTAAACTCTTTCTGAAGTACATATTGTATTCGGTGATTTTTTCTACGAGTGAAATTATTCAATACAGAAGTTTCATTTAATATTGTGTGCGGAATAAAATTTCTGGTGCGAAACGTTTAAAAAGTCTGAAAAGTTGATAACTGTTTGTCACGAGCAAGTGTTTTTAAATGGTACGTACAATATTATATAATTCAAACTAGTCGGCCATCCACATCAACTGATGATCAACACGTCACTAAAATAAACGAGTCTGTGCTTGCGAATTGACAATTAACAGTAAGAGATTTTACTGGAATGGTGGTATCAGAAAGATTAGTGAAAACCATTTTGAAAGATCATTGGTCCTAAGAAAAGTGAAAGACACAGACACATACTTCAAAATTAAAAGCTATATATGTTTTAAACTTATCATATAATTCATAAAAGTAATTGCGCCGGTGTCGAAAGTGCAATAGATTAGAATAGAATGTTCACTGTGGTTCAAGGCTTACGACTACAAATGGGAGAGAACTTTATAAAACACTGAAATCAACCGGGATTTATACATACATTCTCGACTGGCTTACCATCGTAAGGATTTTCAAGTTGCAGAGTGTTAGGCTTGCATTTCCTAATCTTCGTTTTATTTCTTAAGACTCATGGCATTATCAGTTTGTACCTTCACTGATTTGATATGATGCACTGAGTAAATGCCGCATTAAAATGGGTACTTGTACGTTAAAGACGGATAAGTATTCGAATGAAGCAGCGTACGTAACGTAAAGGTGTACCACAATGAATGCGTTGCGCAAGTAAGCATAAATCAGATGTTCTTTATAACCGCCAATTATTTCGTTAAAGTGAAAAAATTTCAAGTGTTTGATAGTGAACCCAATCGAAATTATTTTAATAACTTTAATATTATTGTAAGCCATGAAGTACTTAAAAGTGTTATACAAAAATCGCAGATGCTGGGTTCGACCTCTTTTAAAAGTTCGCGAAACTGATGGGTTTTTCGCCACGCACGTTTCCCTGAGGAGTTAAAAAAACAATAAGGATGGAAAAGGATGTATTTGATTTGCTCTTTAATTTTATTCGAGAAAATATTACAAAAAGTTCTAATCGACCCTTTATTTCTGCTGAATTTTATGACTTTATTTGACTCTCAGGTAAATTGAATATTTTTAATAATGCAATGGTTAATGCGTTCCCATTGAAATCATTTTAGATGAGGCTTGTAAGAAGTGACAACTTTTTCCTTTCGCAGTTGATAAAATTATTCTTGGAAAAAACTTACCTCAATATAAAGTAGTTTTTAACAAACGATTGTCCCGGGTGTAATTGAAAATGGGTTAGCAATTTTCGCAAGCCAGTGGAAAATATTATTAAGTCCACTACAAATGAGCCCTGCTTCTGCCGAGAGGATCGTAAAAGCTACAGAGGCTACTACATAATTTTTTAAAAAGCACGATGGTAGCTATTGTGCGCCCGAAGATCTTGACCAGGCGAACGGTGACGTTGTGAAAACAGGATTGTGGCGAAACGACATCTCAGCACCTTTGCCAAAAGGCTAGAGGAATGCGATCACACAACGCCTCCAAAAATGCTTTTCAGGGGTTAGGGTTAGAGATTTCAAAAAACTATTTGCGTTTTCGTTAAGTGTAATATCTTAAAAATATTCTCCGAAAATTTTACGTTGATACGATAATTAGTTTTGGAGTTATTTGACAAATAACAAAGAGGCTCGGGCACTTCAAAGCAAAAAGGCAAACTATAAACCCGTTTTTCTCAAAACTATTTTTTTTTTTGAACTGGTGACAACTGTAACTCGAAAACCGCTCAGTAGATTTTAATGAAATTTATACAGCTTTTAGAATACATAATAAACACGGGCCTGATCGGAGGATTATTTTTTAAGACCAATTAACTGTTGATTTTTTCCCAAAAATTTAGAAAAAAATTTCCTGAGGTCAGGCCCAGGATTATCTATTTATAAAACAATTTTTTTTGTCTGATTGATTTTAGGGGTTACCTACATGGCTTTCACAGTTTCAAAAAAAATTTATTTTTTTTTATCTTATTAAATTCTATAACATCTCTAGAATACTGTCTTGAATTTTCAAGTTGGTCTGACTAATAGTTTCGGAGATACAGCCTTAAGAACTTTTGCGGTCGCGGCTAGCTAGACTAAGTGAACCATCTTTAAACGCGTTTTTCTCGAAACTCTGTTTTCAAGGTCGGGTGTCAAGATTTCTCGTGAACTACTCAACCGATCTTGATGAAATTTTACACAGATACTTTCAGATATCATTTACAAGGTCTTGAACGAAGGATTTTTTATTGATTACAACTACAACTATTTAAAAACAAAAAAAGTTTCGAGAAATTTTCATCGAAATTGCATTTTTTTATAAAACCGTTTGCCAAAAATCCAATTTTAATTTTTTTTTTCCCTTCGTCCTGCTGCTGACAACGCGGATGCACCTTTTTTCCGAAGGACTGCCGGAAATGGCGTCGTAATGACTGTCATTTTGATATTTTTTTTTTTTGAAAATTTTACGAAATGTTTATTAAATATTAGTCTTTTAAGTAAAAAAAAAATTACATTAAAATATTTCATTTTTTATATGTAAAAAAAATTATTGAAAAAAGAACCGTTTTTTGCCCGAGGAAACCCATGTAACCGCTTTAGATGACTCTCCAAGGACTTATGGTTGTCACCGCAAGTACCCTTTTTTGCAACTGGGTCAACACAAACAACTATAACTTTGGAAATTAATTTTTTTTTTGTAATCTTCGTGACTTCAAGTCAACAGATTCTATAATAATGTCATATTACTACTTTTGTAAAATAACATGATTTAATAGCAAAAAAAATTACTGAAAATTCTCATTTTTTCGTGCCTCTGACTACCCTTAACCCTTTAAGAATTAAAACAATACTTGATATCTCACCCTCGAAGATCATCTTTCTTATATGTATGTACGAGGGCTGTCTGATAAATAACCGACCTAACCATGACGCACGCGACTTTTTCAAAATATTTTTTTTTTATTATTCTACATAGTCTCCTTGTAACTCCACAAGCTTCTCCCAGCGATGCTCCCATCTCTGCAACCCTTCCAAATAGTACTTGGCGTCTTTGTCCGCAAAATACGAGTTCACGAAAGAGATTGCCTCCTCATTTGACGAAAAACTCTGACCGCCGAGCGCAGTTTTAAGTTGAGGAAGCAAAAAAAAGTCGCTTGGTGCTAGATCCGGTGAATAAGAGGGATGGTCAAGCAGTTCGAACCGCAATTCGTGGATTTTCGCCATGGCGACTGTTGAGGTGTGAGATGGTGCGTTGTCTTGGTGGAACAAGACTTTCTTTTTTTGCAAATGTGGCCGATTTTTCGAAATTTCTTACTTTAGCTTGTCCAATAATGATGCGTAGTATGCTCCGGTTATAGTTTTTCCTTTTTCAAGATAGTCGATAAAAATAATTCCATGGCTGTCCCAAAAAACACTCGCCATCACTTTCCCAGCCGAATACACAGCTTTAGGTTTTTTTGGGGCCGGTTCCCCCTTTTCAATCCACTGTTTAGATTGGATTTTTGTTTCGGGCGTATAATGATGAATCCAAGTTTCGTCTACAGTTATCAATCGGCGCCAAAACTATCTCAGCTATTTCCCTAACTTTAATCCGGCGGTCGTCTAGTACCAATTGATGAACTTTAGCAATGTTATCGTTAGTAGTTACAGTTTTTGAACGCCCAGGACGTTCATCATCTTCCAAGCTCCTGCGACCACGTTTAAATTCAGTTGCCCAAAATTTTACAGTGGTAAACGATAGTGCAGAGTCACCATACACAGAGTCCAACTCATCTTTTATTTGTGAAGGCGTATTGCCGTTCAAAAATAAAAATTTAATTACAGCTCGATATTCAATTTTTTCCATTTTGGGGAAATCACCGAAATAGACTCACAAAAACGACTGTCAACAGATAATTGCGCAAGATAAATTTCTGAAATTTTGGCGAGTAGCTATTATAATATGCACAATTTGAAGTAGAAACTTTTTTTCAGATGTGCCGCTAGCTTCACGTTGAGGTCGGTTATTTATCAGACAGCCCTCGTATATAAAAATGAATTGCAAAATGTGTTGGTAAGCGTATAACTCAATAACGCCTGGACCAATTTGACCAATTCTTTTTTCTAAATGTTCGTTGAGGTTCAAAGATGGTTTTTACAGCAAAAAAAATCGAATAATTGCCGGAAACCCCCTGAAAACAGCCCTTTTCTTTTTTCCATACAAACGAATGAATGTTGGTTTATTAGTAACGCTGAACCAATCTTGCTGAAATTTTCAGAGAATGTTCTGTGTGGATCGGGGAAGGTTTAGAAATAAAAAAAAAACTGTATGCTTTTCTTGAGGAAAAGTCGGGAAATTGGAAAATTCCAAAAAGTTAATTTTTTCCATTCAAATTTATTTTTAAATCTTTTATTAGAATCCTTGAAATTTGTCGTTTGCTTCAAAAATTTTTGAAAAATATTCAGTGAAAATGTTATGTGTGTTGCACACAAAGTGATCAATTACAGATTCAAATTTGCTACGATGCCACGAAGAGGTAGCGCTAATATCGGTCGGCGTTCTTTTTGGCAACAACATACATTAGCAGCCCAAGGCACATGACCGAGTACTCCCAGGATGCGATGACATATGTACGTGCGGTATTATGGATCGCGGTCAATCAGCAAGCGATCGTCCCGATGTCACATGACTTTTCAAGCAACAGCTTTGATGGACTTTATCTTGAAGCAACGTATATTTGGCGCGGTTAGATGCTAGATGTACTCTGTTGAGTGGCAAAACAACACATCACCATTCTTTGGATGGTGGTTACACCAGATCAAATTGATGAAATCATTCAATCATGCGGAAATTCCTGATGCAAAGAAAGACCCAGTATTATACGAAGTGATGAAAAGCAATATGATTCATGGACCTTGCGGACACCACAATCCCACTTCGGTTTGCATGTCTGACAATAAATGCACCAAACACTATTCACGTGCTTTTCTTTCGGAAACACAAACTAGAAATGATGGATATCCACTGTATCGGCGTCGCTCACCAGACGACAATGGCAGAACATTTAGCTTTCAGTTTAGAGGCGTGAATATCGAACAACACATCGAAGCTGACAACACGTGGATCGTACCATATTCACCACTGTTTTCTAATTCACATTCAAAAGTCATGTCAATGTTGCGTATTGCAATTTGTTGTAATCGATAAAATACGTTTGAAAGTACGTCACCAAAGGTAGCAATATGGCGGTTATTGGTCTTGAACAATTCGGTCGATACGTGAACTGTAATTAAGCGTTTTGTAAGATATTTTACTTTTGCAATTCATGAACGTTTGTGCGCCTCGCAGTTAATTTGGAGAATGACAAAGGAGTCTATTTCTACCCAGAGAATACAGTATATCCAGTGGAAACACCACCACCAACAAAATTAATGTCAACGTTCGTCAGAGAACCGTTTGCGAGAACTTGCTCTATTTGGAAATGCCTCGATATTATGCATAGAATGCATCGTCGAAGAAATAGTTACGCAGAAAGCAAGGCCAAGCAGTAGATGGATATCCAGGTGTGTTCTCAAGTAATGCATTAGAACGAATTTACGCAATCCCCCCCGAAACACGACGATTGTTATCTTTAGTTGCTATTTATTAATGTACGCGGTTCAAATTCATTTGATTCATTTTATACTGTGAATGGTACGGTGTGTGCACCTTTTTGAGTATCATGCCAGTAATTACAATTGCTGGAACATGATAATTTTACATCGTATACGCTAAGAATTGGAAATGGGTCAATACCGGTTGATACTTCCGGTGGTTTGATGTCAATTTCTTATGCCGTTTATCAATTCATGAAAGATGGACTCATCACGAATGTTTATACGAACATTGGCCAAATTATCGTAAGTACGATTCCTTGAATGCACGCGCAATGTTAGCTGCCACAAATACCTATATTGTTGACTTAAACTGGAAGATTCAAAGTCAAATTCCGGGAGACTTGCGGTATAACAAATCGATCGATCGTCTTGACAATGAAGACGACACCGTGAATTATCCAGTGGAATTTCTTGGCTTGGTATGCCACCGCATCATTTGCGTGTTAAAGTGTGATCTGTCGTTATGATGTTTCGCAATCTGATTGTGACTCATCTATCAAATATAAGGGGCAGAATGCTTGATTCTACGGATTTCTTTTGAGTTCTAACGATTTGCCATTTTAGTTCAAATGCATTCCGTTTCCAGTGAAAATGGAATTTGAGATGACGATCAATAGGATAGTCGTATAGTGGGTGGCATAAATTTGGGAAAGCTATGTTTTTCACACGGCCAGATATACGTGGCGTGCTTACGAGTTGGAAAACCATCTTCTCGGTACATTTACGTTTGAAAACAAATGTAAAAAAATCGAAAATAAATGATTATCAACACAATATGAATTTTTATCTTTCAACGGCTGCGGGGTCAGCTAGTACCAGACAAAATTGATGAAATTATTTCTGCGGAAACTCCTGATGCAGAGAAAGATCCAGTATTATACGAAGTGATGAAAACCAATATGGTTCATGGACCTTGCGGACACCACAATTCCACATCGGTTTGTATGTCTGACAATAAATGCACGAAACTCTATCTACGTGCTTTTTTTTCGGAAACACAAACTAGAAATGATGGATATCCACTCCATCGGCGTCGCTCACCAGACGACAATGGCAGAACATTGAGCATTCAATTTAGAAGAGTGAATATCGAAATTGACAACACATGGATCGTAATATATTCACCATTATTATCCAATTCACCGCCAGCTACAAAATTAACATTGAAGAGTTTTTGCTGAGCTTTCGTCAGTGATCCGTTTGCGAGAACATTGCTCTATTCGGAAATACCTTGATATTATACATGGAATGCATCGTCGAAGAAATAGTTACGCAGAAAGTAAGGCTAACCAGTAGATGGAAATCCAGGTGTGTTCCCAACTAATTTATTTATACAATCCACCCGAAAAACGACGATTGTTTCTATCTTCGGTTGCTATTGATTAATGTACGCGGTTCAAATTCATTTAAGTCATTGCGTATTGTGAATGGTACGGTATGTGAAAGTTTTGGAGAAGTAAGCCAGCAATTACAATTGCTGGAACATGTTAATCACTGGAATGCAAATGAAGTTCGCACATTTTTCGCGATAACCATTTCGACATATCAGCCTTCAAATCCGCGTCTATTACGGAATACGAAAAAAAGGCAAAAAAACGCTAAAAATGGGAAATGGGTTTCGTATCAATTCCATCCGCCGTTTATCAATTCACGAAAGATGAACTCATCACGAATGTTCGGACATTGGCCAAATTATCGTAACTACGATTCCTTAAGTGCACGCGCAATTTTAGCTGAAGATTCAAAGTCAAATTCCGGGAGACTTGCGCTCATACGAATCGATCGATCGTCTTTACAATGAAGACGACGCTGTGAATTATCCAGTGGAATTTCTAAATTCTTTGGAGAGGCGTTATTATGCTTCGCAATCTTCATGCTGTGTAATGGAACCTGACTGGTTGTGACGCAGCAATCGAATACAAAGGAGCGGAAAGCTTGATTCTACGAATTCCTTTGAGTTCCAATGATTTGACATTTCAGTTCAGACGTATTCCGTTTCCAGTAAAAATAGCATTTGAGATGACAATCAACAGGACAAAAGGATAGTCGCATAGTGTGTGGCATAAATTTGGAAATGCTATGTTTTACGTGGCGTGCTCACGAGTTGGAAAACCATTTTTTCTGTACACCGGAATAGAAACCAAAAAATGTTGTTTATCAAGCTACGTTACATTGAAAAAAATGCAATGGTAAATTTAACTTTCTTTTCATTTCAAAACACATAATTTCACGCAGAACAGCAACTGCGGTGTCAACTAGTAGTAATACAAAAGTAATTTCTGATTCTTTTTTAACTTGTAAATTGTATCATATTGATTTGAAAAAGTAACAGAAATAAAATACATATAATATATACATACATTAATGGCTTTTTTTTATGTACTACATTTCAAGAAATCCTGATTTTTATTCTCCTGCAACCTGTTGCTGCAGAGTATTATAGTTTTGTTCACCAAACGGTTATATTATATATGTACGTATAAATGATCTGGATGACGAGAAAAATTTAAATTCGGTTGAGTGTTTTTCTGTCTGACCGTCCACGTAAACTGTAACTTGAGTAAAAATTGAGATTTCTTGATGAACCTTGATACACAGGTTTCCTAGTACAAAAAAAAAATCGAGTTCGTACTCGTAGATGGGCGTAATCGGATCACTGCCACGATCTCAAATCGTCATTAAAGCTATAACTTAGTATAGAAGATCCTAGTAGCAAGGGGCACCTGTAGGCAAAATATTTTGTAAAAATGGTAGTGGCCCCGCCCTCTAACAAGTTTAATGTACATATTTCATAAACTACTTAAGCAACAATAATCACATTTGCTGAGTATAAATCTTATGAGAAATTCTACCGACAGTGCGAAAATTAATGAAATAAATGTTAAAACTACTAAAAGTGCGATAAATTAATAACTGAATACGGCAGAGACATTAAATTTTATCTGCGTTGGCGCAGAAGGAGAAGGATAGTATAAAATTGTAATACTCGTATGTATGTACATATGCATATATAAAAATGTTATATTACAATCATATAAATATTACAATATTATCACACGATTTTACTTGTCTGTGTTTATTATATATAAATCAAATATTATTCATATATTCATTTATGATACCTTGCGCACTGGCAGCGACGAATATCGTACTCGATGGAACGATGAGCTTATACGAGTTATACGACGATATTGACATAGTGCAGTGATTTACGAGACAGCGGCTGCGCTGGCTAGGTCATGTCGTACGTATAGACGAAAACACTCCAGCCTACTACAAAATACTAGAAGAAACGTCTGGCGCGCTGTTACCTCGGCTATAATCGTGTAAGCGGTGTCTCCACCAATAAAGAAGAAGAAGATTTATGCTCTTGCAACCTTGTTGCTACAGAGTATTATAGCTTGTTCCCCTAACGGTTGCACGTATTATCTAAAACTAATCGAGATATATATAGGGTTATATATATAGATAAATGATCAGGACTGTCGGGCGACTGTGTTTCCGTCCGTTCCTCCATGCAAGTTGTAACTTGAGTGAGATATCTTGATTGAACTTGGTATGCGAGTTCCTTAGTAGAAAAAAAAAAATAAGTATTCGTAGATGGACGTATTCGGTCCACTGCCACGCCCACAAATCGCCATTAACCGAAAACCTATACAGTAATTACGCTCCTAATTACGACATAAAACCGTAGTTTGGCACAAATAAGTATATATATTTGATGTGCATATTTCCTAAACTACAGCAACAAAATTTGCTAAGGCAGAATATTATAAGAACTCCTACCGACAGTGTAAAAATAGTTGTAATCGGAAGATAACCCCGCTCATTCCTCATATAACGGTACTGTTCAAAACAACTAAAAGAGGAATAAATCAATAGCTAAATACGCCAGAGATTTTAAATTTACCTCCGAGATGATATGAAAGTGCTTTATGAGAACCGATATGAAACTTACACGATGGGCGTGGCATTTCCCTGACTTTGATTCCTGCAAGTAACGAGAGTATAAAATGTTCGATTGCACCCGAACATAGCATAAAAGACGTTGACGATTGAGAATTAATTGGTTGTTCACATATTATACATGCTATATTCATCATTGTATTCCTGTAATTCCTGTTGTTGTAATTGCTAGCTGTTAAAATTTAGGTTGCTAAAAGTCCTGCAATAAAGAAATAATATTTGAATTTATGGTAATCATATAAGCAATTATTAGTTAAAGATAAAATTTACTTCCGAGGTACAATGTGCCATTGCAAGAAGGCTCCATATAATCTGTCGCTTTCCATATAAATGTTTAAATTCAACTCAGTTGCCAGTTGAATACATTACTACTACGGAACCAACGTATCCGTTTTGACGCCGCCTTAAAACCAAATCGATCTGTTTCTCAAGGACTGACTGTTTCAATAGGTCATGTGCTGCTTGATGGTGATTTAAGTTAAGCTGCTAAAACCTTATATTCATTGTAGAGTTTATGCCACTTTCTTGTTTACCGGTGATTTAAAGCTCCCAGTAAAGGAAACGGTTTCTATAGAACCACCTTTTGAAAAGAGCAAGCATTTGGGCTAATTGATGAAGTTTTTATTCTAATGCTCACTTCACCACAATTCTGCACAGTTTTGGTCAGTTTTTATAATAAAGCATCTGAAACATTTTTATGACTGTCTGTATTCTCTGATCCGACATACAACTCACCCTACTTTCAATTTTTTGGTTTGAAGTAATTTTCTCGCATCTTCAACGGGGAGTTTTATAAGCGCTGTTTGGATGTCTCTGGACGACTCATCTTGTCTTGCCAGTTCGTTGTTACCCAACTCCCTCTGTAGCGTATAGAGAACTTTTTCCTTTTTAATTTCATTCAAGCATTTGCATTCAAAAAGCGCATCCTGGGTAAGTACAATAATGCTTTATAGGTCACCAAGGCATTTCTTCATTGATTTTTGTTAGTCGGCTGACATTGTTGAACATTTTACAGCCTTGGGTCTTACGAATTCTAGTACCCATATTTTTGAATTCATTAAGGGTAGAGTCGGATTCAATTTTTAAGCATCTCAGCATAAGTTTGCTTTCCATTTTTAAAAATTAAAGTCGACGGAGGTCAAGCGTTGGGGTAGCGAATCCTTACGCTGTTTTTGAGCAGATATTTCTCAGGGTAATGTTTCATTTAGTCATTGATGCAAAATGGTGGACCGAATCAGCTGATACGACTTATCTTATGAGTGTACTAGTAAATAAAAACTCACCCCCGCTTCTTTTATCTGTTTCTACAGTCCGTATACGTGGATATACGCGAAAATTGGAAACAGAAACAAGTCAGATGATTACTCTATTATACCATAGGGTTGCCAATAGTAATATGTGATACTTTTTAGTTGTAGGAGGAAATCGCTAAGAATATACACAAGGAGCGTTCCAAAGAAAACAGGACTTTTATATGTCGACTGATGCGTTAGAATCTGCTATCTTTATCGTTTGTCCAGTGAGATTTCATGACATTTCATTGATTGGTAGTGAAGTTACTCGTATTGCGTTTTAGGTGTGTGTTATCTGTGTCTGTTAGGTGTGTTATCTGTGCGAAAATAAGCTTCGAACAAAGAGCCAAAATTAAATTTTGTTTTAAAATTGGTAAAACTTTTACCGAAACGTTTCAATTGATGAAACAAGTTTATGGCGATGCTTGCCTATTTCGTTGCAGAGTACACGAGTGGTTTCAATGTTTTCAAAGTGGTCGTGAGGACATAAATGACGATCAACATGTGGGCCAATCAAAATCCCTGCTCACCGGAAATTCCATCGAAACTGTTCGTGAGTTCATCAAAAATCAGCCAAAATCATCATTGAAATTCATGGAAATGGAATTAAACATCTCCAAAACATCGATTTATCACATTTTGACTGAACATTTGCGCTTACGAAAGGTGTGTGCACGATTTGCCACCACTCTCCATATTCACTTGGTATGGCACCGAGCGGCAGAACCGGCATACTGGCGGCCATACCGTCCAACGAGCTACAACACTCGTTCGACATGCTTTTTGACCGTGCAAAAAGCTGTATTGAAGCATAAGGAGACTATTTTGAATAAAATAAATTGATTTTGCCGAAAGAATCATTTGTTCTGTTTTTTTTTTGCTAAGCCCTGTTTACTTTGGAACACATATGTATATATACTTAAATAATAAATGACTTTTATTTTAAAGGAGAAATGTGCAGATAAAGATTGCTAACACGATTGTAAATTTTGGCATGTGATATAAATAAACATATAGTGAATTAAAACATTTCTATATACACAGAACAGAACAGGGGCCCCATCTGTATCTCGATTCGAATTTAATTGTCAAAATTTATTCGAGTTTCGCTTAAAATATTCGTTAACTTATGAGTTGTAGAGTAAAAACGCTTTCAAAAATGAAAGTATTTATACTATAGATAAGAAGTTTAAAGGCAATATTATTTTTAATAGGGACTTGGCTAGCAAAAGTCAGCACACAAAACAAAGCCTATTTGAAATAATGGTGGAAGGGGTATGTAAAATGTGCAGTCGCTAAGCAAACAAATAAACATTTATGGGGGCGGTTCACTGAAAATTTAAATGGAGTGGACCACCCATACGAGACATACATTCATGGAAAAAAGTAAATTTCTTTGTGAACAATATTATTTTGCTATTATACGTTACTTGTGCTTTGATTTCTACATTTAAGGTTTGGACAGATTACAAAACCCACATTAAGGCTAAAGCTCGCATAAATAAGCTGCATATGTCGGGGACAGGAGGTGGGCCTTCAAAAGTTCATTCCTTCAATTCTGTCGATTTAAGCGCATTTGACTTATTGCAGATAAATTAAGCGGCAGATGGGATAGTAGGTGCGCTGCTGGAACAAGTGAAGTCACACAAAGATACCAATGTGAAACCACGGATTCAGGCACTCACAACGACATAAGTGATTTGCAGAATTTTGAGGAACCCAAACGCCCCCAAACGTCACCCAAATGTAGCACTGTGTGGTCACGTACCGGAAACAATCTTGTAAAAACAATCTTGTGAAAATGCAAGTAGATGGGCATACCAAATTTCACAATGATTGTACTAAGATTTTAAAAAGACATGAATTACAATTCAAGTTAAGTCTTAAGAAAAAGTAGAACTGTAAAGGCAAAAACTTAAGTTTGCAAACTTAAAGCATAAGTACGAAATCAAAAGCGACAGGAAGAGAACAATATAAAAATAACAAAACTTAAATTCAAGAAGCAAATGTTAATACCCGTTAATTTTACTTATCAAATATCATTTAATCTCTCGTTAATTTTTTATATAAATAAGGATCTCTTCTTAGTTACATGATTTACATTATGAACGCAAGCTTATTTTAATTCACTCTCGTATTAATTGCTCAATTCGTGAAAACTCGTTTTGATCTACATTGGGTAAAGCCAAATTAGATCATTCTTCGTTAATTTCAATTACTGTTGGCGCTTCAACGTTGTATATGAGGCAAATGTTATGCAGGGCACAGTGGCGTAGCTACAACTTGGGGCGCCCGGGGCCAAGGATGTTCTGCTGCCCCCTTTATCTACCTACCTACAAGTTTGGGTTTTCTGTTTTGGTTTTCTTTGTGATTTTGAACAAATTATAGAACTAACTAGAGACTCATACAATGACAAACTCGTCGAAATTAAAGAAAAAAGCCAGCAACTTGCCGAATCCTGTCCAGATGAGTTGGATAACGAAGATTTATACAGTGACATTCAAGACGTCCTACTTTTATTAAGCAGAGCGAAGAAAAACGAAGAACAAATTGGATTTTCGCCAGAAAAAGTTTTATTATACATTTCTTCAATGGGGCTGGAAGCCTACAAGACGTTAGGAACAGCTTTAAGAATGCTGCTCACTATACCTGTATCAGTTGCATCTTAAGAAAGATCTTTTAACAAACTTAAATAGATCAAATCTTACTTGAGATCGACCATGAGTCAGAGTAGACTGTCCAATCTTGCGATTCTCTCAATAGAATGTGAAGCTGCTTCAACTTTAAATTACAATGATATGATATGTGATTTTGCAGCGATCAAAGCTAGAAAAGTGCATCTTAAAGCTCCATCCCTATTTTTAAGAAAGATATAAGACAAATTCAAAGACTGATGAGTATTCGAGTAAAAATAATTATTTTTCATTGTTATTCAGATTATTACATTGTGAGTGTACAACCCTTTATCTTTTATAATAAATTAAAAAAAAAAATTGTTTTAGTATTTTTCTGAATATCAAAAAAAGAAGATCGTTTTGCGGCCCCCAAGACGTTGCGCCCGGGGCGACGGGGCGATTTGCTTAAAAAATCAGGTTCAATGTTAAGCAGAGCAATATCGTTTAGCCTCTGCTCCGTCATTGTTGTGCGTAAATAGTTTTTCACTCTCCACAAACAAGAAAACGATCTTTCTCCAGTACAGTTACTGGCAGGTGTATACACACACATACATACGAAGAGCAATATCCACGTTCGGGGAAATGGTTTGAAGACCTTCGGTTCGTAACCATTTCAATAAACTGACTGCACTCTGTCGCTCCTCATTTTTTATGCTGCAGTGAGAACGAAAATGAAGACATTCTTCTGTAAACTCGTTTTCTAAGTCAGTGGAATAAATCATTTGCAATGCCTTGGCCTTATCTTCGACTTCTGAGATGTTTAGATTCGTTAAGTTGGTAATAAAGTAAAATTTATTGTAGAGTAATTTATAAGCTTCCCGACGTCTTTTCAGTTCTTCTGACAATGTATCAATTACTACTAAAAATGTATTTATTCTAAAAATTTCACGGCCATATTTATACTGCATCTTTTCACCTGTATTTGTCTCGCCAGGAAGCAGCTTACGCTTTCGATTGCGTCGAAAATCGTTTTCATATTCCTGTGCGAAAGACAGTTTTTTTCGAAATCAACGAAACGTTCCAGTTTCAAACGAATACCTCTTGCTTCGCATATAACGGTTCTCTTCTGTTGTGTGTCATTTTCGATGGTGACTAGTGCTTTACGGATTTCATTCCAGGATTCGCGTAAGCTTTTGCATGCGTCTGTATGAGTCGTTGATAGACTTTTGACGGTGAAATGGGTTTGAAAGAGTTCCCAAGAAATTGTGTAACTCTTGGAGTAGAGAAAAGAGCGAACAAGCCTCTTGGCTGCTTTCAGCTGCACATTCACCTACTAAATTCAGCGAGTGTGCTAAACAGGGAACATAGTCGGCAAGGGGTGAAATTTCTTTTATTTTGCAGGCCGTTATGATTGCCTGACATGTTAGCTGCGTTGTCATATGATTGCCCGCGGCAGTTTCAAATGTCAACTCCCAATTCAGTTAAAGTTGAAGTAACAGCATCTGTCATTTGTTGTGATTTGTGGCCTGTGTTTCGAATAAACTTGAGAAACCGTTCTACATGTGATCCATTACGTAGGACATATCTGATTACATAAGTGAGCTGGTCTACGTGAGATATATCCGGTGTCGAGTCAATGATCAGAGAAAAATATCTTCCATTACAATTGTTTCCAAAACTTTGTTTTCCATAAGTCGAATGAACTCTTCGCATGTTGCTGAAGAAAGATAACTCGTAAATCCTGAGCCTGGATTTCCATAACGTGTGATGTGTTTAGCTAAGAACGGATCGAACTCGGCGATAAGCTCCAAATTTTTCATTGTGTCCTCTGAAAGGCAAACCACACAGGTTCACAGCGGCGCGGCCGCACGAGCTTGACTGACACGCGCGTAATAACAATAGGTTAAGTACCTAAGTACCTATTCTTCCTATATACTTTATATGTACGATGTACGAAATTATTTATACTTTGATACGCAAAAATAGTGATTTAGGAAGATTATACATATAAGCATACGGTTAAGATACTTTGCATTTGAGTTATTTCTTGTTAATCTTGTTGTTATCAGTGATTTTTTTGGCACGATTTGCCGCCCTTAATATCTGGCCGCCCTAGGCCCGGGCCTACTGGGCCTTGGGGCAAATCCGCCACTGCCTATACGTTTGTGGATATAAATCGTAAAATATAATTAGTAAGCGTTAGATATAAATGTACTTGTATTTATAAGCAGTTTGAATAAAATCACAGACCAATTATCCATGAAGACTTATCTCCATTTTGGTAATATTTATGAGTATGCATGTTACTTGTATATAGTCCTAATTGAAGCAAGTAAGGAAAGGCTAAGTTCGGATGTAACCGAACTTTTTATACTCTTGAAACTTACAAAGATCAAAGTCGGCTAAATACTTTCATGCTTAGGAAAAATTAAAAAATGTAGTCAAAGGGTTCAACTTCGTTGTTCGATGAAAACGGTATCATATTAACTTCTTTTGGAGGTCATAGACTCTCCTAATTTCATTACTATAATTTTCATACAGTCAGCGAAAACTATACTAAAATCATTTGGGACAGAGGGATGGAAAAGTTGATTGCATTAGACATTGCTCAAATATACTTGGGAACTTATTTCCAAGCAATTTTATAAATAAATACATATAAACATTTACACACATGGAGTAAGCTCAGTCAGACGTTTCAAAATCCTGAATATCAATTATATGGAAGCTAAGACAATTTTCGCCCGATTTTGTACACGTTGGGCACAAATATACACTCTTATTAGCAAAATATATTCTCTCAATTTTCGGTCAGAGCTCAACTATAGATCGATACTTAAGACGTTGAACCTGAAAGGTACTCGTCGTTCAAAGCTTTATTTCGTAACAAAGGAAAGTTAGAAGAATTTATTTGATATTGGTCGGGCAAGTCCTGAGATATGTGTTTTCACCTAAGGGAGGCGTTGTCACGTCCACTTTTTCCTATGTTTGGCCGACAAATTATAGTTCTAAATCTTACTTTAGTGTTTCGTTATGACACTTTATAGTTTTAATTTAGTGGAGATTTGTGGGCGTGCCAATGTCCGATTACGTCCAAGTTTTATTACGATATCTCAATTTTACATAAGTTACAGCTTACACAGACATATGGATCGACGGACAAACAGGCATTAAGATTTCAACTCGTTTCGTCATCCACACATCTAGATTAGTTTTAGGTATTATAAACAGTCGTTAATTGAACAAAACTATTGTACTCTCTAGCAATATGTTGCAAGAGTGTAATACTTATTTTTGAACAGAAGAACGAAACAGGAACTATATAAGAATTGTAAAACTTAAAATCAAGGTACAAATGTTAATACCCGTTAATTTTACCTATCAAATATCATTTGATCTCTCGTTATTTTTTTTTTTTTTTAAATAAGGATCTCTTCTTAGTTACATGATTTACATAATGAACGCAGGCTTATTTTAATTCACTCCCGTAATGTTTACTCAATTCGTAAAAACTCGTTTTGATCTACGTTGGGTAAAGCCAAATTAGATCGCTTTTCACTAATTTCAATTACTGTTGGCGCTTCAACGTTGTACTATATACGAGTATGAGGCAAATGTTATGAAGGGCACAACAAACGTTCAAAATTTTAATAACTTTTTTTAGTGAAGCCCTCTTCCAGCAAGTAGGCATCGAAAACGACTTTTTAAAATGCCAAATCCACGCTCGATTATTGATCTTGCTTTTGTAAATTTTTCATTAAATAAACTTTCCGGTGAATTTCTTCTGCATTGCGGTAAGGCGTAAAGAGCCATGGCTCTAATGGATATCCAGAAGCACCTTAAAAAGGAGAGATAATTAATATTAGTTTGTCAAAAAAGTCTTGCGGTATTTTCGCTAGTTGGCGCTGAAAGCGCGTAGTTCTAGTTTTAGCGTCGCATGCTATACCTTTTTGGAAAGCTCATTTAACGCGCTAACACGTGTTTGATTGATTGCCGTTTCTTTTAAGTCGTTCGTGAGATATAGCGTCGCAAACGTGGAGCAAAGCAAATTACGTACTACTACGGTAAAGGCAAAAATGCATCTCAAGCCGCCAATAAAATTTGTGCAGTTTATGGACCCGATACAGTTTCCATTTCCACTGCACAACGATGGTTTCAATGTTTTCGTTCTGGTGTAGAGGTGGACGAAGATGCACCACGTTCCGGAAGGCCTGTCGTCGAAAATTGCGATAAAATGTCTGAATTGGTCGAAAGAGACCGGTATAGGAGTCGTCAAACCGTTATAAACCATTTGAAGAAGCTTGGAGTCACTAAGAAGCTCAATGTATGGGTGACACACGAATGGATTCAACAAAAATACCGCAAGACTTTTTTGACAACCCATTATATGAAAATTTGTGATAACCTATATGTTTGTGGATATAAATCGTAAAATACATAAACAGTAAGCGTTAGACATAAATGTATTTATAAGCAGTATGAATAAAAACACAGACCAATTATCCATGAAGATTTATCTCCATTTTGGTCATTGGATAGGACGTATTATAGTTCGTTTGAAAGGCGCCACACGCAGCCATCATGCGCTGCTCCACCATGAAAACCATTTACAGCTCTTATACTCGTATATGTGCGAGTATATATTAAATGCATTGACGCTATGCTTTAGCTTTCGATTAAAAAAGAGATGTTCATCTTTTACTGTTCTAACCATCTGGATGTGAGTTCCATGAATAGCAACTATTATTCCTGGTAATACAAATTTTGAATAAAAATAATTCTTAGTTTCACGCTTTTCTTGTGAGTTCATTTAAAATTTTATGTGTTTCGGACACATTGTTTTTTCAACCCTTGACCAGGGATGGGCATATTAGCCCTCAGTGGCATTTTTTCCGTGGGAAGTGAGAGCAACGTATTTTACCACACCATGTTTACAAATGAAAGCGCACGCCTGTATAGGAAGTTGCCCTGTGGGTAATAACTGTAAAATTGCCTAACAATTTTAAGTTTCTTTGTAACTACTATAAATTTATAAAATGTAAGACAAATAACAAAAAGTATAATAAATATTTTATTTTAGTAATAATTTTTTAATGTGTCTTTATAACAGCATTTAATTTAATTTATTTGCCATAAATGCTATGTTTAGTTTAATCTCATTAGCTGTAGCTACGCGCATTATTATAACAAAATTTAAATCAGGTTGTCTTTTTCTTATTTTATGTTTGTTTAATTTCATTATTTGAAAAAGTTGTTCAGAAGTGTAGGTGCTTCCAAACATAGATATAATTTACACCGACTTCCCTCGCTGATGACATTTCGGCGCATTTAAATTATAATAATTTCAGTTTTTGAACCACTGTCTTCAAACGCGTGTACATAAATGAATCTAATGCGCAATGAAACGATTCAGCTGATTGCTCTCCCACAACGCAGGGTTGCCAGGCTCGATATACTGTAGTAATTGTAAAAATGGTCTTCAATTTATTTGAAATTTTCTTAAATTAATTTAAAATCAGAATCGAATGCTATTATTTATAAATATATAAACTAGTTTTACTGGTTTGATTTCAGTTTTGATATTTTATATTATGAAAAATTATAATTGAAAAGTTAGATGTGTGCAAAACTACATAGGCGTATTGAGTAATGGCAACATTGTTCGAATGAACACGAGAGCAAAACGCCTGCTGCTCGTAGCGGAGGGAGAAGCGGAATACGATGTTTCTGCCATTAGTGTTAGGTTAGTGCAGTGGTTCCCAAACTTATTTTGTCTACCGCCCACTTTAAGAATAAATATTTTTTTGCGCCCCCATTAACTACCACTATAACTTCAAATTAATTATTGTGATCTATATATGTAATATACATATATTAACGGAGAATTCTAAACGAAACTTTTACTATAACCAGCAACTTTAAATCTGATGGCAGTAGGTAACTTACAACGGCGCTTAGGTCTCAAGTTAACTCTTACGGGCTCTACCTGCCAATAAGAATGATTATTGAAACACAACAGAGAATCTTTTATTAAAAATAAAACTAAAATAATCGATCCATATATAAAAACTAATGTGAAGGATGAATCTGATGCTGTTTAATAAGTTTGTTAATATCAGGTTCCAAGTTACTCAAGAACAGTCGCAAGTTGCCAAGTTCGGTAACAAGCAAACGATAAATCCACGTTCACACAAATATGACGATGGGAATGCTATCAAGAATCGTTGAACGATTGACCACAATCCAGGGTACAATTGCGAGATCGGTTTTTGTAGCCAAAATTCTTGGTAACCATTTTTGAACTTGATTTTTATTTCCTCGTTTGTTGTCAATTCTATAAGTTCTTATTCCAGCTGAGGTGACATTGCTGTGTTGACATTTGAAAACGGAACCAACACCCAGTCTGGTATTTCCAAGTTCAAAATGTGTTGGTATCGTTCGGTGAAGTCAATGTGGAGGTTTTCCAAATGTTGGCAGTAGGCAAACAATTCGTCGTTACTGCATGATACTGACAAATTCGGAAAATTGTGAAACTCACGTCTGCCCAGTTTCTTTTTGTGTAGAAGCAGTTTGACTGCGAAAGCAGCAACGACGTTTTAATTAAATTTAGTTTATCGCATTTGGAGATTCATGTCGTTGAACAATTTATACAGGTCTGCCACGTAAGCTTGTCTTGAAATTCTGTATCTTTAGTTTCCAAGGACTCTATAACAGAGTCAAACAGGTTGTAGAATCGAGTCAGACAATTGCCTCTTGATAGCCAACAAACTTCAGTATGAAACAACAAACGATTGAAATCCTCGTCATTAGTAACATAAAGCTGATGAAATAATCTATCATTCAAAGGGCTGTTGCGGATTTTATTGACTGCTTTGATGACATATTGCAGTGATTGAAATAGTTTTTCACTTAAGTTCTAGAAACTAAAAGTTGTGTATAAATAACGCAATGTACACCAAGGACATCTGGAATTTTATTTTTTAAGTGCGCTATTAAACCTTTATGGCACCCTATCATAGCCGGAGCGCCATCCGTAGCAATTGAAATAATATTTTTCAAAGGAATCTCTTTCTCATCGCAAAACTTTTCCAATATATTGAATATGGTTTCGCCTTTTGTATCGGTCTCTAAATTTATAGCAAATTATAGTTCTTCACATATTTTCTCCTCTTTAATAAACCTCACGTAAGACAACAACAATGCTTCATTAGTTGGTAAAGTGGACTCATCGAGCTGAATTAAGAATTGGCTTGTCCTCAGGTGATCGCACAATCAGCCATTTCATCAATTCGTCTTTGCACAGAATTATTACTCAAAGGAATTTTTCGGATAATATCTGCGGCCGGTTTATGTAGCACGGTAGTTATTACTTCATTTATTGCTGGCAATATTAACTCTTCTAGTGTATTCTATTTGTGTGCTTATCCACTCTCAATCAATAACGCCATACCGCGCAAATATATTTTTATTTGATTTACATTTCCAGAGGCAACTTAGATTTTTAAAATTTAACAGAACAATTATAGAAAAAAAACCTAAATTCTTTGAATATTTTGATAAAACAACCAAACTGAAAATATCACAAATATTAATATACATTAAGTATATATATATATATATATATATATATATATAGCTTCAGCTTTGTGATTTTGAACAAAAACCTTATATATATAAGGTTGTCAAAAAAGTCTTGTGGTATTTTCGCTAGTTGGCGCTGAAAGCGCGTAGATCTAGTTTTATTCGTCGCATTCGGTCATGCTATACCTTTTTGGAAAGCTTATTTCACGCGCTAACACGTGTTTGGAGCAAAATAAAGAGACAATACGGCATATTTTACAGTACTACTACGATAAAGGCAAAAATGCATCTCAAGTCGGCAATAAAATTTGTACAGTTTATGGACCCGATACAGTTTCCATTTCCACCGCACAACGATGGTTTCAAGGTTTTCGTTCTGGTGTAGAGATGGTCGAAGATGCGCCACGCTTCGGAAGGCCTGCCGTCGAAAATTGCAATAAAATCGCTGAATTGGTCGAAAGAGACCGGCATAGTAGTCATCAAACCGTTATAAACCATTTGAAGAAGCTTGGAGTCACTAAGAAGCTCGATGTATGGGTGCCACACGAATTGATTCAATAAAAATACCGCTAAACTTTTTTGACAACCCATTACATATAAATATATATTTATATAAGCATTTTCATTAAATTACTATATATATATATATATATATATTATATACATATTTATATATAGTATGGTCACAAGTATCTTTTTTTTATATATGCATATATATAAAACTGCCTTGCATATGGAGGAGGACCTGGCCTCGCTTGGAATATCCAATTGGCGCCACGTAGCGAAGAGAAGAAACGACTGGCGCGCTGTTGTTGACTCGGCTATAATCGCGTAAGCGATGTCTACGCCACTAAAGTAGAAGAAGATTAGAATGTCCCACCATGCAAAGGTAAATAAAAACAAATTTTAATGCGAAACTCTAAACCCTGCAAATTATGTTTACCTCTTTTTATTCACACAACTGTACAATTCCGATATGAAGTAAACTTCCGCTCTTTAATTTGTGTACAATATCAGTATTGCCGCAACCACTCTGCGATGAACATTAAGTTTCGGAGGAATTTAATTGATTTTTTTTTCGCAACTTGTTATGCCCTTCTCTCCGTAAACTGATAATCCCCTCATCTAGCCCCCGTGCGCACTTTGCTAACTTTGCGGGCTAAAAATGTGCCCATCCCTGCCCTTGACCAAAGCATTTTAAAGTAGCAGTAAGTTTTATAACTGGATTTACTACCTTATGATACCGTTAGTACTTCAGTTATATCTCTTAAGACATAATCAAAGGCTTCCTTAGAAAGTCTAAAGTTTTGTATGAAGCTATAATCCCAAATGCAAAAACAGTTTATAACCGAACATAATGCATACAAATGTACATAACAAATTACCTTTTTTGCGATAATTCCGTAATATTAAATTCATTTTTTATATATCTTCTCGTAATCCTTTCCTCAATAATTTCCTTGTCCCCCATCCACAATCCATATTTTTCTAATAAATTTAAACTTACTACATTCGAAAATACTGGCACAGGGTGGTACAACTTTCGCATATTTATAAACTTAATTCGATTTTTTTATAGAATGCTGAAACACATTCGAGTCAAATATAAAATTCGTGCAACCTAACATTTTATACTCTTGCAACTTGCAAGCATCAAAGCCAGGAAATACAAGTAAAACGTCAACCAGAGGATCGGAATCTAAGCAATTTTATATATATGTACATATACTATATACCACATAACTCATACATTGTCCCAAATATTCGACAAACATTATTCGTAGTAAATGGGATTTAGGGTGGTATCGACCCGATTTTTTCTATTAACTATTATCATGTCACATACTAAAAAATGTTCCCTGGGTTTCATTCAGGTACCTCGCATACCATCACTAATCATATGGAGTAAAGTCGGCCGGATGTTCGAAAATCCTGTTATTAGTTATATAGGGGCTATGTCAAGCCAATTTTATCATTTTTAGGCCAAAATATAAACTGTTATGAGTAAAATACATTTTAATATTCTTTGAGATAACTTACTTATTGGCCGTAAATATGCACTATAAAGTCATAGGGGAGTTCTACAATCTTTATATGTATTAGGTATAGAAGGCACTCAGGGAAGTATTGACCCAATTCAACCCATTTTTCATACACAGAGTAACTCAGGAAAGGATTCTCTCTGAATTTCAATTGTATATCCCAAAAAGTGAACTATAGATAGTAGGTCCATATATTCGGTATATAGGGGCAATTTTGGCCATCAGGTGGCACACTTTAAAGGAATTATTAGTGCAAAATTAAATCCTGTTATATTAATTGTGCTTGTCCGATGTCACCAATTTGTATACTGTGACATAGGAATATAAGGAGAATGTCACGTACTAAATTTAGTCCATCGTCATCCAGATCATTTATATATCTATCGCGCTTAGTTTTATATGATCCATACAACCGTTAAGTAATCGAAACTATTGTACTCAGTAGCAAGAGTATAAAATTAAGGTTTTTGGTGTCGAATATATTTATTTTTATCGTAAAATATGGATACTTATGTATAAAATAAATCAGCAAGCATGAAAGTACTTGTCTGAATGAAAAATTAAACATTTCACAACATTTAAGGCAACAGAGTTCTTACTGGTTGCCTTTAGTTTTGTGCTCAGTTACACCGTCGCAGTTCCTCTCCTGAGTTAATATCGTTTTCACGATATGACTTTAAGAAAAAAATTTTTATTTCTACGCTGAAATGTGTGCCTTTATTGATATTCTTAAGAACTAATTTTAATATAAGATCTTACAGCTATTTATACTAGTGACATGCGGCTGCTGTTATCTGCTTGCAACTTCTTTGTTGTAATTCGATATCTGTTATCTTGCTATCACTTGTTTGTTATTGTTGAGATGCGGAGATGGTTATCGCAGTGGATTATTCCATTGCCAGATGTTTGTTGTTTATATGTCGAGAATGCATTTCTAGATAATGCATGTTTAGTTGGTATTGTAATAATAGTTCATTTCTATTGTTCAACTGATAGTGCATGTCAAAACAAGTTCTATCGGTTTACATAAGTAGTTCGTCTTTGTTTAAGATGTAAGATAAGTTTTTACTTTATTGAGTTTTGAAAAGAAACTGAAACATAGAAGCTTAAAAATACCCTGAGCTAGCTGTGGTTGAACGGCAGCGACGTCGGCATTCTTAACGGCAGAGTTTAGCGGATGTTGAATGGTCAACAGAATTTACAATATATTGAAGTTGATTATTGTTGTTGATATTATTATTTATTGATCACCAATAATGTCGATCAATTCTCGGAGTTGCAGCGGATGTTTGTTTGTGTTATTCAGCTTTAACAACTACATTGTTGCAATGAATGTTGTTGAAATAAATATTTGTTGTATTAACTCTCCCTCCTCAAATTCCTACTTGTCCTCAAGTAGCTTTAAAAGTATGGTATGTTATTAAATTGTGGTTGTACAGATCTAGGAAACTTGTTCATTTCATTCACGATTTGTGTCGAAACTTTTCCAATTTGTGGGATTAGGTTTTCCTTTGGTTTAATACAAAATTTTTGTATCACAACTATTGCTATAATAATGGCCGATAGAAAAATTGTAGCTATACGGTTCGAGGAGGAATCTGTATTTATTTGGTCTAATTGTTTCCTATTTTGTATGTTGAGTAGTGTTAATAAATATAACTGATGATTAAACTGAATGCACACGTCCTTTTATTATGGCAATCCAAAGAAGAAGAGATCAACGATAGTAATACAATAGTTGAATGATATATAAGTAGTAAGGAATACTAAATAATTGAGGAACACTGCACAGGGTGCATCGTGTGATATGAAATAATAAACTTAAAATAAATCTTAGACATCCTGCCCGGTCGAAGCAACTGCTTCGAAATCGTCCGGTTGTAAAAATAAGCACAGTTTTTGTACTGCCCGGGTGCACACGCCATTAGAAGTCATCAATGTTGCGTTTCGAACAAGGGCCCTCACTGCCCGGATGCACCTCTGTTACAAGACCCAGTCGTCAATGTGTTGGGGGAGGTTCTCATGTCTGACCAGGACAATATCTCCCACCTGAATATTTTCTGTACGTTTGCACCACTTACTTCGTGATTGTAGAGTCGCCAAATACTCTTCACTCCAACGATGCCAGAACTGTTGATGGATTCGT